>OX387715.1:54911051-55367998 GCA_947577245.1 Andrena bucephala | reverse complement strand
AAGTCTTTTGACGTCTAGGCATAGTAAAGGGTGCAGGAAGGCCAATGGACAGACGTTTTGGAGTTGCAAGGAGTCACGACAAATCTATTTGGTGCCTTATAAGATTTACGAATTTTCTTTCCTAAATTATCTGAAAAGGAGCTTGCTATAAGTCTGCGAACGAAAACTAGCACATTTCGGTTTGTAATTAAATACATTTGGTAGAAAGAAATGGAGAAATGTTCTTTATGGATGACGTGAGATTTAACTCTTTAGTAGCTATGGATCTGGACTGACTGTGAAAAAAATAAAAGAGGCTGTCAGGGTAATTACTGTGTATTACTTTTGAACATGAAAAAGATAGTATCTACTTCGTATTTCACTACTTCAGTACAGTTTAACAGGGTAAAATATTTGTCATCATATCTTGCGACAGAGAAGAAAAATTATTCTTTTAAATAGAATGATATAACCAACAAGAAAATAATTATTCAATGAAAAAATAGAAAATAACTTTTTGGCAGTGGCCAGTAAGATTGTCTAACTTGGTTATATCAGAGAATTCTTATTCGTGTAGATTTGAAAATTTGCATTGCCAAGAAATGGAATATACTTTGCCAAAAGAATAAATTATTATCCAGAAGTATGATAAAGATATTTTGAAATAAGGACAAGCTTACAAAATAGTGTACTGAAAGCAATTTTCTGTGCTGTGTAACCAAGGACAATTTTTCTAGTACACTTGCTATTATTATTTCAGACTTCTCTTCTAATATCTGACTAAATATTCATTTTGTGCTAAATATAGGTGTAACATTTACCTAGCTTAAATCATTCCAAAATTATGTCTGTATTATATTTTCATCACAGATTGTATACTTCTTCCACCTACGTTGCATTAAAAGCACATTTACTTTGGATTTTGAGTGCATTGAAACGGTAGCGAATGTTCTGCTTAAAAATTGTGCAAGGAGTAAAGTAAATAACGATTATGACTTTTACAGATTAATCTTCCCATCCGATTCGTTGCAGATTGGTTAAGAAATTCAATTCGTTTCGAACTTGGAAAATTCGAGGCCGTATTTTTCATATTCCTACGTGTTGTATTCGATGAAGAAAATGAAAAGTTCGCAAAGGATCATACATATCAAACAAACCGTTCCTCTATAAAACATTGTTAACGTTCTGGCCAATTAGATCACACAGAGTAGCTCGTGGGGGGCGGAACGTATCCCCCACATCGTTTCCGGATGCACCGCGTGGAGGGGAGAGAAAACTGCGTAAGAATCTTCAATAGCAAACACCACAGATTATTGGTCCAAACTTCAATAATGGCACTTTTACAAAAAAAACATTCCTTTGTGACACATATAGCTCCATTCCGAAAATGTCCACCCCTCATCAAGCACAGAGCGTAGAAATAAAAATAGCACAATTGTCGTTGTCACAGTCAAGATGAATTTTACAGCGAGTGTTTTTAACAAATCTGCCACCCAATTCGCACGCTCGGATTCGTCTGTTAAAATCTATGGTTGTTACTTTCGTCTACACTCTGACGGGTTAAGTGGATGGTAAGGGACATGCCAATTTGCTAGATCGTCCAAGGATCAATTACTACGATCGCGTACACGCTAACAGATCTTCAAGGAGAGGATATCAATTTGGTTATTCCGAACGGTACAACACGTATCTCCAGCACGTGTCCCGCGTGCCGATGTATGGGTCCGGATCGTGACTTTCTCTCCAAGAGGCCCATCGTCGATTGTTCTTCGCGTGGTCGCTAATGGGCACGAGGCATCCGATACGTCAGGTAAACAAGGAGAGAGGTCCACCCCCTAACCCTTCCCGATAAGATAGTGGAGGCTCGGAAGCAAGAATCTCGGGGTCTAGGAAGAGAAATGAAAACCGGGCAAGAACAAAGGCCGCTCCCTTTTGTTCCCTCTACGACCTCGATTCTCAAGCAAGACTCTTTTTCAGCTTACGGAGCAGCAATTATAACCGAGCGTGGCGAATGCTGCTCTCAAAGAGAGCGTACGCGAGGAGAGACAGAGAGAAAAAAAGAAAAAGGAGCAGGTTCTCGTGGCAGTATGCAGGGCGACACTGCCTCGGCCGTCTTGCCACTAGAAGGACAATGAAATCTCGAGATTAAATCACCAGACAGAAGGGAATGAGTATCCCTATTACGGTCTAAAACGCCATGAGAACCCCCGCGGACTGGAGTGGCACATCGCGAGCTCTTCCGTCAACAACGGAAGTCTACACAGTTAGCCGTGCCCGGAGCTATCGACGTATACTCGATTAAGACACAATTAATCCCCTCCCATTCGAGCGCACCATCGTATCGCTCCAACGTTCCCCCGATCCGAGGAGCAGCGACAAGCATATCGGCCGGAGTTCCTCCTAGCCAGCACCGCTGTAACCCAATTTCGATCGCCAACACGCTCGCTAGGTGTCCAGCGGGGTAGTGAGTGTCCACGAAGGAGGGAGAGACACGCGAGAGAGGAGCGATCTTGATACCTTTATCGGGGCGGTGCGAGGCCTTGGCTGTCGTCGCGCGAGACTTCGTGAGCAGTACGCGAGAGAACGACGGGGTAACGCCCGCGCACAGATATCGTAGCTGGTTCCGCACCGGGACGAGCCTAGGAGCTCCATGACCGCGTGCGAGTTTGCGGGTGGCCCCCGGGCCCCGAGGCCCGGTGCCGACGAGGCCGTGAGCACGGCGCCCGGCTCCCTCGGTGGCTCCTCCGTCGCGCGCGTTTTCGTGTCTCGGAGACAAGTGCGGCGATAAAAAAAAGGGGGGGGGGGAGAAAGGGATCCCCCCTAAAACGAAGAAAAGAGAAGGCTCGAGACCGGGAAACGCACCACCTTCGTCACCGACTATGCACGCCGGCCGGCCGTTGTGCATACACTGAGCCACTGGATTCGAGCGACCGAGACTCGGCCGCGCTCGACAGCCTTCGCCAGGACTCGGCCCCGCTCGCCGCCTGGCCACGCTTCCCGGTCATCCCGAACAGCGCGCATCGCTCGCTCCGAACCACCAGCGGGGAGAGTGGCTCTCACTACGCGACGGGCTCTCGTCGCGAGTGGCTGTCGTCTGTGACGTTACTACGATGTAGCTTTCTCTCGCTTTACGAGGGAAAGAGGGACGGCGAGGGGGGCGGGAGGGTGCGAGCGTACGCGCGAGGGGAGAAGATCAATAACGGATCCCTCCTCCGCCTCGTCATCCCTCTCTTTTCAGTCGCGCGTACGCGGCCGCGACGTAGCCGCCAACGTATTTACACACGCACGTCGTGCGAGCTCTTACCACCCCTCCTCTCCTTATGCCACCTCCCCTCCTCTCCCACAGCCACATAGTGAGCTGCTCGAAGGGTAGGAAGGATTTCGCGGTCGTAAGACGCGTGTAAAGGATGGCCCCGTTTATTGATCTTTTACGGATTTCATTGGAGGGACGTTAGAGCGGGGAGGTGTACAGTGTGATCTAAAAGGGGGGCTGGGAATTTAGAGGGAATGTAGGCTTGACAGAAATAGACAAGAAATGCCCGATCAACGTGTGAATGTAAATAAAGGAAGAACAGTATATAATACTTTACATACCACTTTATGTTATAGTGGGGTGGATCGCAACAGTTTCCGCGACGTGGGTTTGCAAATCAACTGATGGAGATAAGGTAAGGTGCAGAGGAATGTTTGGGTCAACTTCCACTTTTATTTCGGTTTCATATGAAAGATGATATATTCGTTTCTTCTGTACGAATGCAATTATTAAACTTCCGCCAACTCGTCTTGACTAAGATGGAGGCATTTTTAAATGACTAATTAACTTGTCTTATATATTTAATAGATTGAAACTCTTTGGTATAAGCACAAAGTAAAATATACAAATGTATGTGTATTAGGGTGGCCCTTATTTACTCTTGGTAAAATTTTTTTTCAAGATTTTCTTCGGGGCGCCTTCCAAAATAGTTTCAAATAATTAAAAAAAACGGTGTAAAGTTTGAGCTAGACCGGATAACGGGAAAAGGTGCCCCTGGGCCCTTGAACATTTTAATAATTATTTAACAGCTCAAAAAGTAGATTTTAAATAATATCCTCCAAGTTATTGATTATATGAAAAAGTATGCCAAACAAAAGTTGTAGATCTGGACAAGAAGCATATTTTATGATTTATAACTTTTTCTCGTGCGACAAACGGTTTTCGAAAGAAGTCCGAAAAACTGAAAAAACTTTTCTTTTTCTCAAATTTTGAAATTTTAAATGCTTCTCGAACACTTTTTATTTATGAAGACAAACAAAGAAATGGAATTTTTATTTTGCAGGACTATTTTTTAAACATTTAACGGGGAGGCATATACCGAAATATGCCAAAAAGATAAAAAAATTGTGTTCCTCATTTTCAGGGTTTGATATGTCATGAATGTTTCCTGTGTAATAATAGTGTTTTTTATTAATAATTTACGATAAATAGTCGAATTATATAATAGAAAATGAATTTTCATTGGAAAAAATCGATATAAAAGCGTTTTTAATTTTGGCTATAAATTTGAATCCGCCATTTTGAATTTTGCATTTTTCGTGTCAGATTCGTTGTCAGCGACCTCAAAAACCCTTGATCACCAAGTTTGAGAAAAACAGGATTTTGGCCACTATAAGTAGGTATCCAGACCACTGTGCAATGTGTGTGCAATTGATGCACTTGACTAAGAAAAGACAACATTAAATATGATACAACTACAGGTGAAACGATTTTCCGAGCAGAGTAAGTCGAAAGTGAAGGACAACATTTTCTCCAACGAAGTTCCGGTCTGGCAGAATCGCTTTTGAAGATCAAGTACGCGTGCACCTAACTGAAAAAGTATTGACTACATATTTCCCTTAAAATTGGCATTCTTTTTCGATCGCAGGTTTGAAGTGCTTTCTGAAATTTTGCTATTAACAGTAGTAATGTTATTAAACTCGAGATCAGTTCAAAGTATTACTCTACAGAAAGATACATAAGCGGTTCTTATTGAAATGCACGAGTACTCGACAGATTTTTAAAATTTATCTTCTCGAAAACGAAATGTATCACAAAAAATAATTCTACATCCGCGTTGAATGTATTTTCGCAGGATTTTCATTTAAATTCAGACCTAAGACACTATATAAAATATCAACTCCCTACGTCAAATACATTCTAATTGTAAGATGTACCTATTTACTTTTGTAATGAAGTGCAACTTTCGAAAAATTCGGAATAAAAATGAAACACTATTTTTGGCACGCCTGTGCTGTTACTCCTGTATATATCAGTGATTCCCAACCGGTGGGTCGCGAAGTGTTTTCGGGAGTGGTCGCCACGGTTTTGGATTTTTTTTTTAATATTATTAAATTAGAGTTATATTCTGAAATACCTATTTTTAAGGTGTTTTCTTTTACTTTATTAAATTTACCTTAGGTACCTTATACGGGGGGGGGGGGGGGGGAGGTCGTAAATTAATTAAATACTATATAGCAAAATACCCCCGCGCTTTGCTTCGAGCCTAAGAGATATTAAGGACTCCATGAAAACACATTTCACCCCTTTTCACCACCCCTTTAAGGGTTAATTAGGGCAAAATCATGAAATTGGTTTTTAGGCATTTGTGTGGGTAACATTTATAAGTAAAAACCAAGTTGATATCTAATCGGGCCTAAGAAATAATAAGGAGTCCGAGACAACATATTTCACCCCTTTTTACCCCCTTCGGGTTGGAATTTCAAAAAATCTCTTCTTATCGAGCATCTACGTCGCAAAAGAAATATACCCTCCGAATTTCATGTTTGTAGTGTGAGTGATTTGGGCTGGGCGGTGATGAATCAGTGACACAACGATTATATAAGTATACAAGATTATAAAACGGAAGCGCGACTCAAAAAAGGTTGGGAAACACTGGTATACATGCTACTAATATGTAAATACAAACCCTATATCTTGCTGCGTTCAGGGAAAAACTGCGAAATTTGAATAAGAGGAAAGCAAAAATTCGATTGTTTGAAAAATATGCACGCACGAGTGCTCCCGACGAAGCGAAGGGACGTGTTTATGTACCTATGGCTGTTTGTAGTTAGAACGTTACGAAGATAAATGGACAGGTTCGAGGATGAAAAATTGTATGCACAGGATGTGTAAATGGTAACAGGCTGCACGATTTTTGAGACACTTGCGGTGCAGTAATAAAAGACCTAAACGAGTGATAGATCAAAGTAATTGAAGTTTCAGAAACACTCGTTTTTCATAATTGAACGAAAGATATTCCAAATCCCCCTTAATTGAATATATAATTTTGTGTAATATTGTAATAATTATACTATTTCTGTAATATTGTAAGGGATATCCAAAAAAAATTATTATTATCAGGAAGTACGCTTTTGTTCGCATTTTATATGATATTCACGCCGTTACTTATAGTTAGGACAGTATTTTTAAAACTATATTCTGCTTAAATGACACAAGGAGTCTATATTATTAGGGAGACCCTGCGTAAGGATATAAACATGAAGATGTACTGTTTGCTGTTAGAGGAATGGTTTGTATACTGATATCCACTGGGCCGAATTCTTCTTTGAACTTGAATTTTCAATATGCATTATCTTCTAATGGCAATAAGATTAAACTGTTACCGAGACTGTTATATTCAAAATCATAAAGATAAAACAATCACGTCTTGTAAAATGAAAATAACATTGTAACATCCTAACATACATATGTGCATTAACTGTATTTAATTAATGTTACAATTAATAACCGTTGCTGTGTTCTATTTTATAATACTGTATTAGAGGAAGTATTCTTGCAAAAAGTAGAATATTCCTATTCAGTGCAGACAGAGAATTTTCAATTTTCAGACAGAATAGGTACACAATTTTTTAATATGAAAATGTGAAATGTATTCGAGAATCGAAGGTACTGAGAGCATCTTTCGTAGATATCAAAGTAAGAATATGGAAAGATATTCGTTTCTACCTATGCTACTTGAATCATCAAAACCGAAAATCTGTTCTGACTTTGATGAGGTCAGTTCCTTCGATTCTTATTATTATTCGATTAAGCCTTTGTCACTGAGTTCATGTGAAATCTATGGAACCTCTAAATACTGCGTCCTTTATTTATCTCTCGTCTAACGGATACAGTGTCCACTTGCAGACAACAGAAGGAGCTTATGTTTCTCATTACTAATTACTATTATTATTTGAAGAAAATGAGAATTTTAAATTGTAGGGAAATTATAATCTATACCAACATGACAATATGAGAGTTTATTCTGAGAATTATGCGAACAAAATTTTATTATGGGTCAAAATGGACCCCGTATCAGCAATCGACTACCAAATTGTCCAACGTCCAAGGATGGACACAGTCTGTAGCGAGTTTTTAAAAATGGGTTCAGGATTTACAGGCTAAATAATATTCTCTAACCCGGATAGAAAACGCTTATTAACTTATTACTTAACATGAATCTGAAAATTAACCATGTTAGAATTAAAAGCAATTTCCAGTTCTGGTGATGCAAGAGGTTTGTTTGCTTCTATATACTGACTGAAAATAAAAGCACACCTTGGTACGTTAATAATTGCATTTCATTTACACCACAATTAATAATTACTACTGTGTTATAATTTTGTAATATTTCAAGCTGAAATGCTGCGAGTTTCCCTTCAGTAAGTACAAAAAGACCTGTCAAAGGCAGAACAGGAATTTTTCAATGCATTCGCTATTCTGTAACAAACAGATGCGAAGTCTGTGCCAAAACGAAAGGAGAACACATAAAACATGTTTTTTAAACATGAAAGTGAGAATGTGGCACGATAATTCTGCGTGTTATAAAATAATAGAAGAAAGCAGATCACTCCCATTGCTATAATTGAAAATTGCTGCCAATTCTGACAAAGTTCATTTGTCAATCCATGTTCATTAAGCATTTTTTTCAGCTCACAAGGAAACTTTCCCAAACCGAAAATTCTGATTTTACTGTAGAGCATATTTGAGTATGCAAGGAGCAATTTTTCTCTGCGAAATTTCACTCTGAAGTGGTGAAATCAGCCCTTAAAGTTATCGCCTTTTTTTTTAATACAACTTCGTAACGGTGCGGGAACGAATAAAACTTCAAATGTAAGAATTGTTCTGTTTTTTACGCTGTATCGCAGTATCAGAAGAAAAATAAAGTTATATTAAAAAGAAACGACAAAACGCGATAACTTTAAGGGCTGCTGCAACTTCAGAGTGAATTTCCATAGAAATAACCAGTTGCACCTTGTATACTCCAACATGCTTCACATTCACACCAAGTTTCATTAAAATCAGAATGCTTGTTAGATATCTAGGCACTATCCTGTAAGTCATGAACCCTTTTTGTAAAGCCACCCTATACGCTTGTTATGTGAAATCATGGTGGCGAGTCGTAGCTTACATTTTGTCAAAGGCAGAAACAGATAGCGGAGAAAAACATGGAATAGTGTATGTCTAGGATAGTTCCACCACATTTTGGAAAACAAATCGTAGCATTGTTGTTTTTCAGATTTCTGGTGTTTTGGGCAAATTGAAGCAATGCCCGAGTAATTTAGAGTAAGGTAAATGTACCAATAACTGGACACTTAAGGATATCAAAGTTGTATATCTTAAAAATTGACTAGAAATAAATGTCCTTTTTAACAAAAGTGTCAATAGTCAGATAAATGTTACTTCTTTCTATCAAATGAGCTACTAACAACTTGTTTTCAGTGCGTTATTTCAATTAAATTGAGTAAAAACGCAAGTAGTTTGTCCCAGCGTCCAATTTTTGATATCCCAATACCTGGCCAATGGGGAAGATAACGCAATGCTTGGCGCAGAGGGCGCCACTAGTGTTTGTGTGAATGGTTTGCGCGCGAATTTTTCATTTTTCAATTTTAGGTTATGTTGAAAATGTAGCATGCAATTTACTAAAAATATAAATTGAAAATAAAAAACTGTTAATTTAGGTACAGTATACTTGTACTTACACTTTTGATATACAAAAATTTAAGAAAACACAGACACTTTACCGATTCGACAATGCGGGCAGGTATTGAGACATCACCTAAGCGTTCATAATGCTGACAGGCCGACCAACTGGACGGCTGGTCAGGTATTGGGACAGCGTGCAGAGGACAAGATTATTATGTACCGGTACATGAACACGTATATTTTTAATGAAATAATGTTTTATATATTAAACTTTACATCTAGGGCTTTCTTAATTTTTTATATAAGAGATCAAATTGCAAAATAACATATGTTCTCAACAATATTGTTCTAAAGTTTCTATGAAGCTTAGTAAAAATATAAATGTCATTGGTGTCCAAGTATTAGGACGTGTCCAGTTATTGGTACTTTTACCTTAGTAAACAGAAATTATACTTTGCGATAAATGAAAATGTTTGTTCTCATTTTCAAACAAAAACATTGACATTGCACTGTGCACCGACTATGGGTAACCAAGAAACGAGTGAGGCTCTGAAAATGAATGCACCATTGTTATTTTCTTTCCATTTTTAGTGCATCGTCGGAAATATAGGGGTTTCCAATTCCAATTGTATTTTTCATTCTATACGCCACATCTTTATCTCCAGTAGTTATTTATTTCAACCACGCCAGTACTGAAATTAAATCCGTACGATATTTGTCGATGTTACGGCGAGCACCCCCAATGAATCATTCGTGGTAGGTGAAAAAATTGAACGAAAGCCGGATTACGGTCAAATCGTATTTAAAGTTGCTCGAACGATAATTCCGCCCCTTTTGACGGAATTCAAACGCAACGTTTAATCCCGCGAGATGCGAAGAGTATGGTAGAATTCCCGTCGCTGTCCCAAAATAAATATACAAATACGACTGTTTTATCGCGCGGCCAGATTTGTTTTACGGAGCAAAAAAAAGTTCATGTTATATTTACAAAGTACCCTCGACTCTATACACTCTGAGCTCGGATTGATGTGTGCGTTTATCTCTGCATTTCTCGTCGATGCTAGAGAAATATAATACGAACGGATGAAAAATCGATAAATGTTACCGGTTCTACGTAGGGTAAAGAGTACAATGGTTGGTCACTTAAGTTAGAGTGTCACATAAATAATGAATTATAAATGTGAATTTAGTAAAGGGTATAGCCGGTTAAGATGGTCAAATGTGCCCCTGAACCGAATTCAAATCACGATGAGTCATTCGAAAGCTTATAAAAAAAGAATGATTTCTGTCAAGTTTCAACTTCGTATCTCGACCCGGGGGGTAGTAAAGGGTAAAAATAGAAAATCAGGTTTTTGCCGAATTTCTCCTATACCAGCGGATGAAAAATTTTGAAAAAATTCAGAGACATGTCTGTCATCGGTGCACATATTAGGGAATCGCGTCAGATTTTTAAATTGAAAAACCAAGCTGTGAAAAATAAAAAACGCCAAAAAATGCTGAAAAATGCCGGTTTTGTATCGAAGCAGTCTTGATACTATAATTATATTTTTACTGTAAGTCCGCATCGTTATTACTATTGTCTTGAATTTTTTTCAGATTTTTCAATTTGGTGCGCCGCAGTTAAAAAAATTAAAAACCGATTTTTTCGCCGTTTTTTCCGTGTCAGAGTAACTAATAGGTCGAACTTTCGTACATACTTTATGGAATAAGCCTTTTATGCAATCTTCAACGTCTTCACATGCAGCAAAACAGCGTAGAAATTAAACGAACTAAACATGCTGTGCCATTACAGTCTAAAATGTCTATCATATTTTCAACGGCGTCAATGGCGCAGCGGTAAAGTGTCCTACTGTTGAATCGCTGCGAACTTTTTGGACGTAGGTTCAAGCCTCGGAATTTCTATGTCCCACAGGGTCATTTTTTTTTCACATTAATTATGTATTTTTTTCGATTTCTAGCTATATGACAATGATCGATATTTATATACAAATGTTTTAAAAACATTAAAAATATTTTAATAATTGAAATATACATAAACATAACTTGAGAAGATTTTGATGCCACCGTTTCTCTGATCAAGTATCCCGTCAATTACAGTATTGTTGTAACATTCCCTGCACTAAATTAATATTATATGAAATTGATTTTCCAATCTCTTACCTTTAACAATTGTGGATGGATTACAGCAACAATTGTGTGTTGTTTTGTAATTATTTCGCCTCTTCTTATAGATCATACAACTCATTCTGGTTTCCAAAATTCAAAAGTTAAACAATGCTATAATTGGCATGATACCTAACAATAGTTTTCAACTATTGAAATAATTTTAATATGTTTTTAAAACATTTGTATATAAATATCAATCATTGTCATATAGCTAGAAATCGAAAAAATACATAATTAATGTGAAAAAAAATGACCCTGTGGGACATAGAAATTCCGAGGCTTGAACCTACGTCCAAAAAGTTCGCAGCGATTCAACAGTAGGACACTTTACCGCTGCGCCATTGACGCCGTTGAAAATATGATAGACATTTTAGACTGTAATGGCACAGCATGTTTAGTTCGTTTAATTTCTACGCTGTTTTGCTGCATGTGAAGACGTTGAAGATTGCATAAAAGGCTTATTCCATAAAGTATGTACGAAAGTTCGACCTATTAGTTACTCTGACACGGAAAAAACGGCGAAAAAATCGGTTTTTAATTTTTTTAACTGCGGCGCACCAAATTGAAAAATCTGAAAAAAAATTCAAGACAATAGTAATAACGATGCGGACTTACAGTAAAAATATAATTATAGTATCAAGACTGCTTCGATACAAAACCGGCATTTTTCAGCATTTTTTGGCGTTTTTTATTTTTCACAGCTTGGTTTTTCAATTTAAAAATCTGACGCGATTCCCTAATATGTGCACCGATGACAGACATGTCTCTGAATTTTTTCAAAATTTTTCATCCGCTGGTATAGGAGAAATTCGGCAAAAACCTGATTTTCTATTTTTACCCTTTACTACCCCCCGGGTCGAGATACGAAGTTGAAACTTGACAGAAATCATTCTTTTTTTATAAGCTTTCGAATGACTCATCGTGATTTGAATTTGGTTCAGGGGCACATTTGACCATCTTAACCGGCTATACCCTTTGAAATGGAACTCAATATAAATAAGTACGATAAATCTCTAATAATCTAAAAATAAATAGAGTTTATAAAAACAAATCAAGAATGTATAAAAATATACAAAAAATGTGTTTCCTACGAAGAAATATAGTTATTGGCATGGTCAAGACAGTAATTGCCCAATCGGTTCAACAGTGATTGGCCGCTATTTGATACATAATATAACTTAAAAGAAAATGTTACATGATTTGGTGATAGGAATAAGATTAAAATTAGTCAATAAAAATAGATATATTTAATTTAGTATGTATTTGTCGTGATTGTTTCTGTTTTCAGCAGGGAGCTAATTAGTGTTTCACCATTAACATGATTAAAAAACAGTCACTGGCCGTCCGTCCAATTACTATCATTCAACATTATTCATATCGTCGGTGATAGTACAAAACCGCGTATGAGCAGTTTGTAAATACCGCGGATCTGCAAAAGTAGCAAAATTGAGATTTCGCGCCCACGGTTGCCAAGCGCTGTTTCGTTTTTTTTTTAAAGTCACACCATTGATGTTAGTATTTATTACAAGGAGTGCTAAAACTGCCCCAAAAAAGTTCAGTCAAAGAAATCCCTTAAAATGGCCAAATTAAGTTTTCTTAATTTTATTACTCTTATAATTTTATTACTCTTATGGTTTTTTAATTAAATCGCTGTAATTTCCAAGCTTCAAAGCCGAGTCATCCTATTTGCTTTTATATATAACACACAATATATATAATGAGTGGAGAAATATTGATTACATCCGAAGGAAGAAAGTACAAGGAATATGAATATGTTCATTAAACAAAGGCATAACATTGGTATTACTTTATATTAATTTATTTCTCAAAATAAGGCCAATCACTGTCAGGTGGCCAACCACTGTACTCTTTACCCCTACGCGATTCGATGGACCAATGTGCTCGCGCTATCGAAAAACGCGAGTGCACTTGCATATTCAACGAAATGACGCGGGCGTACATATTATTTGATGGAACAACGTTGCACGATAAGCTGCAGACAAGATAGCTGATATTAACCCGTGAAACTGACCCCTGTCGCTGGACTTTGTCCAATAATTGCTATTGATTTCTCTTCGATCATTAAGTTAATCAATGGAGATAATACAGTATCTTGTCCTAATGAGTGGGACGAGCATAAATGCCAAAGTTTCATGATTGTGCAAGATGAGGCGTAATTTAGTAGGACACTCCGAAAATACTTCACTGGTTGATGCCGTGCGTCAAAATAAGTCGAAAATGTGGAAAAAAAATTTCGTACGGGGCTCCGGTTTCGAAATAATTGATTTCCAATATTTGACGGGTGCGCGTACAATTGCGCGCAGTTTGACTTACTCCATTACTTATTGCCTATTACTCACTAATTCCACTTGCGCGCTAGAATTCGTTAACAATGATGCTGTTCTGGTTTAAATCATAGAAGAAACTTTTACAGATTAGTATTTTAGTATTGTAGAATTCGTGCTTGGATTGGTCACGATGGTAGAATAATGTGGCTTTGATTTCTAGTTATGGGTTACTTTAAGAATATTATAACATGTCTTAGAGATACATTCTACAAAGGAGAAGTTGAAACTGTTTCCAAACTAAAAGGAAGAATTATATAAGGATTTGCAAAATTAAAAAATGGGAATACATTATTATTTTTTATTTATGGTTCTTTAATTCGTCAAATAGAATTTTGTATGGAACTACAACAGCAATATTTTCAATTTCCAACGCAATAAAAAATATGAATGATACATACAAATACGACGATGTACTTACTTTCTTCAATCATGCAACCAGCATTTGGGTAATTACAAACATACCAGCAGAAATATAAAACAAATTTTCAAAATTGATTTTGTAGAAACCAAAGCCACGTAAGAAGAAATTTTATACCACATTTTCAAATGATTTCTACATAAAGAATCACTTACATCTCGTTCGTAGCGTAAATTAAAGTTTCAGGCACTTAAGGGTCCATTCTATTTTACCGATCGAGAAAGTGGCCTATTTTCATGAATTTTTTTTCAAGAACTACTACACGAATTTTAAGGGGTCATTACTGTACACACGCCGCAAAATTTGGCAACATTCAGTTTTTTTCTCAGTGAATACAATGAATAACAAAGTGATAACAATGTCAAACATTTTTTCATTTATTAAACTACTTATACGGAATAATTTTTTAGATACACTTTTAATCGTGTTTTTTCAATGTTATCTGGAGGTAAAAATCGCGCCTTTGAAAAGAAATGCCTCCCAGGCGGAAGTGATTTCACCTCACAGACTCATCTGAAACAAAAAAACCAAACTGATTCTTAATCATTATGAGTACCGCTATCACAGGTGCCAGAATTAGTCACGTAAGTCAAAATTTAATAAAATTCCGCGCATTTAAACTTCAAGTAAGTATGGAAGATTTCGAAATTTGAAGTTTGAATGCGTGCAATTTTATTAAATTTTGACTTACGTATCTAATTCTAGCACCTGCGATAGCGGTACTCATAATGATTAAGAATCAGTTTGGTTTTCTTGTTTCAGATCACAATGTGGAACGCGATCGAAAATTTTTAATAAAAATTCACGAAGTTATACAACAAATATCAACTTTGAAGGATTTTACTGAAGTAATCCTGTGATAAATGTTGTCTTAAATGTTGTTGAAGTTATGCAATCTTATTGAGCGAGCTCCACATTGTGGAAAAAAGTGTTTTGTAGGTTCAGTTAAAATTTCAACAAAAAGTATCTCTCCGTTCTCGAGTTACGATATCCAACGTCTTGAGAAACATACCTAGTTTTGAGAAAAACCGCTTTCAAGCTTGCAGCGGCGCGTTTACCTGCATTGGCCCGCCCGTTACTTTTCACAATGTAACTCTCGCAACTTTTCGAATTTTTCAATGAAATCTTTTTTAAAATACTTCTAAGACTTGTGGCTATCATAAATAATCGAAACAAAATTTTCGATTTTTTATCCTCAAAATACCCGTGTCCCTCCTTAACTGGCTTATTTCTTGCTATTCCAATTATTTAAAGATGATTAAAGGCGAATTAAATTGATTCACCCGCAATGAACGCCACAAATAATTTAACAATATATTTACTGTATTGATAGGAAAATAATTTGTACTAAATTATCGCTCACAAATTCCTTTGTCTTGTCAAATGCAGAGGAATTCTCAACTGACGAGGTAACTCGTCTTCTCCATTAACAGATTAAACACAACATCAGTCTCGGTTTACTGAGCAGTAGCGAGGTCTTCGACGCGCGTGCCCAAATAGAAAATTAGAAACTGGGGAATTATCCATCTTCATAGATATACATTCTGTGCACTAAAAACTAAAAAATAATTATTTTCTTGTGAGAAAAGTGAAAAAAACACCATCAAAATTGTAGTACAAGAAAATAATTATTTTTCAGTTTTTAGTGCATTTTTAATAAAATCCTTTAACATCATTTTTTTTATATATTTTTATCTTCGACAAATCGAAAACAGCAAATAAACGGAAGCTTGCATAAAATGTCACAAAAATTCCACAACGTGCTCTAAACGAAAACTGCTGTATGGTGAACTCGGGTAAGTTCGTGGTACAGGTTACTCCGTGATATTTTTTCATTTATCTGTAACTCGAAATTGTCTGACTCAATTTAGATGGAACAAAAACTAACAGATAGCGTTGATCTTCTAGTTTATGTTGTGGTAAAATAATTAGTCAACTGAAGTTAGTGTGATAGAGTGAGAGAGCATTTTGTTCCAGCAGCGCATTATTCGTGAAAATTTTCGTGCTAGTTGTGAACGACCGCTTGATTACGTATTATATGTGCTTTAGAAGATAAATGGAAAGTTCAAACTACAGGTAAGTGATGATAAAATGAAACTTTAACAAGTTGTGCTCTTGAAATTATCAGGCATCAGTGTTATTTTTGCTTATGAAAAGTGACTAAATTCTTATTTTTCGTGCGCCCGAGCCTGCGTTTCTGATTGTGCTGTTCGAGAAATTCTGATGGCAAATACCAGATACCATGTTTCCTTACGTCTCAGACATCTAACAATCATGGAACTATTAATTATACACAAAATAACAATAATATAAAATAATATGAAGTAATATAAAATAACATAAAATAATGTAAAATAATTTAAAATAATGTAAACTAATGTAAACTAATTTAAACTAATGTAAAATAATATAAAATAATATAAAAAAAACATAGTACAATCACGGAATAACCACAGTATGTCATGACAACTTAATTTTGTATATTTTCAATTAAATATACTTAGTAAATTTCTGTTAACCTATTATTTGTTTCACTGATGTCTGACCTATCATTATATCCTAGACTCACTTTTAGAATATGTAAATATTATCAGGTAATACACAAATTCTAAAACGATCACGGACTTATCCGAGTTTACCCTATGTAAGTACCTATATGTAGATCGAAGAAGGGATATCAGAAATGCCAAAATGTATTTAAAAAAAAATATGATGCAATGCTAAATTGTATATCAGCGACAATATTTATTGTATAAAATATTAAGGTAGGGGAGAGTCATACAGTACCGGCCGTTTTCAGTTTTTGGACTGTAACTTGGGCTACTGTTGGTAAAAATCAAGTTTCAAAGAAGTAATTTGTACTGCAAATAGTGCTTAATAAAAGGAGACGAATCGTTTTTCACAAATTTTATCGTAAAGATTAATAATTCGCAGGAATAAAAAAGTTGTAATTCGCAGCCAACGCAAAATTGTCATCCAGTACCGGCCACTCTAAGTTTTTTGTACTATAATTTGGGCTGTTGTTGGTAAAAATCAAATTTCAAAAAAGTAATTTGCAGTACAAATTGTGCTTAATAAAAGAGGATAAATTGTTTTTATTGAATTTTATCATAAAGATTAATAATTCGCTGAATTAAAAAAGTTGTAATTCGCAGCGAACAAAAATAACTTTTGTCGTCCGAAACACTAGCGTAAACGATAAATGCTTAGAACTCTGGTAATACTGAAAGAAAAAGAATGTCGCCGGAATATGTTGCTACGGACTCTAGTATTTATTTATTTATCCATCGATAGTACAGTTAACTAACATTAAAAGCGAGATCTAGCTTTGGCCGGTACTGTATGCTGCCCGGTACTGTATGACTCTCCCCTACATCTACCACAGAATTCCACAGGTGATGCACACCACCATTGGCGAATCACCAAAAACGAGAGCTCCACGTCTTTCAGTGTACACTTCTAAAAATAAAATCGAATTTAAGGCACGTCTCATCGGTTCCCATAATCGTGACCCTGAAAACGCACGTAGAGGAGCGCGCACGGACCAAGGTGAGATTCCCGCTGGGGCAATTACGGACAGAGAAAATAACGGTGTGTTTTCAGTGAACCCTCCTCTCCCCCACCTTATTCCCCTGCTTCTCCGCTGCATGGTGACAATCCTAAAGGGAGAAAATCGGGCTGCATTATCGCGGGATTGCCCTTGCCGCTATAAAAAGACTTGACCCGTATTTTCCTTTATGTTAAACCTAGGCAGCGCCATAGAAACCTCATTTTTCCCTTCCTACTTCTTCCGCGCGGTTCCTCGCGAGACACTTGCCGCCATGGTCCCTTGAATACGTTTGTAACGAGCCTGCATACGTGGAGCGTAATCTCTCGCCAATCGATGGCTGCACCACGGGTGAATTTGGGTAATAAACTCGCTTCACCGGGACCACTGTTCTCAGCGTAAAGCCGCGTTTCCACGTGCACAAGCAATGGCGAAGAATACACTTGAGTGTTTCGGAAACCAAGTTGATTAACGCCACTTCCTGCGAATTTCTTAATTTTAATACACCAACGTATGATGGATTGCTTAACACATCCATTTCTATACTTTTTATTTCACGAAACCGATCAGTTTGACTTCCGAGAGGCCCACTTAACCCTTCACAGTGGGGCGGTGAGCTGTACTCACCAGAACTCATCATTCCGTTTGCTGGGCGAGCTGCACTTGACAGGCTCGTGGGTCACACTCTGTACACCTCACAAATGTGATATGACCCTATTTCGGAACGAAATCTTATTTTCGAACGCTCATTTGTCGTTTTTCGTAAGGGATGGGTATTACTTATTTTGGGGAAAGGTAGTTTTTAGCTCTTGTTAATTGTCTCATTTCAATCAAAGCAATAGAATGTGGGAATTCAGGTCTCGTTCAGAGCAGGAAAGATTGAATGGAAAATTGGGTTTAATTCGCTGGAATGATGAAGGAAAATGTAATTCAAATTGAAATTACTGTCTATAGATATTTAAGATTTATTAACAAATTTGTCAAGTATAAGGAAAATCTCAAATCAGGTGAGTGTATAGGAAGTTAAATAAGTGCCTCAAACTTGTTCCGCGCCTCGCATTGCATATGTGAGTAGGCGGCTTAAAATTGTGAATTCTAATGAATTTCGTGGTCGTATTTGTCTCCATTTTAGAAGCGTATGTACAGAATTTGCATCCACAGTGGACAAATTTTGTGTTTAAATGTCACTCAAAAATTATGAAAATTTGTTTACTACATTGCAGAGCAAATGCGGTCAAGACACACTTGTATGTTTTGGATCTAGCGTAATTTGAAATGTTACTTCAAGGAAACTGTTAATGCTCTTAATGGGACTAGGCAGTGGAAAAATCGATGTGTTATTGCATTTTCCGAAAGTACTATCTTTTCTGAATAAAATGCCGTTTGGTTTATATTAAAATTCGCAAAATTGTTGATTTGGCAACTAAAAAGTTCAAGCGGTAACTTATAGCTTCGCCTTTGCCCAGAAACTTCAAACGCGTGTTTCTCGAATTTATTTTTCTCTTGGTTTTGTCGTATTTGCCAATGAACAGAGGTTCAGATCGACTTGTAAAAATTACAGGATGTATAAAACATGTGCCATTTCCCGCGCAACCTATTATATGGTCCGTAAAAATTCGAGATTTTTATAAAAATAATTAAAAAGTCGCGAATTTTTAGTAACCCACACGTACGAACGATTTTTTGTTTTTAAATAATCGCCGTTTTCGGCCACCAATTTAACAATGACAGAAGGACGTTAAAATGTTTAACAGTCAACATCGCCATTTTTAAAGCACATGTATATTTCATACCAACTTTTTTTTAATCTCTATGATAATAATAAACATTGGGTAAAATGATACATCTGGATTTGCTTCCATTTTTTTACAAATACATTAAAAAGAAAGTGTTTCTTTCACGGAAAACGACTGCCTAAGGTCGGTAGCAGATATATTGGCCGGTGAGTTTCGTCAGGGGAATTCTCCCACCATACGGCTTGCCTGCCTCGATGCTCCTTTTCTCAACGTTTTCTTACTCGCTCTCGTTCCATCTCGCTCTCGCTTTCGCAGAACAAGAGTGAGTCAGAAGTAGTGGGGATAGCGCCAAGCTCCTGAAGTGTAGGCCAAACCGAGTTCTTAGCGTAGAAATACATACATCAGAATAGGTGTGCGTTAGGTCCGAAAAAATTCAGGAGTTTTATTGGTCAGAACATTGATTCTTTCTCGATAGCTTCATCTCGTATTGGTTTGCGCATAGCTTCGTAACGCACACAACTATTACGGTCAGAATAAATAAAAGTCATACGGCTACGTTCAAGCGGAGCCGAGCAGCGTTCCCGTTACTCCGCCATACCCTTCGGGGACCACGCAATTCGAACTGACGAATCCACGATCGTCAGATGGAATTCACCGGCCAATATATCTGATACCGTATTTAGTCCCCTTAATACTTTTTGTGGCCATTTTGCGTCTGAAGTATAATAATATTTCTACATTTCAAGAAACAGTTTAAAAAATAATAATTGTGTACGCGATAGAGAGATATTGATGTAATAAAATAACGAGTCATTGGTTTCATACAAATACTGCTATAACACAGTAACACTACATAGTCCCAGAATATAATTCACTAATAAAAGTTTTCGCATTTAACCTTTCTACTAGATCTGTGAAGTGATATTTATTGATAATTACATGCTTTATTTATATTTGAATGCTGTTACATCATATAGTTTGCTTGTCCGATCAAACGCAGTGACATTTTCTTGGACGAATTAACTAGAGATAGAATTCCACTAACTTATACGTCATCTAAGCGTGGGGACACACGAGCGTTTTTTCGATATCCGTCGCGACGGATGTCAATTTTGACGGACGTACCAGTACACCGGAAACGAACGTTGCTTCTTTTGCGTCAGTTGGCAAAGGAAGCGCAGTCGATATGGACGCGTGTGATATTGTAGTGTTTTCATACGTGACGTACTTATATTTGAAAGACAGACGAAAGAGAAAATTTTAGGTACATCTATTGGGTTCTAGCATAGGTAAATACCTACGTCAATAAAAAATTAACGCACGTTGCACCGTCCCTTGAAAGTAACGTGCGTTCCCAGTGTGCGGGCTCTAATATACTGCAATGTATTTGTTCGGCAGAATTATCTCTCTCTCTATCCATCTCTCTTTCTCTCTCTTTCTCTCTCTCTCTTTCCTTTTCACATCAGCCGCAACACAACTACACTGCGTTCCACATTAGAGCATACTGGTTTCGTGTGATACACTGTTAATTGGTAGTAAACCGGCTGGGAAAGTGCTACGACCAATCGCGAAAGTGCTACAACCAATCGCGTGTATCAGATCCGTTGGAGCTGCGCAGATCGGTCGCAAATCGGTAGGGGCGTCGGTATGCTCTTAAATGGAACGCAGACAACATTCTCGAACAGCTGATTTACTTCTTATTTACTTTTCGCTACATCATACATACATACACTTCCACACAACACCTCACATACACTCACACACACACACACACACTCACGCTTTCGCCGAAATCGGCACATTGTATCCCATCAAATTTCAATCTCAAATAAACCGCACTTTTCTCAACACTTTTGAGTTCTGTCCATACAGTATTTCTACAACACACGAAAAAACGCTTGTGTGCACCAAGTCCTAAGGGGTCATTCCGGTTAGAGGGGTTGAAAAAATCGATTTCTTTTTTAAAACATTTTTTTAAAGTACATATCCTCAAAAATGAACTGTTACATTTCATGGAAAAATTCCGATTATTTTAGCTTCTGCAGAGGCATTTTGTAGGGAGCGCAGAGGCTCGGCCTCTGTAAATGTAAACTTTGAACGCGTTCTTCTCGAAACGTCATTCATCCACATTGTGAAGATAAAATCTCAAAATCTATTGAACCGATTGCTTAATAAATTTTACTGCTTATTCTGAACACCTGTGACTCTCGCAGGGACTACAACAAAGTATTTTCATTGAGTCTAACCAATTTTTAGAATCGAAAATAGCAAAAGAAAAAAGCCGAAAAAACATTTTTCTTGCTTTTTGCCCGCCATTTTGCTAATTTTGAAGATAAATCCTTAATTATAGTCCGAGCGATAGCGACAGACATACTGATTAAGAATCTGTTTGGATTTATGGGTTCAGATAAGTCTAACAGCTGAAATCGTCGCTTTCACGAGCGAGACATACATTTTTAAATATGTCATCAAGACCGCTTTCAAAAGCATATTAAAAGCAATAATTTTATTACTTTTATATTTTTTATTTACTATAGAAATGTAGTTTAATAAATAGAAAAAAGTTTTATTCCATTACTATAATTATTTTCCCCGTAATAAATCCCTGAAAATCGCAGAATTTATCGGCGCGCTAACCGGAATGACCCCTTAATGGTACTGATAAAAAATAAAACACAAATCGATCTCCGATCAGGACTTAAAAAACACTAATTTATATTTAACACGTTGATAGCCAAGTAAGAAAAAGTAGCAAACTCACTATCCAAGATAAGCGCTCTAACAATCATGACTCCTACTTTTTTTATTTCCTTTGTCTTCCTATCTCCTACTTTGATTTGAAGTAAAAGTTACATCTGGTTTAAGATAACATTAAATAGACATAGTAATTGGACACAGAGAAAGATAAAAAACTGTAGTAAGTATATCCCCATTTTTGCATTATTCTCATAAAGCTAATAAATATCAGGCCCATTAATAAAATCTACTTCCGATAAAGCTGCGTGCTCACACACGCGATAAGCACCACAGAAAACACACGAAACAAGTAAAAAAAGTATTCCTTCGCGAAAACAGTACCTACGCATCGAATCCCTGCGTTCAATAGACGACGCGTTACGCACGTGGGAACGCGGCTTCAGCCGTGCAAAGCGTGCGCCGGCCGGCATTCGAAGCGAAAGCAAGCGCCTTCTTGCATGCACGCTATAGCTTAACGCCTTTCTACCTAATGACTTTGGAATTTCTACAGAAGGAAAGAAAAGAGCTGCCGTATTTAGGAATTCAGCAAAGCGGTCCAAATATAGATTCCGCCGATCGATTAATGTCAAATGCAAATGAGTGCAAGTACACGCCTGCTCCCGTAATAGAAGTAGGTAAGCACACCTAGAGTTTTAAGGCGGATTCACACATATCAATTCCGCGACGGTTCAGTGCCGCAGCAGGGTTGCCGGGAGTATAGAGCACATGACGTAGTAGGTAGTAGTGGAGGGGGAATCCTCGCATGTATAGAGTTATATATACTAATACGACTTGTGCAGGCCACGCGCGGATTGCCCCTCTACTACAATCTACTACGTCACTGAGTTCATGGTGCGCACAAATCGTATTAGTATACAGGGTGTTTATAAAAATGTGGGCATTTTTTCAGGATCGGTTCTACTTATTAAAATAATAAGAAAAGTTGGTATACGCATATGTCCGATAATGTTAAGTTTTACCTGTTATAAGCATTTTTATAGTCCGTAAAACATCGGCCCAAAATGCCTATTAAAGGGTAATCGGTAGACTGGCGCGTTCGTCTGTTGGCCTAATATACATAATACCTAATAATATATTTTTCACCGACTTCAAAAAGAAAGATGTTCTTAGTTCGACGTGTTTTTATGTAAGTATGTATTGTGTTTGTCCGCGAATTTCTCCGTAACTACTGGACCGATTTTCGTGCAACTTATTGCATTTAGTTTAGCTTCAATCAACTTAGGCTGTGGATAAAGAATTATCAAAATCGGTTAAGTAGTTTTCAAGTTACACCAAAAATAAGATTCATTAATCGACTTCATTATTATTACTACGAGCAGTTCTTTTCGTAGGCCTATCCATATTTTTTTAAATAATTGAAGTTATATAACTTAAATAACTAAACAGTAAAAAATTAAAAATAATTAAAATAATTAAAACCGCCTTCAAAAAAAAAAAAAAAAAAAAAAAAAAAAATGCACCAAAAAGTAAAAAATAATATTTTTCCATATTTAATCTACGACTCTCAATATTTTTAATGATGAAGCGTCGACATAAAAATTTTGAGAGTCGTAGATTAAATATGGAAAAATATTATATTTTATATTTTGTGCATATTTATTTTTTTCTTAAAATCGGTTTTAATTTAAAAATTTTTTTTTATTATTCATATCCTTTCCTTCCCGCCTTTAAATAAATAAATGCGAAATGATAATGAATATATCGACCCGCGGAAACACAGCCGGGCTTCGTTAAATGCCAATTTAATAGACGTTTCGGGCCCGTCTTTTACGAAATATAAAAATGCTTATAACGGGTAAAACTAAACATTATTGGCCAAACGCGTATACTAACTTTTTTATTATTTTGGTGAGTAGAACCGATCCTGAGAAAATGTCCCACATATTTATAAACACTCTGTATATAACTCTATACATGCGAGGATTCCCCCTCCACTACTCCCTACTACGTCATGTGGTCTGTACTCCTGGCAACCCTGGCCGTCGCGTCAGTCTCAGCGGCAGGATCGCCAGGGAATTCTCTACGCGTGGAAAAGACATGACGTCACATAGACCTATATATACTCGAAAACGTGGCGTTACTTGGTTTGGCTTGGTTTGGGGCTGGCGTCGGTTGGCATGACGTCACGACTCACGACGTAACCAACACAAATATACGGTTATTGCTATAGGTGTTCCCCTTCTCCTCCTCCGTACTACGTCAGGTGGTCTCTACACCGCCATTAATTCTCTACATATGGCAACCCTGCTGAATAGAGTATTTCCTGGCACTGACACGAAGAGACACTGGCAGCACTGAACACTCACGGCACTGATATGTGTGAATCCGCCTTTACTCGGTTTTGTCGAGCTACTCCGTTGCGGCGAATCAATTAATTGCCGCTTGATTGAGACAGTTTGTACAATAGAACAGATTGTCTTCCGATAAGTGCACGGGTCAGTGGAACGTGGAAAAAATGTTCCACCACGGTGAACAAATTCGTTTCAATTATAACTTCCTTGACATCGGACAGAGATCGTCTAGTCACGAAATGATAACGAAACACCGTAGAGGACGATCGATCCTGAAAAGGAGGGAAAAGAATCAAGGGCAAAGGGTGGGCTGATAGGAGAGGGATAGGCAACTCAGAACCTCTGTCGTTTCGCAGGTTTGTTCCAACGGGGCGACTGCTTGTCGGTCGTTGACCCCACAATTGCAACCACCCCTCATCTCGCAGCCTCCCTCTTCACTTTGTTGGTACTATGAAACTATTCTGTCTACCTCCCTTCCATTCCTTATCCGCCATTCTTCTCGTCTCGTTACTCATTACGATCCTTTTCTGTTGCTTCAGCCACCGCTACGCCTCCAGCAGAGGCGGATCAATGTCTCTCTCCCGCGCTAAGGATGCGCGATAGATTAATCCGCGGTGGAGACGTGGACCCCGATATGAATGCAGGATGTTTCCGAATTATCGGCGCAGAATTGAAAGGAACAAAAGACAAGTCTTTTCTTCTAATGATTACGATTGGAATAGGAATCAGGATTCGTGTATACTAATGCATACCGTTGCTTCGAGTGGTGATTACGCTTCCTGATGTCAATACGAAACGGTATCTTCAAACTGAAAGGCCAGAGGTAAAACATGATCGCAGCGGGATCCGGTGGAACTCAAAAGAATCGGCAGAATCTCCGCCTTAAAATGAGCTTAAGACATTGGTGTTCCGGTCATCCCTCGCGGAGATACAGCGAGTTGAAGATAATATGGAATTTGTGCAATTTTTAAGTATATTTTCGAAAGGACATCGTAGACCGAAATTTTAAAGAGGAAAGACTAATCCTTCTATTTCTTTTTCCATGAAGGTTATACGATAATTACTTCGCTTGATAGAAGCAACTAAAGTAAAAAAAAAAACGGTTTTTGCTTCAAAGTTGAATAACTCGACCAAAAAAAATTGCACATGAAATTTGTTACTCTCTTTTTACACAGGAAAGTAGCCACTTTCGACTGCTGTAAGTGCAATTCGTGTAAAAAAATTTATACTTTATAACAAAATTTATACAGAAATTTTTAAAATTGACCAAATGCTCTTTATATCGTTATAACTTTGCCGAAAAGCAATACAGTTAAAACCTGAAATAGCAGTTGAAAGTAGGGATTCCACGCTTTCTAACTATATTTTCAAAATATCGATACGATTATTTTTGCCGGAATTATGACCATGTAAATTTACTCCTATTTTTCGGGTTTCTAAAGGTGATCCTTTAATACTTTAATTAATGTGAGGAGTGTATTTACAACCCGTATATGATGAACAGAAGTAGGCAAGTCACTTGTTTTACCAAAATTAAAAATTGATCCGTGTTTTCCAAACATTTCTTACTCAGTTCTGTGAGAATTATACGTCCTCAAAGTATTTTTTTTCAACACCCTGTATATTCTAGGGGTCCAAGAATTGGAAGGCACCAAGTGAATGACCATTTTAAGGTGAAATCTGGTGGCGCGTGGATCGCCGACTCAGCTCGGCTCGCCCAGGCTCGCGAGTTGGCGACATGGATCGGCGAGCCGACTCGACTCGCTGAGGATCGCCCAGGCTCGCGAGTCAGCGAGCCATGAGCGTTCTCACGGCGCGTGGGCTCGGCGAGTCTCATGCCAAGTTCGCTAATCCACGCGCCGCGCCGTCAGATTTCACCTTTAGGGTTCGTACGAATGCTGAGCATGCAATCTTGATTTAGGATAAATAAGGCGTTTCATGTAATACAGCGCAAAATTGGACGTTCATATATGCAATTAATATAGCAATTTCGAAAAGCACAAGATCTCGACCACTTCTATTTAAAACTGATTTTGGAGAAATCCTCACTCTGAATTTGTATAAACTTCTGTAATAAGGATTACTTGCCAGTAGTTGCGTCCAGATGTCTACCGAACAAAACTTTTCCGACGTTAAAAGTTGAATTCAACATTTCAACATGCAGATTAACTTAATAGAATATTCGATTATACAAAATTGCACATGTAATTCAAAAGTGTAAAAAATGTAAGTGCTAAGTATGTTTTGCTGAAACTTTCTAAGTCACAACTGCATAGGGGAGACCGGGGCAGATTGTAAAACCGGGTAAATTGTAACATAAGTAAAATCTTCTGAACGACAAATCTGACAACACACAGCATGCGAGAGCTGTTCGACAACATTAGAACCGTCAGTTTGAGTAAAACAAATGAGCGTTATTTATCCATTTTGTGGTTATAGCCAAGTATTTTAGTACGTAGAGCACGTAAGTAAATTTTGTCCTAGCACTTTTATTTCAATTAACCGTCATTAGAAACCGTTTGAATTTTTGCATCTTTGTCGCAAACGAATCAGTAGACATTGGTTTATCATAATGTGTACGCATTTCAGTAATTTGATGTTTCGTTTCTCGTTTACTGAGATGAAACGCAAAAATTCAAGCTCGGGGTAAATTGTAACAAACTGCTTGGGGCAGAATGTAACATGTTACTACTTACCCCGCTCTAAATGGTGATAAGGCAAACATGATATTTGCTGAAATATTAGTTACTTTTAGGATGAGAACATACAAGAAAAAAACAGAAAGGGGTTCTACTTCTAAGGAAGACATGGCAGAGGCATTAAACAGAGTTGTACATAATAAGGAATCAATACGCTCAGTGGCAAAAGCTTTAAATATATGTCATGTGACTCTCCAGGTATGTGAAGAAAGTCGATGTGTCTGAGGCTTGTATCAAATTGGACAAAATAGGCTACAATCGAAATCCGGTTTTTAATGATCAGCAATCAGCCAGCTTAGCTGAATATGTGAGGAATGCGTCCAAAATTTATATTGGATTGATTCCCAAGGAACTCCGTAAATTGGGTTATGAGTGTGCATTGTACTATGATATACAAATTCCTGATTCCTGGAAACGAAATAAGTGTGCTGGAGAAGATTGGCTGACAAATTTTCTTAAAAAAAAATATGGAGTTGTCTATTCGAACCCCAGAGCCTAAAAGCTTACAAAAAGCAACGAATTTTAATCAAGCCACTGCTTCTCTCTTTTTTGATAAACTAGCTAATATCAGAGATAAACACGGTATTGCTGCCGCTCAGATTTGGAATCTGGATAAGACAGGGGTAACAACTATACAAAAAGTCAGTAAAGTTATCGCCATGAACGGAAACAAGCAGGTCGGTGGTATTACTTCAAGTGAAACGGGGGTACTTGTCACTGTATGTGTTGCCGTAAATGCGATTGGAAATTCTATACCGCCCATATTTCTGTTTCCAAGAAAAAAAATTCATGACCGTTTTATTAGAGATGGTCTTCCAGGGTCGATTGGTGCAGCCAATGGTTCTGGCTGGATAATGGCCCAAGAATTTTACACATTTATGCAGCATTTTGTTGCGCACGTAAAGCCATTCCAAAACAGCCCAGTCCTTTTTATTCTTGGACAACCACGAGTCGCATTTAGCATTTAAAACGATTAATTATGCAAACAAAAAATGAGATAGTGATGTTGTCTTTTCCTCCACATTGTTCTCACCGTCTACAGCCCCTAGACAGAAGTGTTTATGGTCCGTTCAAAAAATATTTATCGTCGGCTGAAGATAGCTGGATGCGGAATAATCCTGGAAAATCAATGACAATTTACGATGTCCCGTCTTTGGTTCGAGATGCACTACCACTAGCAACCACGCGCACCAACATAATTAAAGGTTTTAAAGGTTCCGGCATAGAGCCTTTTAACCGCGAAATATTTGACGACGCTGATTTTTTACAGGGTAGCGTGACAGATCAACCACCACCACCACCTCCGTCTTCCCATATAGTTAAAGTAGAAGAACCTATTGCTACAACATCAAGTCATTTAGTAATCCAGGAATGTTCTATTGCATCCACGTCTAATTTTCATCCTACTTCCCAAAATAAGGCTGTATTTTCTTCAGAATTAGTTCGACCACTTCCTAAAGCGCAACAACGGAAAACGACAACGAGAGGACAAAAACGAAAGTCTGCTGTCCTTACTGACACACCAGAAAAAATATGTTCTACAAGAGCAACAGAACCATCGAGAATCGAAGAAGCAGAAAAAAATGTGAAGGCAAAAGTAAAAAAAGCGAAGAAGAAGATTTTGATAGAATCTGATAATTCCTCAGAAGATAAATATTTCTGCTTGGTTTGCACTGAAGCATATAGCAACAGTAAACCTAACGAACGTTGGATTATGTGCAATCAATGTAAAATGTGGTCACACGAAAGCTGCACTGTCAGAAGTATTCCTTACATCTGCCACAATTGCAATTTAGATAGTGAATAAGCAACAATTGTGCAACTCATGTATATTAAAACGTTTAATAATGATATCTCTTCTCATTTATATATGTTAGAAAGTTCATGTGTGTTCATATTTGTGTTTAAATAAGGAAAACAGATGCGTTACAATTTACCCGACATGCTGTTACTTTTTACCTCGGACTGGGCCACATTGTAACAAAGGTTCAGATTTGTTTAAGATGAAGCTAGATGTCTAAGTGTCCAAGATTTTGTTGCGTACTTTCACGCTATTAGTTCACCACATATGTAAATAGTAAATAGTAAAAAACACTTTCGAGAAAAAACCGTGAAAACTTTTTTGTTACAACCTGCCCCGGACTCCCCTACTTCAATACAATTATAATATTCATATTTTCTTAGAATTTTAACGCTGTATTCATCATCACACTGTACAATGAGGCATGCGTGATTTTTAGTACTTTTTGATTAAAAATCACTTAAAGTGAATATATTAAGTTGACATAAATACCATATTTTTTGTGTTACGTAAATCACCCCTGAACTTCTATAAAAATTTCTCCAGACAGCAGTAAGTAAATTGCGAGAAATTCTTCGAACAAATATATTCAATCTTGTTTCAAAATGAATATAAAACTACGTTTTCCACTGATTTTATAGTGTACACTTTTCCAATAAGGCTTTGTATCGCTAAAATAAAGAGATACGTATTTAGGAACAATCTATACATTCCACTTATCTCTATTCGACAGGATCAAACTGACCCTATCCTGCGACAGTTACGTAACAAGTACCAATGTATATCGCCTCTACAGAGTGCCCCTGAAAAATGTGGTTTCCTCAAAGGCGGTGGTAGGGGAGACACAATGGAGAAAAATATACCATATCAACATAGTGCTAGAAACACAAGTCCAATGAGACAGATGTTAAAGAAACAATCAAAGCTATCTAACGTAACATTATCTGAACTCTTTGCATTACATGATAAAAACAGAAAGCAAAGAGAAATATTGAAAATTGACTGCCAAATTTATCTGATTGAATTTTTGATACAATGCTGATAAGCAATGGCGGACTGGCCAGGGTGTCAGCTTTCCTGATGGCAAGTGGGTCATGTGGGCTCCTGATGAAGTGGGCACCCCTAAACATCAGACAATATGTTGAAAATGTTAATGACCTCTTAGCAGCTTGAAAATATAATACAAGTTCCAATATTATTACTGTATGCAATTCAAATTTACGTTGTATTACTGTTTTAATAAAAAAAAAATTAATACAATTATTTTTCGAGGATGCTTTATATTTAAGAATGTAATAAATAACTCTGAAGAAATAATTCTGATTCGGGTTTTGTGTAGCTGACACACATGTTAGGTAGTTATACATATATGTAGACTCGGAACTTTATTATTGCGATTATTAAATGTTAAATATTTTTAGACCCAGTCTGCCACTGCTGATAAGCCATTACTTATTCCACTTTACCTCCTCTGCCACTTCCTTTAAAGAACCCATGTTTTCTGTAATTCGGTGTATGGAATATATATCGTCGTTTAAGGTTTGAAAATGCAAATTACATATGTAAGTAGACATAGCTTCTGCATACACTAGTTTTAGCGAAAGATATATTTTATTTCAAATTTTTCCCATCCATAAAACTGAATATTATTAACCGTTTGACGATAGCCGAGCGCTATTGCACTCCTTGCTTATTTTTCTATAATTACGACCAGCACAATATCGCTGCTTGCATAATAAAAGTTATACTTTGTACTTCCTATTACACAGTTGTTAGTTCTTTTTAATTACGTTTATTGAATAAGCAATGCATTCTGAATAGATATATTCAAATTCTCAATAAAACACGAATGAAAATTGCACATGATATTTACGTACATAAGAAGATGCATTTCACATTTCATTCTGGCGCAAATTCGGCAAAGTTCAAACCAAACGGCGTCCACAGTAAAAACGATTAATCACAATATTGTATTTTTATTATGCCAAAAAGATCTGCAAAATGACAAAATTCAGGAAGAACGACGTGCAATTTGTTTCAAGAAGGATCGTGTGACAGTCGAATTCAGTGGAGGAACCACCCACGAGCATCAGATGGTTATTCCTCTCAAAGGAACTATCACGCGAATCGCGAAATGGATAACAGATCCGTGAAATGTCAGCGAATAAACGCGACCATTCAAACATGAGGCTCGACGCTGAGCGATTTGGAAGCACGAGTTTCCAGCATTCAATATTCTTATCACTTTAGCAATATTTTTAATGGAGTTACTTGCGCCTGCGTTGTTTTTTAGAAAAGATGTTCATGAAAATCTTTTAAAATATAAATTACAACGTCAGTCATTTAATCCTTGAACGGCAGATAGTTTTCTGTTGGTCGTGTGCAGCTTTCATGTTACAGTATAATATTTAGGATGGGTCAAAATGGACCCCGCATCCGCCACCCAAGGGTTAAGAGACGAAAAACACTGTAAGAAATCGAAAAAATCGATTTTTTACATTTTCCGAAAGACATACGTTTCGAGAATGCTCTCCTCAAATTTTATGAAGAAATTCGTAAAATTGGCGGGGATATAGTATTTTCCGTGAAGCGGTGTCAAGCGCGCGTTTTTCTCAAAATGACATTGTTCAACCGCGTTGACAGTATCTAAAGAAAACTATTTTTTTACTAATTTTTATAATTAACCAGTATGAATTTTTTTTCAGTAGTCCGCCATTTTGTTATTTTTTACGATATTGACTTTTCTGTACGTTCTGTAACAGACGTAGGTTTCTAAGCTCGGTATCAGATATATTGGCCGGTGAGTTTGTTTTCGCGAGTAGCGATCGTGGAAAAATCAGCCACCACCCTCTGACGATCGTGGATTTGTCAATTGGAGTTGCGTGGCCCTCGCAGGGTATTGTGGGGTAAAGGGAACGCTGCTCTGTTTCGCCCGAACCTAGCCGTTTGGCTGTTATTTATTCTTAGCGCAATAGTTGTGTGCGTTACGAAGCTATGCGTAGACCAATACGAGATGAAGCTATCGAGAAAGAATCAATGTTCTGACCAATAAAGCTCCAGAATTTTTTCGGAACTAACGCACACCTATTCTGACCCATTCCATATTTCTACGCTGACAGCTCGGTTCGTCCTACACGTTAGAAGCTTAGCACCATCCCCGCCACTTCTGGCACACTCTTGATCTGCGAAGGCGAGAGCGAGCCAGAAAACGTTGAGAAAAGAAGCACCGAGGTAGTGCTTCTGAGCAAACAGTGAGGTGGGAGAATACCCCTCACGAAACTCATCGGCCAATACAGCAGTGATGCCAGATTCGGGACGGGAGCGCTCGAGAATTTCCCCCACCTTGCATGCACACTAGACCGGAGCTGCGTGTGTGCATGCGCCGAGCTCGCGCACACGCAGCTCCGGCGTAGTGTACATGCGAGGTGGGGGAAATCCTCGAGCGCTCCCGTCCCGAATCTGGCATCACTGCAATACAGGGTCATCGTTTAATCCTGCAACCCGCGCGCGCGCGAATTTGTAAAATGGCAACACCGCGTCACGGACGCATTCCACTACAACCATGCACCGGCCCAGCGGAGAGCTGCCAGCGACCGCTGGACAAGAGTGATGCCCGAGCTTCGAAAATTTTAGCGTCGCAAAGAGCTAGGTATTGGGAATTTCCCGGCCCAGGTAATCGAGCCGCGCGCTCCGCTTTTATGCTCGGTTTACCACTCGCACCCCAGATTATTGTAATGAGATTTGAAAGTAATGTCAACTGATCTCGTACCCGTCTCAATTTCAAAAATTTTAGCTACGACAGGGTTGACCGCAGCGCTATACCCTTGCACGGAGAGATTTTTCGCCACCTGCTTGTAAAAACCACAATAATGACACATCGTTCCAAAAAATGACATTAACGGAAGCCGGTATAGGCGTGGCGTTGAGTAGCTAAAATATTCAAACCCAAAAATTCTAGAAAAAAAATTCAAACACCGCTACAATCAAAGATACGTCGCATTAGTTACCCCTTACGTCTGATCTAGGTATGCACCGCATTAAGGACAAAATCATAAAAAAGAAAACCAGAACAATAGATTCTGAGGTCTGCAGAACTAACACATAATTGAATAAAAATTTAATTTCGCAATTTATGAAAGTAATGATACAGAAACAACCAGTCCATTGTTTATCAATACCACGAATTTTAAAAACAGCGTTAAATACATTATCAAATAAACAGTTTCCAACAGCTTTTTATACAATTATGGTTAAAAAGTTGATAAAAGAAAAATTAAGTAAACGTAAAATATGTTAAATTATCCATCATTAAGAAGGAATAATTTTTCCTCATTTTTCGGCGCAAATTGCATTCCGATATCTCTTATAGTTCAAAAGTTATACAAAAAAGGCCCCAAATTTTTCAACCCGGGCCGGGAAATTCTGAATAGTTCTTTGCAACGTTAATTTGAAAGAGACCAGCCCAAAATTCTCGAAGCTCGGGCATCACTGCTGTCCAGCGGTTGCTAGCAGCTCTCCGAACGCCGGGACGGTACATGGTTGTAGTGGAATGCGTCCGTGAGGCGGTGTTGCCATTTTACAAGTTCGCGCGCGCGCGCGGGTTGCAGGATTAAACGATGACCCTGTATATGTGGCTCCGACTTTAGGTGGTTAAATGGGACATGAAAGGGACACGTTAATAAATATAAATTTATTAAGTATTACAATTATAATTGTAAATCTTAATGATACAAGACAATGGAATCTATCTCCAATTGGTAAATATAACTACGTATATAAATCTATAAAACACTTAAATAATAAAATACTTTAGCATTAAATTCTACTTGAACAAAATTGAGATCAATTGTACTAAAATAGGTAGGTACGTTTTCATATTGCAGATTAAAGATTTTATTATTAATTTTTTACGATAAAGTTTGTTGCTTTGAATAGCCACTTTATCAAAGAGAAGATATACTAAGAGGCGACACTCTGACGAAGAAACCAGTTTTAGAGAGAGACGAAATCCACAACCAATTTAAATGTCCATTCGGTAGTCGGAAAGAGACGGGATTAACAAGAGGCGATAGTAAGACGAAGATATTCAGCTGCCTATACAACCAATTTAAAGGGACAAGCCAACGAAGAACTTCAAAGATACCGCTCGGAGTGTCGCCTCTTAGTATACCTTCTCTTTGACTTTATAAATTCTTAAATTGTGAAATTGTTGATTCTCAATACTAGTGTTGACATAAGCAGGGAAATAATTGGCATGTGTAATTCGTTTAAAATTTTGGCAATTCGATTTGTCCCATTTAAAACCTGTCCCTTTTATAGCACCACTCCCCTAATTGCATAAGTGGTAATTTGTTTCGATGCACTTATGTCTAAAAAAAGAAATTCACAAATAATAAAAAGTGGGAGAATCTAGAATTGATTAATTACAGAAGAACTATTTGGAACTAGTTTATTAATCGTAATTATTTGGTATTAATGTTTAATTAATTTCAATAAAAGAGAAGTAGCAGAGGGAAAATACGAGACGAAATGGCAGTTCGATTTGGCAGCGACATCTTTTAAAAACAGTACACCCGAAATTGAGATTGCAGCACAAATATGAAAAATGAAAAATATCCTGAATAAAATGAAAGGTAAAAAGGGGATCGATGATATCGAGAAACTCTCTGCGCGATACCAGGAGGATTATTTATTCTGCCAGTGCTATTACTTGTGAATTTCAAAAATATTTGCAACTGCACGATACGTCTGCTGGTAATACGCAGCACCTGATTTATTTGAACATAAAATATGTGTCTGACGAAAAATCGGCGATGGAAATGCACAGTAAATGCCTCGAAAGCTAACTCAAAGAGTTCAAAGTCCTGTCAGTAATAAACTCAATTGCAAAAATATTAACGATATGTACTTAATCTCTAAACGACAACAAACATTTCTGCAAAATTATCAGTACAAACATTTCAGCAAGATTTCCACGCGAAATGTTAAACGAATGACGAAAATGCCACTCGAAACGTTTAAAGTATAGTGAATAATGGGCTCTATGCTTTGCTATTCCATATTTATTTTTGGTAGCATAAATTGATCAATATTTCTGGTGCAAAATAAAATTTTATTGACTTCCCCCTTCTTCCACAATTAGTGATACATACACTAACATGGTACTGAGCTGGTATATGGAAATAATTAGCTAAAAAGGGGCAAGAAAATATGAAATGTGAGGATACGATAATAAGTGTGAGGATTAAATCACAAGATGAAAAGCATGTAAAAATCACCCCAAAAAACGCAGTTTAAAAATTAAGAGATTGATTATATTTCAATAGTAGAATATATATTGACAACAGAATCCTCATACCACACAAGTTACAATGGGAATAGTTAGCCTAACAAGTCGAGTTGACATGACGAGAATTAAGTGCTCACAGAAAAGAAACTATCAATGAGTAACCTGTAAATGATTTGAGTCTAAATCGAATTTTAACGTGAACTAAATATTTTTCCAAACTTTTTTGGGTCCTCCCTAGGCTTTTTCTAAACATTGACACAATTTCCAAGGGACACAATATATACATGGCGATTTGTAACAGATCGTATAACCAAAAGAATAGAATAGACTTTTCACGAAAAAATAAGTACGAAATGTGACATAAAATTTGTATAAGATAAAAATCTTTTCAACGCATATGCTTGCTTTGAAGTTTTTGTGTGCGTGCGTGCCTGGAGGCAAAGCGTGTTTTGGTCCAAGCCCTACGACGCAGAGAGAGTTATGACGTGACGTGTGACGTGTGACGTCTAAAGGTAGGCTCTCAATGCGCTCTCGCCTCACCACGGCGCAACTTCTTTTCTTATTCACATCTAGGCTCGCGTCGCTTCGGTTTTTCCGTACCTGAAGTTATCTGAGCTTGCCTCGGTTCATGTGTTTGGTTAGTTGCACAGAGAACCTCTTCCTGTACGGTGGCATTGCATCCACTCACACTACGCCTCGCCTCTTTCCTCAAAATATTCTCGAGGATGAATCCGCTGCTCGGAGCAGCGCCAAGGCGAGGCGAAGCGAGGCGCAGTGAAGCATAAGAAAAGCATAGGCAGAATAAAATGCGCCGAGGCGAGGTGTAGTGAAGCCTACCCTAAAAGTGTTATACATTACTGATAATTTATATATAATAAATTTAGGTCTATAATCATTCCACATACTTCCTCTATCCCTACATTTGTAAAGTAAGTGCGGGTAATAAGGCCCACCTGTCATTTCTCCTTGGTAGGTCAATCTACAACACTGGTAGTGTCATTTATTGCTTTTATTACATACGAAATGTCATTCGAATAGTTTCCGCGCGATTAATATAACATTTGTCGGTTGCAAATTCAAGAAATGTTTCGCCGGCAACTAGCGATGCTACAATTATAAGAATTACTTCGGTTTCTTGGCTTTGTATTGGGAGTACTCATTATCCAATTACTGTACAACTATAGGTATGTATAAGTACATATGTTGGCAACATATTCCCAGAAAATTGATGATTTTGTAAAGTGCACGCTTAACATATAACCTCGGCAATGAGGAAGTGACAAAACAGATTATAAGGCCCATCAAAATATTAAGTGGGCTTTAAGGCTCAGGAAGTAAGCAGGGACCCCTTCCAAAGCAGGAACGATATTAAGAAGAGCTTCAAAGCACGTGTCACTTCAACCAGAAGAAAAAAGACAAGATTGTGTGAACAAGAGCCCATGCCATCCACCTCCAGAGAAAACGTGGATGGCAACTCTGCAGACAATTGGTTTTGCAAATTATGCAGAACTGCATTCAGGAGTGATATGCGACAGTGTGTCATGTGTCTCACCTGGATACACGAGGATTGCGTTGGGCTCACACCTGAGGAAGAAGGTGTCGTTGTTTACCCGAATTGTACATACTAAATAGGTGTGCCTTATTACCTGCACTACACGAAACAAAGCCCGTTTACAAGGTTTTTAAAAACCTATTAATTTTCGCATTTGTTGTGTTCATATATTGTTACAAATATTACAGTTTATAGTTTAATGTCCACAGATTTCTATAAAAAAAAACTTTTCAAGAATATGTATCAGTTTTTTTTTTAAAATTATATATCCTTAGGTGGGCCTTATTACCCGCACTTACCTTATATAGGAAGCATCGTTTTCGAGAAAATTGATTTCGAAAACTCGTTTCATACTCCTGACTAAAAATCAGCAAAGTTGATTAGCAATCACGGTACGGTTATGGACAACATGAATCTTTGTGCAGAAATATGTCGAATTTGTACACAATTGTTGTTTTCAAATGCCACTGTGCTTCAGTAAAAAATGAATTCCAAAATTCATGGGGTAGACGTGTACTTCAAATCGATTTTCTCGAAAAAGGCTCTATTCAAAAATATAATCTGAAATTTCAATATATTTTGACACTAAATATTCATTTCGTGCGCAGTTGTACCATATTTATTGGTAAATTCTGCTGATTGTTAGTCAGCAGCATGTGTGCCAGACGAGGTTATAAAATGGATTTTCTGTAACTGTAGGTAAACAAATTTTATTCCGCATTTCTTACTGATTTTCTCATGTAAAATCGCTATCCTCTCGGTTGTACCACGAATTACGAAACAGCCTGCATACAAAGGTGTTTCCTGAGAAGAGAATGACTTTATCTCTGGAATATGACACTCGTCAGTCAGACCCTTTACAGCTACAGGTCTAACAGAAGTCTGGTTATCCACCAATCGGCCAGTTCCTACATCAACTTAAAAATCGAATGCTCTAGACAGAAGCAAACCAAGTATCCACGCCCGCATTCGTTGCCCGTACCAGTTGACCGCACTCGTTCCTATTGGTGGCCGCAACAGTTTCCCTAAACAGGTGTCATTTGCATAATTTCACGTCGACAGGCGACGCAACTTCAGCGAGCAAGCGTCAGGAAAATAGACTGGAACGCCCAAGTGTCTGAACAGAACGGCATCGACGTTGAAACGAAATCCTGCAACGGGGCATCGTGTGTTTGCCGCGACAACACATGAGTAAAACTCGAGGAGTTTCAGTGGAACTCTCCGCAACAGTTGATTAAACCATGCGTCATTCGAACATTGTGTGTAACGCTATTAATAGTTGGCGGCAAGTTCGCCCGTTCTGGGAGAGGAAAGCGAAGGAAAAACTGGCGTAGCCCAGGAAACGCGTAGTCCCGCGAAACCTGTGCAGGGGCCAACCAACCAGCGATGTTGGCAGACCTGCCGGCACAGCCGGGGGTGGCCCGCCGTGGCCAGGGACGCGGATGAGGATGGACGGAGGAAAAGTGTGTCTGGAAGGTGCGCGCGCAACGCCACTCATCGGCTCCGGAGGCTGGGAAGCTCCCAGATCCATCGAGCCTTACGAGCCCATTATACAGGGAGGTTATATACTCGACATGTACACCTCACTGATTTCATACTCTTCCACGGCTCCCCGCGCTTCGCGGCACCGGTGTATCTCTCGTATTATGTAGGGATATATTTATGTTTATCGTGTAACGATTAACGGGGAAACGCCGCGACTCAGCTGCGCATGACCCGGAATCGTTCAGCGATATCGCTGACACCGCGGCCAGACCGTAAACTTCAAGCCCTCGGCCAGATATCGTTAACGATATTTGCAGGACGTGTGTTAAGGGGTAAATCCAATATTTGGAGGGCCACGGGGGCCATGAAATTACTCCATTCCCTCGTGAGCTGGGATTCTTAGACGGCTGTACAGTGCTGTACGTACAGGGGACACTGTCGCCTGGAAGCAGGGGGTTCACGTGGCATTTTGTAGCTTGATTAAGGAGGTTCGATTCCGGAACAAAAATCATAAGAAATCTTTGAAAAGTGTTTTAATTTAATGTTCAAAGTGTAAAAAGTATTGTGTCAAAATTTCCAGTCGATTGACAACACAGTTTTTGAAAAAATTAAAATCAAAGTTGCGCTCTTATACGCAAGCTTTTATGGGAGAAGTGATAACATTTTATCATTTTTGTTACACAAAGTCTTTAAAAATAATAAGAGAGTTGAATAATAAAAGTGTTGCACTGAAAAGCTTCAATATTCCTGAGTAATTCTAAAGGAGAAAATTGGACATTGGCAATACGGTTTATTAGATAATTGAATAGACAGTAAATTTCTCGTACTTTTGGAACTGCCTGAAGGAACTGTTTGAAACGTGGCAAACATTGTACGCCAGGTAGTGATGTACACAATGCAGGGGAGAGTCATACAGTACCGGGCAGCATACAGTACCGGCCAAAGCTAGATCTCGCTTTTAATGTTAGTTAACTGTACTATCGATGGAGAAATAAATAAATACTAGAGTCCGTAGCAACATATTCCGGCGACATTCTTTTTCTTTCAGTATTACCAGAGTTCTAAGCATTTATCGTTTACGCTAGTGTTTCGGACGACAAAAGTTATTTTTGTTCGCTGCGAATTACAACTTTTTTAATTCAGCGAATTATTAATCTTTATGATAAAATTCAATAAAAACAATTTATCCTCTTTTATTAAGCACAATTTGTACTGCAAATTACTTTTTTGAAATTTGATTTTTACCAACAACAGCCCAAATTATAGTACAAAAAACTTAGAGTGGCCGGTACTGGATGACAATTTTGCGTTGGCTGCGAATTACAACTTTTTTATTCCTGCGAATTATTAATCTTTACGATAAAATTTGTGAAAAACGATTCGTCTCCTTTTATTAAGCACTATTTGCAGTACAAATTACTTCTTTGAAACTTGATTTTTACCAACAGTAGCCCAAGTTACAGTCCAAAAACTGAAAACGGCCGGTACTGTATGACTCTCCCCTATACTTGTACAAAACATACAGTAAAAATTGGTAAAAACACTACCAAGCTGTCAACATGTATTTAGTAATTTGTTACAAACCGGTACAAACGCGCAAAAGGACGCCAGAAGTGTGAGGTGGAAAGAGGAAAAAAAAGATGAACGCAAAACGACGTTGCCGTATTTCACTCGCATATTTTATGCTACTTTTAATGAAAATATTGTGTTTCTAGCTGCATTAAGTAAACATACTTTTTGTTTAATTGAATTCAGAAACAAAATGTGTAGTAATAATTTTATTAGGAATAGACATGTAAATAACATTTTTGTCTACATAATTTTTTTTATCTAAGATTGGTATCACTGCAGAGCTCTCATGTATAAGCATAGGCTTACGTTTCTCGTCGCCTGCCCGACGAGTGAGGTGTCGAACCTCTTTAAAATTATTGGCTGGTTCGTTTGTTACTGAGTTGTATGTAGTTTCAATGTTTGGGAGGTTTTAGAAAATGTGCAACGAAATTTTGCTTCCCTCTCGCATTGATTATTATAACTCTACTAAAAATAATGTCTTACTACAACACAAACGGATTTTTTAAGTGACACTAATACAAAATACTTGGAAGAAGAGAGAATGAATTTACAAAGAATAAATAATTCTTCTTCATTCGTTATCAGTACAATTTATACATCAATTTTATATTCATTTATTGTATGAATTTTGCAAATATCTACGTCTTTTACGTATTATACATTTGATTGCAGGCTTTTTGTTGCTGCAAATATTCAGAAGAAAAAGCGATAGGTTAGAGCAGTGGTTTTCAACGCGGGGAACGTCGTGAGACCTTCAGAAGTCGCTGGATCAACTATCGTTTGCAGAAAAGAAGGCGTCCGGACGCTAAACGCGGCAAGGGAGCTACTTTGCTCGCATTGGCCAACGCGACAATATCGACCAATACAAAGTAAGCGAACGGGACACAGGCGCTGGGAGCCAATGCGAGCAAAGTAGCCCCCTTGCCCCGCTCAGCATTCGGATGCCAACTTTTTTGCAAACCACAGTAGTAACTGTAAGATATTGCCACCCTATGTGTTCCGTTGGAGTTCACCTTTAGGTGGAATGCTATACATGTAGTTATATATATATATATATATACACTAGGATGGCTCTTATTTACTCAGGGTGAAATATTTTTTCAAGATTTTCTTCGCGGCACCCCCCAGAATAGTTCCAAATAATAATAAAAAAATCTGAGTAAAGTTTGAGGCCGATCGGATAACGGGAAAAGATGACCCTGGGCCCTTGAACATTTAAATAAACATTTAATAGCTCAAAAAGTCGATTTTATATAATATTCTCCAAGTTATTGATTACATAAAATAATATGTCAAACATGAATTGTAGATCCAGACAAGGAGCATCTTTTATGATGTATTACTTTTTCTCGTGTGACAAACAATTTCCGAAAAAAGTCCGAAAAACTAAAAAAAAATTATCTTTCAAATTTCTTCGATATTTTTGCGAATTTCGGTCCCAAATTTTCAAGAAACATTTATGAAATATCAAACACTGAAAATGTGGAGAATTTTTTTTTATCTTTTTGGCATATCTCGATACATGCCCCCTCTTAAATGTTGAAAAAATAGTCCTCGAAAATAAAAATTACAATTTTTGTTGCGCCTTTCATAAATAAAATGTGTTCGAGAAGGATTTAGACTTTCAAAATTTGAAAAATAATAATAATGTTCTTTTTTTAATTTTTCGGACTTTTTTCGAAAACCGTTTGTCACACGAGAAAAAGTAATAGAACATAAAATATGCTCCTTGTGTGGATGTACAACTTCGGTTTGACATATTTTTTTATGTAATCAATAACTTGGAGGATATTATATAAAATCGACTTTACGAGCTGTTAAATAATTATTTAAATGTTCAAGGGCCCAGGGGCACTCTTTCCCATTATCCGACCGGGCTCAAACTTTACATAGATTTTTTTCTAATATTTGGAACTATTCTGGGGGGTGCCGCGAGGAAAATTCAAAAGTCGAAAATAGGCGCCACCCTAATATACACATCTCCAGGAGATACGTGAAGCATAAAGGGTTGAGAAACACTGGGTTAGAGCGAGAAAAGTAAAGAAACAAGACGAGAAGAATTGTCGAAAAAAGGGTGGAGGGGATAAATTTTGAAAAAGGTAATGTTTTTCGCAAATTCTTTGTCGCTGCTTTATACGACAAAAGAAACCATACAACTTTGAATTTATCTTCTTTTTTATCTCTTTTACAGTTTCGTAGATATTCACGATAATCTAGAAACTCACCATTTTTTCGTGGGGTTGTTTTCACCCTTACGATCGTTTTATTGCCGAGTCAAAAAATAGTTACGTTATTAGTACCACTTGAGTGGAGCACCACTACATTTCTGCAAAGTTTCAGATTTTTTTGAATTTTCGAGTTGCCGAACTTGCCTTGTTAGCTGCAGAAATTCAGCATACTACGTGGAATTGTGAGTAATGCCATAAATATTTCCAGCAGCAGCTTTAACGTTTCTTCGACGGGCGATTTACCAGTGTCAACTTCCCTAAATCTTTCTGTTTAAGGAACTGCTCCGCGCCCCTGTCCTAAATCAACTCGGGAGCATACAATGAAATTCCATTTTCCCGGGTAGATACACTATGTTGACAGCGAATATTTTTCACTGGAACCTCGGGACCAGCAGTCTCCCTCTTGCACCATTACCGCCAACCTGTTCCTCTGAAAATATCTCCTCGATTCTGCAAGGGCTTACGCGACCCGGAAAAAGAAGGAAAAGGCTGAAAGGGCAGCACGTCAGGAATCAGCGATGCTGTGGATGAACATCGATTATATACAACGTCTGAAGATAACTATACAGGGTGAGGCTCTTGAGATGACCATTCAAAATAAGTCTGAAACTACGTGACAAGAAAAATGATTGTACATGAAAATTATGTAGTTTATAAGATGACATAGTAGGATAGCAATAATTTATTTTTTGGATGAAGGTACAGAGGATATTTCAGAGTCATTTTTGTGTTTTTAAATGGGACCACGTGTGAAGAGTAAGGGGAAAAACGGGAAATGTCCATTTTTCGTGATTTTGCGATTTATAGCATATTTTGTTGGTGGCAACTGGGACTACAGAACTGTCGAACCACAAAGAGTTATAAAGTTCAAATGCCTCCGTAGGTGAACGTTAAAGATTTGGTATACTGATTAAAAACAGGAAGTGTCCACTCTGCACTGGAACAAAACACGGAATGTCTCCACTCTTTGTGTAAGCATAAGCTTCTGTCGTCAAGGTAAAACAAGTAATTATGATAAGGGAATGGGCATCTTACCTGTGAGATAAATTTGTTAAAAGATTCCTTTATAGATGTTTCTATCGAATGGTTGTATCGAACCATCTACCTATATTGGCTGTTGGTTCAGAAATCTCATCACTATTAAACAAGATGACGAGACAGTAATAGAAAGAAAAGAGAGTTCGAACTTCAATAGAGCATACACAGAACTCCTGCCTATTTCAAAAACAAAATATGAAGACCTTATGGTTATAAAAAAAATTTGCGATCCTAAGTTTCAGCGATTTTATAAGGCGTTTTCTCATGCATAACAAGCAAGTAGGAAATAAAATATCTTATAATTAATAAAATGAGTGTCTTTCCTTGTTTTGATAATAATAGAAGTGGTAATTTCTTATTTTGTTTCGGTATGCTGCCGTGTTCAAACTTGAAACAATATTAAAATAATGTAAAACAATTATTATTTTCTTGCAACAATTCGTGTTATGAAGAATGCAGATAAATTCATTGAACCTTATTTCTTTACTGGTGGACTAAAGTATTAAAACTTAAGTTTCTCGATAAAGCTGTTTTGTGACATTCCCTGTTTTTCCCCTTACCCTTCGTTTCCATATTCTTGTAGTTAGGGGGCGCATTCGTCTGTGTATTACACGTGGAGCTTCAAGTAACTTTGGTCAAGTATATTGTATGACGAGACGCATAACCATAGTACGGGGTCAATAAGATCGAAATGAATTTTTTTACCATTTTTGATTAAGTTTAAGTGTTAAGAATATAGCACTAAAGCCTTATTTTGAAATTGAAAAAATAACATAGATTATTGTCAAACGTGTGTCACGTAACACAAATTGTCTATCAGATTATAAAAATTCATTGAAGAAAGTCGATCAATTAAAAACAACGATCGAGCGATCGGCAGTACATTCAGTTCAGTAATTGAATTCCATCGGGTCACGAAATCTCATGCAGTCTTGACAACCACAAAACAAATTTTTCATTAACACAATTTTTCCTATAAACAAATGCTTCCATTGAAAAAAGTAAAAATAGACAACCTTGGAATCACTTTTACATACAGTTACTCACAAAAGTATCCGTCCACCCTATATGTGATTTATTTTACACATTAAATCGGCTTCAAAGCAGGGCTTGAAACCGTTATTATAAAGATTTAGGTTCTTGAAAAAGTTATGAAGAACCTTTATTCTGAATAACTGTTATAAAGAACCTAATTATCAGATTATATAAGTTTAAGTTACGGTTCCTTTATAGCTCTATAACTTTTATTTTTTAGGTGCTATACAAGTTCCAAAACAGTTATAGAACCGATTTAATAACTTTTATTTTGTAGGTTCTACATGAGTTCCAAAGCGGTTATAGAACCGATTCTTGTACCGATTATACAGAATTTTAGAGAAAATGAAATTACAACATATTACAACTATAAACTACTGTGTATAACCAAATTGTTTACAAATTATTATAAATAAGTAAGTAAATATATATTATGTACACATTTGTACATACATATACAATTATCTTGTAATATGAAGTGTTCGTTAATATAAATGTTTGGTTGTTATACCGATGAAGGTCTAGCTCACCGATTTGAATGATATTTTAATATGTTGTCAGAATCATGGTCCTGATGGTGAGGTGACCCCTAAGTGAAAGAATGAACTTGACAAATAAAAGTTTTGATCTATAGTATTAAATATTTATTGCACTTTTTAAATGCCTGCTTGTGGTAGCTTTGTCATATTAAGGCGGATTAATAAAATGTCTTCAATAATATCTGGCTTCATTGACGAACGGTGGAGGGACAAGATAAACTTTAACGCCGAAAATAAGCGTTCCACACGTACTTGTGTTGGCGGAATTGCTATTAATTGTATATGTATGTACAAATGTGTACATAATATACATATATTTACTTACTTATTTATAATAATTTTTAAACAATTTGGTGATACACAGTATATACATAGTTGTAATATGTTGCAATTTCATTTTCTATAAAATTCTGTACAATCGTTACAAGAATCGGTTCTATAACCGCTTTGAAACTTATGTAGAACCTAAAAAATAAAAGTTATTAAATTGGTTCTATAACCGTTTTGGATCTTATATAGAACCTAAAAAATAAAAGTTATAGAGCTATATAGGAACCGTAACTTAAACTTATATAGTCTGATATTTAGGTTCTTTATAACGGTTATTCAGAAAAAAGGTTCTTCATAACACTTTCAGTCAAAACGTTTATATAACGGTATGAAACAGTTATTTTCGGAACCAATTCAAGCCCTACTTCAAAGTAAGAATTCACCATTCCAATTCAGATTAATATGCACCTTGATTAATATACTTTTGTTTTGGATGCATTCAATTAAAAAATTGTACATAGTTTATTTAAAAATGTATTATCATCCAAAAAAATATTTGCCCAAATTCAATATTTAATTTATACAATCGTAATTACAATAAGTTAATATTCTTTTAATATTTCTGTGATTTTATTATAAGGCATAGATTCATCTAATTTTCTCTAAAATTCGAGTTTATCTTGTTCCATTCTTCCAGTAAAATTTCTTTGAGCGTTTCTTGGGATGATGGTACTACCTAAAAATATATTAATCACGGTTTATACTAACGTAAATTATAATGGGTATGTAATTCTGAATTTAACATTACCTTAATAACTAAAATATGTTACACGTATAGGATGAGCGGATACTTTTGTGAGTAACTTCTATCGTAGAGTAATTTCTATTATAATACATCCTCCCTAAAAACCACCTAACTTTCGTACAAAATAAATTGTTATGCAACCCACAGTTTAACAGTTATTTAAAGTGACTATATTAAATGCTTCACCCTGCATGCAGATACATATAACTGCAATTTTCCATAACCGTAAAAAGCCGTAGCAATTGGCGCGCTATTAATTGGAGAAACACTCTTCGCCAATTACAGAGGAGCACAAGGGCTTTGTGATCCGCTTCCATTCACTCTTTGCAATTTCTTCTTCGACGCTGTTGAATACAGCTTCCATCCCCTCATCCGTGTCTTTGACCCTTGCCCCGTTCCCGTTCTGCAGGCAGAAGGCCGCTTTGCAGCAACGTGTTACGTTCATATTGCTCTCGATGTTGATACACGGAACCGTGAAATTTGCACATCAAGAACTGAATCGAGGGTGAAGCAGAACGCGACAGAGAGAGAGAGAGGGGGGGGGGGGGGAGGTTCGAAATGGCGAAAGTGAAGGCAAAGGGGGTTCGAAAGCTGGTTCTCCCTACTTTGCCGTCTTTATTGATGTACATCTTTCCTTCCCGTGTAAAATGTCTCAGGTACAGTCGCCCCTTTCAACCGTGTAACCCCATTGTTGGCTTCAGTATTTCCCTGGCCGTCGCTAGTTCGCTTTGTGAAACCAGTTTCCACGCGCCCTTAATACATGGACATACGTGCAGCGCCTCCGCGCAGAGGAAAGATATCGGTCTGGTACCCCGCCTATCAGCTTACAGGAAATTCCTTTCAATTTCTCCACAGACTGAGTCTCGATTCGATGGATTGACACGTAACAGCGTAATTAGCGCGACGGTCTGATGATTGTAAAAAACGAAGCTTTGGATTCTGACGACTACCCCTCGCCTCCTCAACACGACGTAACGCGGTTACTTCTTAACGGAGATCTTCTGCCTGTTGCCTGTTAATATTATGTAATAAATTATAAACGCTACACCTAGACAGCTTACTGGTAATGATATACATGCACATGTTTATTAGTTACATTGTTCTGTTACGTTGGAATAAGGTATGTCGAGGTATAATAGCTTATGGAGACTATTGGCCATGCGGATTTGCTCACTCACACGTTTTCCCGGTTCTCAAGGTGTAACAACCGTTTGGAAAGTGTCTATGTATCTTGCACCTTAGGGCGAGGATCAGCAGACGATCCCGAGACGTGGAAAGAAGTTTGTGAAACGTTTTAGAACTGTATAATTGCCTTGTTTGGAACAGTTACCAGTTGCCCCTTCTTTCTATGGCGACATTTATGTTCCGTGGAAAAAACACTGACATTCTTGGAAACTAAGAGACTATGACCATTGAGAAAAATAATCTTTCCACTTTCAAAATTCCGTTTGTCTTATCACTTCTCTACGAATAGATGCATTCTTTTAGGTACTCCAGTTTTTATATTATAAAATTCATCATTTTGACCCTTTGTACACCCTTTGACGACAAAGTAGTAAGTACCGGAAACTGGCATGTTTTCGGAACATTTTGCTATATAATATGAAAATTAACATTTTTGCAATTGATTTAATTATAATTGATTTAAATATAATATCGCATCGTTTGTGATTGTATTACAAGTGTGAAAATGCATAAAAATTTTTACCTTTTCCTTCTTTAATACATGTTAAGTAACTGTCAATGTTACGCCGTATTTCCAATGTTAATGCGCCTTTGATGCCGCGTCGCATCCATTTAATGTGTGTGGAAGTTATTAATTAAATGGACAGACACCATGTTCGCGTGGCGCGGGTTCGTGCAATGGTTTCACTACAAAGTTACGAGACGTTAAGGGAACGTTCCCTTGGCGCATCGTTTTTGGGCTGAGCTTTAGGATTCACGATCTTTCTCAAATCGTTATTCACGTTTCAAGAAAGTACGGACAAATTTGACCGTTATTGTCTCGTATATTTAAGAAGTTATTAGTAGAAAAATCTTTCGCCATGAGTGCACAATTGGCATCGTTCCATGCATCTGAGAGGGGAAAATCCGAAGAAGTCTTATTTTAAATAAGTGTGGTTATCGCTCCTACAGAATAAAACGTAAGGAACATAATTTAACAAAAGCACAGCAGTGATTGCCAACCTGTGGGTTGCCCAGCTGGGACACCCAATGGGTCGCGAAGTGTTTTCTGGGAGGTTGCTACAGTTATTTTTAGTTGACGATTCTTAGCACTTATTTATTTTGATATGGTTACAATGCCATATTCTATTAATGATGTAACGCAGATTTTTCATAATTGAAAAAAAGAAAAAGCTGGTTACCCAGAAGCAAACACAACCATCACACTCAATAAGATAATTGAATGTATTAAATATCTTTAAGTATATTTAATATATTAAATATATTTATGTATATTTAATATATGTATTAAGATAATTAAATATTATTAAGTTAGAATTATATTCAGAACTACCTATTTCTAATGTGTTTTCTTTATCTTATTAAATTTACCTTACCTTATATGGGGGGGGGGGGGGTGCAGGTTATTTGAATATTATAAAAGGTGGTCGCGACTCAAAAAAGGTTGGGGAACACTGCTGTAAAGAATACGATTATATTTAATACATTTTTTGTCTTTTAGAACTTATGAAGAAAAACTTTTACGGATATATATTACTAATATAATTATCTCATTAATATAAATTATTTAATGTATAAATCGATATATTAAAGTCATAACCTATATCTATTAATACTATAAAAAAACTAATGTATAATTTATTATATATATAATTTATTATTATATAAAAATATGCATATAAATTTATAATTCCTCTGGGTGATCACATAGTTCAGTTAATCCTCTAATTTGTTGCAGGATGCAAAAATTATTAATAAAATTAAAATTTTGGATTTACTGAAATTCTGGAAATATGTTTTCTGGAGGGCGAACAGATTGCAGAGCTGCGGGTGGACTTAATTCTGGTAAGATGATTCACAAGCGCACACTTTAAATGCACGTAAACATTGAGATGCATTGGTTAATTCATTCCTGAAAAACGTGTGGAAAATTCGAGGTACACTTTCAACGTACGTAACAATATAATTATGCATGGCACTTCTGTTTCTCTCCTTTGGCATTTTTATCGTCCATATTGTTATTACGAATGCAATACTACTACATTTTATCTCATAATACTTTTTTAAACCTACAAATCTGATGCCCCTGACGCTCTTCAAATCTTACACCTCAGATTTTCATATTTCTGTAGTTTCGTTATTCCATCGAATTTGGGCATAAAATTTCAGAAATCCGTTTTCGGAATGTGAACCTTTAAGGAGATATAATAAAAAAGGATCGAATATTTTGACCGCTCAGATGGGAATACCCCCCATCAATTCTTTCACAGCGTGGGCGGCTGTGGTGAGTCAACGCCATTAATCCGCGGGAAAACGCGCACAAATCACTTTAAGCCCGTCACCAGCTGACGGGGTCAACGCGGCGCTTATAATAAAAATAATAACGTATGATGCTGGATTCAGTTCGAACGTGTAAAGAAGAGTTATCGCCGGATAGGCGAAACATGTCGAAAATAGTTGTTCGCGATCCACCACGTTGGACGCATTTAGACGGCCGCGCTAAACTTAGATTGCTTTCTGAACAAACGGAGTTAAGAGGGTCCGCGTGAGGAAGAGTGTGACACACCAGAAACTCGCCACGGGAGACCCAAGTTTACGGGCGGCTCGATTAAGCGGTGAATTAAAACCGCGTGCAAATGTTGACACACCGAACAATCTTGAGTCTCATTCTTTCATTTCCTATCCCCTCCGAAATGCTACGTCAGACCAAATAATATTTTCGGAATGCTAAAATTTGTTTTCTTTTTCTGAGACCCATATGTTTGGTCACAACAACGTAGTACTATTTGAATACAATTGATGTGGCTGTTTGCGTAAATTCTTTTTCAGATACATTATTTTGATATAACATTTTCGAGTGTGTGCTATAAATTACAAGGAAGCATATCGTTCTATTTAAACAAAGAAGACAGAATGAAGAGATGAATAAAAATAAGTCACTGTCGTCGCAAGATGGTCCTCCTTGAACCGCCTAACTTATATTAAATTGTCCTGTTTTATAAAAAAATAGAATTCCTCACAATGTTAATTGCCGTGTACTGCGTTTGATCATGTACGTTCATAGAGGTTTAAATATAACAATTCAGTTGGCTTGTACTATAAATTAATATCCAAAAATTTAATTGCTTTTGACTGCAATTTTTCTTTATTCCTTCCACGAACCGTGGATTTCCAATATACAATAATTTCCTTTAAAAAAATGTATGAAAATATTAGTCACACAGTGTGTCTAACCACGTATATACACGTACGTCTAACATACCTATATAATATAGTACCATTTTTTCCAAAATAAAATAATACCAAACAGTACGATGACTTAACACCAGTTGTTCCAATATTTTATCCTAAAAACCTTAGCTCGAATAGCAGCAAACCTTTTCGCGGAACATCGCCTAATACACACCTATTTAATTAAATTAAGTTTTCGCATTCTCCGTCTAACTTTTCTACCCAGTCATTTGGGTGCAACAAAGGAGCACTGCTACCACTATTATTACAAATCGTGGTACTAGTTCATTTGAAACGCAACTGCTCCTTAAAATATGGTTATCACCCCATTACTCTGCCGGGAACTATACCCGCTGGTCGCTAATGGAAGATCATTCCGAGAGGCGACTCGGCTAGTAGAGCTGCGCTATAGAAACCGCGAGTGTCCTCGTTCGTTAGTCCATGTCCACGATGACGTCACCTGACAGGTAATAATGTTAAGTAATATTTACTAACAGGCGGGACAGACCGACCTCGGGGTCTCCGAGGAACCCGCGAATCGTTCCTGAGGGTGCCACCGTCGAGGGCGCAGCCACCATCAAGTAAATTATTCCCCACCGCAGCGAGCGGGCCCGTGCGCCCGCGCGTGTCCGGGAAAAATTTTGGCCAACGCACAGGCGTGCTCTAGCAGCGGTTTCTCAAGCTGCCGCACTCCGATAAATTTATATCAGAAGGCTGTGTTCGATTTATGCTCCCACGACTCGGATCCATCGCGTACACCCGCAGAGGGGCAGGTACCAATCAAAAAATTTACTCTTGAGACCCACGCTGAAAAATACGATTTTATTAATACGTGGCCGTTGTATTTTAGTCGGGCACATCCGACGGTACGTGACCGTGGGCGCGTCAACGTCCACCCGCCGCGATTTTATATCGCGACGAGTGAATTAATTTTATACCCGCGGAACACGACCGCGTCTGCCACTCTCCCACGTCCCCGGGAGCAGCGATTGCAATAAAATATTGACGAGGTTCGTTCCCCTCTGGAAAAAGAGAGGAGAAACGGGAAAACATGGGCGGGGGTCCTTCTTCGCGGGAGACTGATACGCACGCGGACGAAAGGGGCGCTCTAAATTCGATTAAGATGTAAATTGAAGGAGCGTTTTTAGACGCTGCTAATGGCAATTGCCTTTTCAATTAACGTCCGAGTCTTTCATGGGCCATGCTCGCAGTACCGCGAATTTAAAAAAAAAAGTATATGGGGGTAGCAAAGGGGCCGTGAAGAGAGCAGGCTGCAGTAACGGAGAATCGACGAGTTTTTTTATTGCACACGCGTCCGGGGGTATTGAGAATGGGCATTGCGTGGGTGGACTGTACGGAGTGTTTTAGAAATCACAGGTGCAGAGTTAACGTGGTGGTATAGTTCCTAAGAAGGAACGAAATATAGATATCTATATAAAATTAGACTTGCAAGGGGAATGCACGAATATCGGATTATGAATATATTTTATCGTAAATAGGGTAGTAAAGACAATAAATAAGTCCAAAAAATTATTTTGATAAATATATGTTTTCTATCTAATTGTTTTAGAAATTAGACAAATGACTCTATTGCCAAAGATGTAAAAGTATTATAGTATAACAGACGAAATATGTGCATAATATAGTAAATACGTGTGCACATATAAAGAGGGTCCATGGAACATGAATTATGAAGAGTATTGAGCTTTGTAATCTTTAAGTTAAATTTATTTTTAAGTATAATTGTTAGCCTTAGCAAAATTATATTGAAAAGTAAATCCAGTCTTCCGTTTCTGTTATCGCTCTACTTGTGCATACTTTCGTTTATTTTATATCCTGATTAATTAACATTTCCATGGCACGTATCCTACTTAATCCTAATAAGTTATTTTGTATTGAGTCTGCTAGATTTCTGATTTTGAATGCTACGACTTAAATAACAAATATTTATATTATAATACAAATATTATATTAAAATCTGTCTACCCTTATATTAATGAATAGGTAAGCTAACAATGCTATATTTAGTGAACTGTTAATGGAATTGATAACACGTCAAATCATGAATAGAATAGGTACTGGATTAGGTTATTTTCTATTTCAATTTTTAACCGTTTTCTTCAATAGGTACATACATTCATTTATTAAAAAGTAAATGGTAACTGAAATGTACGTAGCCACTAAAGGGGAGATTTAATTTAATTTGATAATTTTATTATATATGGGTATACTGTACTGAACAGTATCGCCAACAAAATAAAAATAAACGTTTGAAGCCTAACGAACGGTCGACAATGTAAACGATGTTTTACAAATAAAAACTGATCATGTAATTTACTATTTAATTATGGACAAATGTTAAATGTGTCCAAGAGTTGTTAGTTAATAGGTAATACAAGAAAATTCTTCTATATGTATAAAAAAAAAATTAAAACCGTCTTCAAAAAAATAAAATTGCACTAAAAAGTAAAAAAATAATTTTTTCCCTTATTTAATCTACGACTCTCAATTTTGTTAAATCGGTGCTAGATTTACAATATGAGAGTCGTAGATTAAATATGGGAAAAACATATTTTTTACTTTTTAGTGCATTTTTATTTTTTTAAAGTCGGTTTTAATTTTTTTTAAATTCTTTTATTTTTAACTTTTTAGTTTTATATGTATTGACGCAAAATGCTGAGAAGATATGCGCGTACGTACATAAAATAATAATAATTAGGTGATAATACTCTTTATTATTAACCAGAACAGGCAAAATATTGGGTCAATATTGATTCAGTGTAGGATGGGACCACCGGGGCATCGCCCTCTTTCGAATAAAAAAAAAAAGATCATCAAAATCGGTCCATATACTGAGGAGTTATGCGGGGACAAACAAAAAAAAATACAAACGGTTCGAATCTATAACCTCCTCCTTGTTGAAGTTGGTTAATGATTCGCGAACACAATGTATATTTAATGAGAATTTACGCTGATCCAGCCAGTATATTTCACGACATTACAAATGTATTTTTTCATATAAAATACGTATGACGAATTAAAGGGGGAAACTACTGTGACGGTCGAAAATCAAGGCTACTTTCAAGGGATTCTTTTATAATGAAATGTAACTTTCTACGAAAAATCTGTGTTACCAACTGAAAACACATACATTTAACTAATATTTTATCCTTCTAAATTGAAAACATTTTGGGTAGTTTGACCGCAACATACGTTAGGCTCTGCAAAAAAAATTACAAAACGGATGGTCGTGTAACTAAGTTACAGTAACTTTCCAACATTTGATCTGAATTGAAAAATTTGAACGTTTTCTTAAAGTATATTACAGTAGCTTCTGTTAAGCGTACAGATTAAAAAAAAAAATTAATTTTTGAAGAAATAGCGAACTTTGAAAGGAAAGGTATAAAAAATCAACATGTTTTTTTTATGTTACGATTAGTTGAATTATTCGATCGAAACACTTGTACGCTTAACTGAAGATAATATTATTACGAATATTCCCTGAAAATTTCAAGTGAATCCGATAAAAATTCACTGAGTTATTAATCCGCCCGTTTGAAAAATGCCGTTTCGAGATAATCGCGTTTAAAGTTTTGACAGAAATTATTTTCTGCAACGCACAAAATCGCAACTTCCAAAATCGACGAGACCGTATACGTGGTCAGTGATTCTCTACCTAGTTCTAAACAATATATAAGCTCATAATCCCTCTTATTAGATACATTTGGATTCTTGGACATCAATTTTTCGGGCGATTGACACCAACCTACCTATGCGCGCACTTGATTCTGAGCGCTCCGCTATCTATACAAAACCTTCCGTAGCATCCAGAATTTTTTCGAGATCCACATTGAAATAGTGCAGGTATATTTTTGAGACCTCACATATTACGAAATTCCACAAAAAGAAAAATCGGAAAAAAAATTTCAGCGTGGCTTACTCCCTTAAGGGGGTAGTGGACTATTTCAGCTTCAGAAAATCGATTACTTTTTTTACTGATTTTACAAGTCTTATCCTTTATGAAATTTTAAACAAAATTTCCTGAAACGGTAATTGAGTGCACCGTCGAGTAACGGCCTCGCAGAGCGGTATTGGCACAAGGCACTTAACTTTGAAGCCGGTTTTCTCGAAACACCATTTTCTGAAACGGTGTACATCATAACTCTTGAACCAATGAATATTTTCGCCTAAAATTTTAACTGGAGCTGTAGAATTCCATTCTCTATCGTATACAAATTCCGCATCAACATTTGATGTTTGTAAAATATTTTATAACTGATTAAAAACGATTTTTTCCCATAAAAATGTGGAAAAAAAATTGATTCGTGAGTAACATTCACAATTTTTGTTCAAATTCATCGGCAAGTTTCCACACTGTAGATATTTGTGTGTAGAATAATCACCTCAAAGCATTTTGTTTTCAGATGATTGGTTCACCTGAATCGATGTACACCACCTGCAGCGGCGCGCCGTACAGGACTATCTTCAACGATTAATAACTTCGATAATTTTATACATTCCGACGATTTTTTTTTTTGTTGTAAATATTCACAAACGTGCCCACAAAAGATTGTCAAAAGCACGACTATAACGATTGTTTGGTATCAAAGTAATTTAGCGCCAAAGAAACTAACGATTTTACATATCCAATAGTCCACTACCCCCCTAAACGGAAAGTCAGATATAAATTTTATTACGTAAAGAAAATCGATGTGTCCCGTTATTATCTCATATCAAATCCTTCGTTGTTACAGCTGTGCTAGCCCAAGAAATAACACTTTCTATGTCTGAATAGACAAAAACATAACCAGATTGGAAGCACTTATTGCCCACGCATGTCGAAACAAAGTCGGCGTACGCGTTGTTGGTGTCTGCTCGAGTGCTCGCACGTAGCAACGACTTTAAGATACACTTCGGTTTTCCTCGATACTAATCTTTGACTGATATACTCGCAGATTTTCTCTCTGCTTATTTTAAAGAGTGATCAGTATCTGAAAAAGACGAGGATGAAACCTAACGCCTAGGTCAGTGGTGGCGAACTTTTTTATAATAATAATAATATTATTATTATTTTTATAAAAATAATAATATTATTATTATTTTTAATAAAGGAAACAATTAATAGAAAATGAAACATTACAGAACTTTATTGAGACAAGTTTAAAAATTAACATAGAATTTCATAAGAATGAACGCATAATTAAATAGACTAAATAGTGTCGCAAGCCCTTCAAATATTAATATTTACTGAAATATTAATTTTTTAAATGCTTGCGGTACATCAAAAAAATTTGTTGATCGCGTTCTAACTTTGGCAGCTTAAACATCATTATAAAAGGCAACTTTTGCCCACTATTAGCAGTCATGAATAAAAAAAATATATTTTGCCCCTATATTTCGTTTCACCCTAGTATGCATCAGTATGCATGGTGTGTGAGAGCATGGTCTATGATGATGGTCGTGAGTGAAGCCACGTGCATCGAGAACTGTATTATTTATCATTTTATTATTATATTATATTACATGTTCATAGTAAAGTGTTGTGCAATAACATCCTACCAGTTTCCCACTTCCACAAAAGCTGGCCAAAAATATTTCAGTATATTTAACCATATAATCATTATTTTAGATTAATGTACAGGTGTTACTGATATCACTTGTCAATTATTGATGTGCTAGTAAAATTTTCCTACGGTCACCTTTGGCACGCGTGCCATAGGTTCGCCATGTCTGGCTTAGATGAGTTCGATCACTGTTACATTTTCACATTTTCACTTTTTTTTTTTATCACTTTCTCATCACATTTCGAATACACGATTATGCATTCTTAATCATAACTTGTAAATCCTTAGGACGTACTCGTAAATGTCATGCATAATTTTTTCGTTTCCAAATGAGGCAAAAAATGGCCCTCTTCTACCCCCTCCCCTCCCCCATCCTTTTGACGATCATGATATTTATTTTCGTTAATAAAATTGTGTATTCTATTGGTAATAACACTTGTGACGCGGGAAAAACTGAAAACAGCCAACGAACTGAAGATCATATTGTCCACTAACTCTCGTACGACAGTGGCTGGATCTATTTTGACCCATGTTCTCAATGTCTTTAATTTATATTAAGAAAATGATCTCTAGAGTTTGAAATACTAATTGCTGTAAAAAAAAAATCATATTTCTGGGTGATGAAAGGGCATGTTAAGGTTTTGTACAAAAATTACAACATGGTTTCTTCATCCATTCTAATGTAATAATTCATATAAGTTAAATAAACAATTTTACAAAATTTCTTAACATTGAAATTCGAAAGGATATCCACTCGCTTTCCGATGTGTATGAAGTTGTTGAAAAGTTTACACTGTTACAAAAAATTTACAAATACTGATAATTATTTTTGTTTTTTTCTCAAGCTACCATGCCACGTCAGAAGTACACGATTTAATTTTAAAAAAATGCCGATCTTCACGTGTTCAAATAGCTTCTACTTACATAAATTATGTCGACTGCACGACGTCCCTCGCAAAATCCTCCTTTACTTCAAACATTTTTTGATATCATTAATAATTTCAATGTCGTCTACGTAGAGAGATTAAACTGGGACATCCGGTATAGCATGTTGCTGTGTCCAATGCGCCAACCGACAAATACTTGCTGCAAATTCATTCTCCGAGCCAAGTAATCCATCGCGAGTGTCTAGTTTGTTGACAATGACCCCTTTTCTCCTGTCTGATTTCATTCTTTCGTCTATTTTATTTCCGGCCTCTATCACGTACGATACAGAAGGCCCAGACGATGCAACCTTCATTGCAAATAGCATCTCAGGAATGACGCAATTAGATTATAGTATATAACTCGTGACGCCCAAGTAAAGGTTGTGCACCTGTTAAATATAACATGCCTAGGGATCGAAGTGTTAAAATATTGAATGCCTTAATCAGCAATAAATGTCGCTGAAATTACTGATTCTATAATGGTTTTAATCGTTATAAGATTGTATGCGTGGAGGAAATTGTATAAATGAGTTTTAAAAACACATAACTACTATTGAGTATTAAAGTGATTCGCGGCAATATCGTGGGAAGTTTAGATAAAAACTAGGTAGTGTAAGTACGTTTAAATCATTTGTTTGACGTTCCACATCAAATCTATCACTTTTCGCACTTAATATTAGAAATGTTGGCGAAATGGAAATATTGTGTCGTCCACATGAAATATGGGGGAGTTTAAGTCATCATTTTGCTGATATAGAATTTGTGGAAAAAATATAGGCGGTCAAAGTTTGCAATTTTTGCCTACTTAATTTCGTGAAACCGGGCTATGCTTATGAATTTTTATCTACGAGCACTCCGAAGCTATTTATCATATTGAGCTCATTTTTTTATTATTTTAATCTAGAAGGTTTGGCCCATTTGAATAATATTTTCTCAAATTGAAAAATCATTTTTGTAACATGGAAAATTATAAACAAATTTTGGGTTGCAAATTTCGCCTTGAAAGTCACATGTTTTTAAATACAAAAAAATATGACCTTATTCCCCGAAGTTGGTACTGTGTACAAATTAAGGTAGTTCCTAAATAACTATGTTAGTCAAATTAGAGTTTAGTAATAAACGACAAATATAAAGTAGTATGATACTATGGAAATAATAATAATAATTTTTAACATCAAATATACATATTTTAAACAGTTCAATGTTAATATAAATAATTGTAATACGAAAGTAGAATATTAAATTGGTTAGCGTAGTGAATTGGAGCAGCAGATCTGACAACATCGCATTCATTCGGATTTTATAACCAAAATGTGAGAAAAAATGTTCATATGAATCTGAATCTTCGGTCGCTATTTAAATGTCTAAACATATCAATTGTGCGACGTTGCCGTGTTCACTGCTCTACGTAGTTTCTAAAAAATTTGCACGTAAACGTATTTTTTATGGGCATTTACGATGAAACCATGCGGTCAGTTTCGCTGAAATAAATAAATTCATTTCGTGACATTTCGATGTACCTTGATGCCAATTTTGGTACACTTCTTGAATATAGTATTCCTGTTTCAGCAGAAAAACTGAAACTATAATCCTCTTTTTTCGACTCTGCCATATGCCACTGTGTTAAAATGCATCAACTTTAATTAACAATTTCTCGATAACTATGTGGTAAATCGATTTTAAACTTTGTACAAGGGTTTCTTGTATTCCAAATTAGTTTTGGACGAAATTTGAAAGAATTCTTGAATTTAGTAGATTATTCTGGAACTATCTTAAGCTTTTTTCTAGGATGATGTCATGCACGGTGAAATAGACAGGTGTTCCGACTCGGCACCTTTACCCCAGCGATTGTGTGTGACAATTTCTGTGTGGTTCCTGTGGCCGTCGCGAGAGGTCTTACGATGTAAGATTAGGAAAAAGCTTTAGAAGCTTACTGACACGAAGGACCGTATTCTAAGAGAATTAGTTATTCAAGGAGATTAATAAAAACAAAAATTAAAAGGGATCACAAAAGAAAGATAGGAGTAATATTCGTATTCTCCAGATTTTGTGGACTTACGTTGTTTTGCCAAATGCGTATGAATTGAATATTAGAATTCTGTGAAATTGCATTATTTGCATTTCATACATTTTTTCTCATAAATACCTAAATTCTATATTCTACAGCTGAATTAATGCATAAACTCAACTTTTTTTAAAGTGTTACATGTGGCGTTTTCCCTTACAACCACAGCCACATATATACTTTTTTGTACACCTTATTAATAAAAGAAACGTAACACCTGTGTTTTTCATTTTTTTATTCGACCTTGACATTTAACACCTGTCATGTTATTTGTTATATTTGTAATCTTCTATCTATATTTTGCAGCAATTTCATGTCCGAATTTTAATACTTTGTTTGGTAAATGTTTATTATTCTTTATTGCATAGAATTGTATTTTTCATATTTCCAAAATATGATTACAAAAGTGTGAATTTAAGTCGCAATGTTTGTGCCTCTGTGAGAACACAGGCACTCTGCGGAAGTCCTCCTGATCCAGAAAGTGATCCCAAAAAGAAAAAAAACATAATAGACTACAATTGTCAATTTATTGACAATGGTTAAAAAGTGGCAGCCTTGTAATAAAAAAATTCTTTTTTCTGACCTATTTTTTTGGGTCTTTCTTTGTGATTTTAACAAAAACTATTTTTAATATCTGGATGACCGTAGTCCACTTTGTGGAGACAAGTCTCCTGTACATTGTTTTAAAATTTAAAAGCGATATCTTCAATGGAACCCCACGTTACAATGGCGACGCAGAGAAGTATCAAGTTAAGAGGCATATCCACTGTACTTTTCAGACACTTGATCAACAGATTTCCATTTACTTCATTCGCTACATCATTTACTTAATGTCGGATCATTCAAAAATATAGAAACGGAGTAAAGGAATTTTCAACAAATAATTACAGAGGTATCTAAAATATATGGAAATTTTGCATCTACCGATGTACCTACATGTTAAATTGAATTACGAAATAATTAATAATAATTTACCTACACCAGTATACCATTCGCCTAATATTTACCTTGGAAACGAAACCTTGAACGTAACACCCTGCCCATTAGGTTCCTTCATCAAAGACAGAATGCACGTTTTAGGATCGAAAATCTTATAACCATTGAACTTAGCACCTAGAATCAAACTCTTGGTAATAAAACTCTCTTAATCAAACCAATTAATTACGCAAGCGACCATTCCGAACCATTCAATTACACGTTTAAGGCGAAAGCAGCGTGGTTGACAAAGCAACGCGACGAAAATGTCGATCGAGGGACGCAAGTGGCACCCTCGTGATTCTCACCCTTCACTATACATATACACTCTGTTTTTCTCTCGCCCACTGGTTTTCTCGTTTCGTCCTTCCCCTTCTCCCTCTTCCTCCCTTTCCGCAGCACCATGAATTCCTATATCCCCGGTGTACGGCACCCCTGCGGCTTCTTCACGGGGTTACGTGCCGCAAAGTCTAAAAACGCATTAGCAGCAAATGGTATCGTCGCGTAAACTCCGTTCGACCACCCACACGAAACGTGTGTCAGTGATACGCTCGTAAGTGGCCGCCAAAACCGAACGCGTTTCGTCAATTCTTGACCAAATCGATGGGTACTTTACGACTGCGTGTACACCATGGAAAAATACGCCGGATTCTTTAATAACGTCTGCCATGGAATATTTCATACTAGCTTTACTACTCGGCTTCGCACGAAATTTAGATTCTGTTTTTATAAAAAATAGACATTTTTGGGGGATTCTTTGTGTGAAAATAGTCGCATTTGTCTGGATTAGCTAGGCGTAATGAGATTTCAGATTATTTAATGAGCTTTTAAAAGATTTCAGGCGACAAATAAACGCACAAACATATAAACTTTCTGCTTCACATATTAAGATGTACATACCATGAAACGTGGCATTAATCCAGTGGCAAATAGGAGACGCAAACACAGAGGTATATCTTTTTATTGATGATAAACCAGCGAAGGGGATTATTCTTTGTGTAAAAATAAGTCGAAAGTACTAGGTGAAATTTTTTTAAATGGCTCGTCGTTTTCGAGATGCAATAATTTTATTATCCTTTAAGTAAAGAAAAAAATGATTTTTTTTAAAATTGTTTTCTCGTATTGGAGTATGTGGGTGTGATTATATTACGCGTTATGTAGATGTACATCAGTTCAGTTTGTTAATTCTTTGGCTTTGAAGATTCAAACAGTTAACGTACGTCGTATGCGGAAATCCTCTAGGCACGTTTGTTAGCAATAGTCCTTGTGAACCGTGTGAATAGTCCTTGTTCGTGTTTCTCGAACAAATTGCAGGCACTGATTCAACGCAATCTGTATGCATTGTACTCAAAGGGTTAAAGCTGCCAACATTGCAGCCACTACAAGTGAAACCTTTTCACACGAACAACTTCAGTAGACTAGTATCTCAGATGTATTCATTTATTGTTAGCACAGATGGGGCGTGGTTAACAAATTAATATAGAGAAGATATAGTAGGTATGTAAGGAATTATGGAAGTGATTTAAGTCATATATTTTTCCTTTAGAAACATTTTATATTTCTGCACGCATGTATTAAAAAAAATATGAAGAAAAAAATATGTGCAATTTTTCAAAAATTTTCACTCGCAATTAGGCCACTTTCATGATTACTGGCATACATCCACAATAGTAATAATCAGCCACGAAAATGTCTCGAGTGGAAAGGCAATAAACCCCAGACTTTGTGGCTTTGTTGAATGTTCCCAGTGATTACTTTCCGTGACAAGCCACTTACAAAGAGAATTCACAAGGTTTGGCTGAAACTTTGCATTAGTTAGTTCATGCTGTGTACAATAATACGTTAAACGTTATAAATTAAGCTCAACGTTTCACATTTTTTCAGATCTTATATTGGTATGCTGGTATGCGTAAAAGCGAGACCGAATTAAATATCTGTACCTATCGCAGAAATAATTCAAGATTAAGGGCACTCCCCGGCCAAATTACGCGAAAACATACGTGACTTTTATGATTTTTTCTAGAAAAACGTAGGTATACAATGTATGAGAACATTTTGCACTTTATTCTGCTACAAATGTAGAGTATAAAACAATTTTTTATTTAATTTTTGCCCACCCCTGCCTCTGATATTCATTGCGTGCTGCATCGTTGCAAAAACACTGGTCTGGAATATCGCCACGGATCAACCAAAATCAAGACCCAAATATATTCCTCAATTACACATGTGTCGTTATCGCGCTACCCTCAGGCAGTGTTACAAAACAGTTGGGCGATGATTCTCATATGTTTAAACGATAAGGTCCCGAAACATGGGTTTTTCGCACAAAAATGTTTCGTTAAAAAAAATTGAGTGTATGAAAATTCGCAATAGAGGGTAGCGCGAAAGCCAGTGTAATTACGAGTGGAATCCCGTTTGAAAATCGCTGAGTTCGCGATTTTCGACCTTATGCTGCGATCTTTAGGCTTTATAGCTCAGAGCAATGTTAACCGATTTTGATAAAATTTTAGGCATGTGTGTATAACTTACTTCAATCTACAAACGTGTTTTTTGAATTTTCATTATAGGCTTACAAAAAGAAGTTTAAAAAACGACCTTTACTATTTTTTTGCTATTCCGACCAATTGCATTTTTTTTTCAAAACGACGTAACACGTCACGTAGCAAACTAATCCTTCTAGCTTCTAAAAAAAAACTCATGTCGTTTGAATCAATTCTAAAAAAGTTATGCGATTTTAAAAAGTGTCCCAATACTTGTTTCACTAAGTGAAGGTCCTAAAAATTTTGTCTATTACTCGTATTACATGTGAGACTGAGACGCTGTAAAATAGCAAGCGAGAAACAAACCATAGAAAATGTGTGCACGCATGTCGGACAGCATTTGTGGGCCGCCCAAGTGTCTCGATTGAAATGGCCCTAAGGACATCATGTCTATCGGCTTTCTACAATCTGGAGTTGTGTCTGACTAGGTCTACGAGTCTCAAGCTGTTTCTATCTACTCTTCCGAGTTTGAGGTCGTTAGTGTAAAGTTCCATGGGTCTTCAACGGAGAGTGTTATCTGCATTTCGCATGTCTACATGATTCCATGTATAGACTGTATACAATTGTTGTGTAAAGACCACCACAGAGGGATCCTGCACATTTGGATCGGTGAACATTTGTAAAATTTCATGCAAAATTGTCTTTTACCTAGAAATTAATTTTTTTTATATTTTAATGTGTTCTACAAATAGGTATTATTTTCCATTAGGGCTGCTGCGAATAATCGAATATTCTAAGCATTCGAATACCAGAGCATTAAAATTTGAGTAATCGAATATTAGATCTTTATTCGAATCTTCGAATATTCGTGGTTCGTTTACCTAAAACGGGACTTTATTTCATAGAAAACACATCAGCGAATATGGTAGTAATTTTTTCTGTGTTTTGAAAATGTGACCTCGTGCCGAAAATTGCAAAATAAAAATTTGTCTATAATTTTCAATGTTTCAAAAGTGATTTCTCAAGCTGACGAAAATTTATTTAGAAAGGCCGCACCTCCTCTGTTAAAATAAAAAAGCAATCAACTAAGTGCAATAAATAGTTTCCGAGATAAAAATTCATAAGTACAACCAATTTTCACGAAAATAAGCAGAAGTCGCAAATCGCTATGCATTTTTTAAACAAATTCGAAATCAGCAAAATGCTGACTTAACCCCCTCCCCCCTAATTTCACGTGGTTTACATCATATTCCATTTTGAACAAAATCCTAAATACCTATCGAGGGAAAAGGTGATCGATTTGGCGTGGAATTACCCCCACGCCTTTTCAGTGTTAGGCGTGTCGAGTGTCTTTTTCGAGTATTATCTTAATATATCAAGCAGCAAAACCCTATATGTTTACGTGTTTCTTTGTCGCCTGAAAACTTTCGAACGATAAACTCCGGTATCACGAAACATGCCTCAGCTCATTATGCCTGACTAATCCAGATGAATGTGACCATTTTGATAAAAAAATTAAAAAAATTTTTTTTTATAAAAGCAGAATCTAAATTTCGGACAAAGCCGAGTACTAAATCTAGTTGTAGTATAATTTAACAATATTATTAATCAGTCTGTACTGATTAACAAGTTGTCAATAATTGCACGATAATAAGTAGCAGTATTATTAATATCAGTGTTATTGCAGTAGTACTACTGAACGATATTATTAATCAGCCTATACTGATTACCAAATTGTCAATAATTGATCCATAATCTATCATAGAATTTCTACTGTTGAATTCGTAGCTGGAATTATATTCATATTTTATGACGTATATCCTGTAATATTCCATTCTCTACTCACGAATAAAAGAACAGATGGAATTACAACTCTTTTTGATGGGATAACAACTCTTTTTGCCACCGATTTTTCGCTAGGTGAAATTCATGATGCATATGTATGCGCCACGTTGGAAAACAGTAATAGAAATTGATCGAGATAAATGTTTAAATGTGATATTAATTACGCACGCGTATGTTCCTCGCGAGTCTGATTAATGCACAGCACGTAACCGACTGGCCTGCACACACCGAGACCCTGAAGAAGACGTTGACTGTGCTCGCAATAATAAAATACATATTTTTAGACTCGGACAAGGATGATTGCATCATGCGATTTATTTAAAAACTATTGAACCTTGCTAATACCGTGGTTGTTTACTTAAAACGTGGCATCAGTTGCATAAGGGGAACTAACTTAATATTTATTTATTTAAATGCACTCGCAATTGGCCCCTACAGTTTGTCTTAATTTAAAATTCAAAGTTATCGTTTCGGCAGGAGCGAAATCAAGTTTAACAAGTTGATTTCATATTCACACATCGATGCACAACATCATTTTAATTTGAAATGGAACAGTACGTTTCCTCAGAAGTCCCTCTGCTTGTACTTCAACACATTTTTCACACGCATCAAAAAATCGTTTTGTTATCTCTGGGAATTTTCTCCGAAACGAGAATAATTGAAAAACCAACAACAAGAGGAAGAACTAATGTTTATAATACGTTATAACTGGGAATTCTTCAGGAAAACCCATGACGTACTTCGAATATCACAGACACGTCCGTAGTTATTCTGGTCAATTAAAGTACAGCAATCGCAAGTACGCATATCGTTTATTATAATTTTTTTTATAGTTATACCATTTGTAACCGGTGGATTTGGAAATTGACTTACTCCTATAATAATAGGTTCTCCTGGCATAGCTTTCTCAGGAATAAATAATATAAGACTTCGACTCCTAGCCCCATCAATTTTAATTATTTTAATGAGAAGAATTTTAAATTCAGGGTCAGGAACAGGATGAACAATTTATACTCCTTTATCATTATACACTTTCCACCCCTCATCTTCTATAGATTTAACAATTTTTTCCCTACATGTTGTAGGAATTTCAGCAATTATAGGTGCAATTATTGTTACAATTTTAAATATGAAAAATATTTCAATAAATTATGATCAATTGCATCTATTCCCATGATCAGCATTTATCACTAGACTCCTTCTAATATTATCATTACCTGTATTAACAAGCTCAATAAAAAAAAAATATTCCTTTTGCCCTGCGCAACAATTTGTCATCGATTATTACTAACAACTGAAATACCTAAAAAAATTGAGTCACATTTCTGCAGGAAACTATCAATCATTTGTTCACTATCGATTGCCTTGAACTATGAAAATGGCGGTCACAAAAAGGATCAATAACAACTCCAAAGAGAAGCATTAAAATAAAATAGAAGATTTTTATAAATAAATCGGGAGAGAGAATCAATGAACGATAGCTTTCTTTTATCAATCACATTACAACGAAAGCAACGGGGGGTTCCTATCTTTTTCTAAAAAAAGAGAGCGGGGGTTAGCGATGCTGGAAGTCCCGTTAAGACTCGTTAAGACATCTTCGAGACGCTTCAGGGGATAGAAGGATGGTACTTTCCCATTTCCTCCGTCTCATGATTTGCCATCAGGGGCGCCATCTTGAAAGCACTTTAAACCAATTTATTAGCTTCGTTTTTAATCACCCTACCGACCGTTCGCATCGGCCATGAGGACAAGAAACGACACCCTTTAAGAGCGGCTCGGAAAGAAATTAAAGGTAAGTCCTTCCATCGTGAAAATATTTCTCCTTCGAGCAGCGTCCTTCGCCATAACACCCCCACCCTCTGCCTCTGTATCCTGGCTAGAGAACTGAACGACATTCCAAGGGGCTCGTTTTCAAAATTACCTTCTGCGATTCTATTTAAGCTATTTCTGTTATTTTTTAAGACATTGACTGGCTTCACCCTACTCAAAGGTGGAATAATTGATGAGAGAAGGCCAAAATTGACTAAATAGACCTTGAAGAGATTCTTGTGATTAAAATATTTAGAATTCGAATTAATATATCTATGGTCACCAATTCTTCTTATTACCAATGTTTCATTATTTTCTTTTTATGATATAAACGTACATATCTTTCATTTTGTACAATATTCAACATTCGCATAATTAACGTAAATAATAATACACAAAATAGAAATAATTTACGGGCACTTTATGCAGAACGATGCAAGTCCACTGAACTTGTGCTATTCTGTTCGATCGTGTCGCAGTTACATAAATAATGTTTCCAAAGCAAAATGTAAACATTGTACGCAAGGCGCGGGTATTCTGCGCGAGACGCGAGCATCGTACGTGTCTCAAGTGTTAGTGCGCTCCCGTTCAGACAATATAGTCTCGCGTTTTATGTGATCAGCGTTTTAAATCAATTGAGAAAAGTTTAATAAACACCTAAATCAAAATTCAACTATATTATGTGTGAAATATACATATATGTACACACCCTCTCGAAAAAATAGTGTGTTCCCAGAATATCGTGAATACCTACGAAACTGTAAAAGAAATCGAAAAGAAGTTCAATTCACAGTTCTATATTTTTTATGCTGCATAAATCGACGATAAAAAATTTGCGAAAAACATTATTTTTTTCAAAATTCACCCCCATTAACCTTTTTTCCGAAAATTCTTTATCATCATATTTTAGGGAATCGAAAACCATAAAGCTTTGAATTGAACTTCTTTTCGATATCTTTTACGGTTTCGTACATATTCGCGATGATATGAAAACTCGCAATTTCTTTGAGGGTGTTTCACCCTTAGGGTCGTTTTATTACCGAATCAAAAATAGTTACATTATTAGCATCACTTGAGTTACATTTCTGCAAAGTTTCAGATTTGTTTGAGTTTTCGAGTTGCCGAACTTCCCTTGTTGGTTTTACCATATTTACTGAGAAATCCCATTGTTTTTTAGTCAGATTTCAAAATTCTCGAAAAGGAAATCTCCTACGAACAAATTTTATTCCACATTCCCTACTCATTTTTTCATGTAGAATCTCTACTACCCTTTCAGTCGCACCACCTGTTATGAAACATCTTGTTTTCACGAATATAAATGATATTAACACAAAACGAATAAAGCCCTCTGAAACCACTGACAAGAATGCTTTGCTAGAGTGTTACTTGAAATTAGAATGACTGTGACATGGTAGAACTTGTGTCGAATATAGTGACGTTATCCCCGTATTAATGCATGTTTGAGATGGATCCGTTTGCGATGCTGTTTCAAGGCAAGGTAAGCCAACGCAATTGCGTTTTGCCAGTAAGTTTAGTCAACGATCAGGGAGACGCATCGAATCCCCTTTGATCTTGGCATTGACAAACGAACCTGCCCGGTTAACAAACATTCCCGGGATTTCGTCGTGCAGGCACCGAGAATACATGGATAGTTAACGGACTATAATCCAGCTCTATTGAGCTTAGAGATAGCCAATAAAGCCTGGAAAATTAATTTAGCGCAGGCAGAGCTTCGTTAATCCTCGAGAACTGACAAATCAGGCGTGCTTCAGTGACATTCTACATCTTACGTGCAAAATGGATTTTAAAGGACTAAGCCATTTTTTTGGTCAATTTGAGACCACGGCGGAAAGAAAAACTTTTTACGGTACACGCGTGTGCACGTTTCTGTGATAGTTTTTTGTCTGAATTAATTAAAAAAGTTTTTGTCGAAAATGGAGCAAAGGAATAAATTGACACTGAGGCTTGTTCTTTGACACAAAGTTTATTAACATGCTGCAATGATCGATGCAAACGAACATCATTTCAAGTAGGGGAGACTGGGGTAAAGTGAGCCACGGGGTAAAAAGCGTTTTTTAATTTATTCTTTAAAAATAGAATATATTTAGAAATTTTTGTGACGTAATAAATGTGTATAATACAACAATGATAATTATGCACATTCCGATATCGAAAAATGTAAATTCATTTGAAAACTTAAAACTTAATTTTTAGACTTCCGATTGTGGTTTTCTTTTCAATTTAGCTTTTTGGATAAATGAGTCATAAATGTGTTATTTTAACTCAAATTTTGTCCTACGTGTTTAGAACAACCTTATAAACATACATGTACATGCGTTTGAGAAAACATTAATCTCAATAGTATTAAATAATTCATTTTCCACTGACAAGGAGAGTATTCCAGTTGTCCCCCTCCGATTGTTTTGAATTTTGGATATGTTTTAGAGGACCGAAAAATAAGACATACCTACGTGACTTTTTGTAGCGGCCCGTTTTCATATTTCGGGGGTGAAACCAACCCCCAATGTTATAAGATTTTCAGGTGTTCATCTCCGATTGCTTTGAATTTTGGATATGATTTAGAGGACCGAAAAATAAGCAATACGTGTCTTTTTATTTTGGCCTGATTGAATGTTCAGAGGGTAAAACCACCCCTCAAATTTCATGAGAATAGGTAGTATATCTTATAACTTTGAGGGGTGGTGTCACCCCCCAAACATACAAAACAGGCTAAAATAAAAAGACACCTGTTTCTTATTTTTCGGTCCTCTAAAACATAACCAGCAATCGGAAGTGAACACCTGGAAATCATATAACTTCGAGGGGTGATTTCACCCCCTAAACACGCAAACAGGCCAAAATAAAAAAATACCTGTTTCTTATTTTTCGGTCCTCTAAAACATTCGCAAAAACCAAAGCAATCGAAGACGAACACCTGAAAATCTTATAACTTTATATGGCGGCCTGAAACCACCCCCTAAATATGAAAACGGGCCGCTATAAAAAAAACACGTATATCTTATTTTTCTGTCCTCTAAAACAAATTCAAAATTCAAAGCAATCGGAGGCGGACACCTGGGATACTCTCCTTGTGTGTACATATTCGGGGTAAAGTGACTGGGGTAAACTGAGCTGTTCAAAAGAACAGATGCGCAAGTGATGTGTGCAATATCCTAACCTGTCAGCTGGCTAGAAAACCCTTAGAGCATTATATACATGGAGGTCTCATTGAGAGCTCGGAACTGTCGCCAACATCATGCGAGAGAAAAAGAGATACTTTCTCGATGGTGCGAGCGAGAGAGGTAGAACGAGGTACCCCCAATCGCTCGCAATGCGCATGCGCCGGTGTACACCTCTCACTCGCACCAGCTCGCACATGTATTTCTCTCCCGCGTAATGTTAGTCGCCAACTGGCGCGACAGAAGACATAAGGCAATGAGACCTCCAGTAGTATATGCTCTAAGAGAAAACCACGCGGCGTGATGGAACAGAAACTAACCTAAAAAAAATGAAAAATCTGCCGCAATTTTTGAGAATCACGGTACAAAAAATAGCCAGAATCTGACGTGCTACACACGCCATCCCAGCGCAAGGGGTTAATTTTACTCACTTTAAAAAAAATGTGATGACCTTGAAATCTACGAGAACCCCCACCTTCAAAAAAATTATTCAGTTGGCATTTTACGGTCTCCTCTGTACCATACAACTTTTGTAAATAATGTTTTTCCACATATTAAATAATAAAAAATAAAAATAAAAAAACGGAGACATACCAGGTGAAATTTTTATTGTTTTTGAGCCATCCTGTATATGTATGTATAGTTACGTTTTTCATTGAATCTTTAGTTACACATTACTTTCGACAGAAAAAAAACATCATTTTCTTTTCAAGAAGAAAAAATATCGCAACTTTTTGCTTAACCTCAACAGCTTTCCACGATTAATTTAATTTCACTCTTGAGTTACAAGTAATAAAGACACTGGATGTATTCGGTTTAAAATTGAAAGTACAGTGACACAAAGAGTGAAACGAAACTCCCACCTGTAATGTAAGTCTGTGTCAGAAAATTCCAATTTCTCCTTTCGGGTATATTGTCAATTCTATTTAGATAAAGCCGGCGACAACAGTTACGAGGTTTTATTTGTACCCTTTAGGATGAACGTTCTTGTAAGCTGCAAATCAATGGAAAGTGGGATAGGGCAGTATACATAGTGCCGTTTCTGTATATAAGCATGTACGCTTGACTTTGAAGCATCCAAAATAGAAAATAGGGCAGCAGTGCCTAGAAACTTTTCCAATGGTATTTCTAAAATAAACAAAAAATATTCTGGCACCATCAGAAAAGCTGCTTTGAATTCTGAGTATAATACTAGGTGTTCGCAAACGAAAGTAAATCAGTCTGGAAATCTTCTAGGAAATGCAATTTTGAGTTAAAAAATTGGAGTAAACATACGTTGCATACGCTGCATTACCAAAAATGCAGCCTAAAATAATTATTGCTAAAATAATATAATAATAAAGAGCACTTTATACTTTGACCTACATCGACATTTCTCTTTCTAATAACAGTGGAGTACAGCCGTTGCAACATTAATTTTTTTGTTTCGCTTACAGCTGTCATTTTTCCCTATTCACAAAAAATAATCTACAAATTGTTTGAGATTCACCAGACCAGGGGCTAAACCTTTTTTATAATTATTATTCACGTTACAAATAGAAAAACTAGAAAACAGAGGCTCCGAAACAAAGAAATGAAAAAAGACAGATACTACAGTAATTAATGCTTTAGTAATTAGTTTTTATTTTCAATTTATGTAAATAAACCAGCGAGATTTTTTATTTAATATTTGAAATCAAAGGAGATATAAAGAGTTTTTATTTCAAACATTCTTATTTAAATACAAAAAAAAATGATAATCGTACGTGGCAAAGCTTACCACAGTATTTTTGAATATTTATCTTTCTTTATAATTCTCGAGGCTTCTTTCTACGCAGCGACACGATTTACAACTACGAGATTATTTATGGGGACTTAGATTCGAAACAAACTTTATTTTCAAAACATCTTACATCCATTTTAATGATATATTGATTTTAGTGAACATATATATTATTATAATAGACACATTTATTGGATTTGTATTAAATTTAAATATGCTGTTTAAGGTTATCATAAGAAATTTGAAGACTTTGGACCTTGAAAATTCTAGGAGTATGTAGATTGGCAAACGATTGCCTCGAACAAAAATAGAAATTGCCAATTCAAAACAAAATTTGGAATTACTGAAGTGAGGTACATATGTGTAATGATCGAAAATGCACTAAATACTAAAAAAAATCATTATTTTCTTGTACTATAATTACAACGGTGATATGTCACTTGGGTTAAAAATAGTATGCAATTTTTCACCCCATTGAGGGTGAGCATTTTTTAAAAAATTGTATTGTCATCATAACTACGTGCGCCTCCAAAGTGCAAAGTTCCAAGTCTATTGGATTCATGGAAGTGGGTTAAAATTAAGTTTCAAGATTTGAACCAAACATACAAACAAACAAACCAGCAAACCAACATACAAACGAACAGAGGAGTGGAGCTAAATAAAATCGTTTAAAAATGTTATAAAGTAGGAAATTGCTTGTGAGAATCAATATGAAAATTCAGGCAACCCTTTGCCATCGACTAATTGTAAGTACAGTAAATCCTCGTTATAGCCCCGTTTTTACCATGCGTAGTACGCCCAGTGACTATTGCTCGCTTTTTTCGTGTACTCGGTTCGCTTTTTCCGAATAATCGAACAACTCGAGTCTACAGTCTAGACAACTCGTTATTGATTATTCCAGAATTTTATAATGAAAATACAATAATTCACGAGATAAATTCTTTCACAGTAATATCATCCTTCATAGTAAAATGATGTTTTAAATAATTAAAAAATATTGATTTTTTAGCGTCGCGTCGTACTGATTGACTGCTCCAAAAATAGACTTTTCATTTATATTTATGAACCAAATACATAGGCACTGCGAAGAAATGTTTTTGAATTTCGTTGCGTTCTAATTTACGGCCAGATGACGGAAGGCAGATCTACGAAAGCAACTGGCTAATAAAATTAGATAAGGAACGATGCAAACGAAACATTTTATACAAATTATATGAGTGCGTCACGGGTATAATAAAAAATGCGTGCGTAGGTACTGATTTTAGACCACACGAAAAACAAAACGTTACCCTTGTTTCGCTGGACAAACAACACTCAGCTAATATATGCTAATTCATGTGGTTTACTGATTTGTATTCAATCGTAAATAGAAATACTTTTAATGTTCGAGATGAAAAGTTGCCATCACTTCTTCCAACTGTAACTTTTCACTAGATACTCTCGATTTTATATTTTATATTCCCTTTTTCCTGCTGCAAATATGAATTTATTAAAAATTTTATTTCAAAGCGTAAGCCACGAGCAACATACACTATGTATGCATGTATACATATACATACACTCTTTGCTTCACACACGATTTACATTAATGAAACAACGTCACAATTACTTACTATTAATTTATTTTAATTAATTAAATACTGCGAAATCCTATTTCCACTGGAATAAATTTGTTTTGGGTAAATGTCGAATGTACAATTGTTGCCTCGCACAGAACTGTAAATTCATTGTTTCGTTAAACACAATACGCACGGTTTGCATTTTGTCTCGGAATATTTGATTCGTGCAGCTTGATTTAATCTAACGAAATGGTGAAGCAATTATTTGATATTAATTTAGTTTAATTAATTACCCGATGGAAATTTCTCTCTGATATTATAATTACTAATACATTTCCATTATACATTCATATATTATACTATAAATTTCCGACATCAATATAAATTGGTGCGTATAAAAATCATAAAGAAATACATTAAAAAGTTACCATGTTATAGATACCTAATATAAGATATGTCAGAATTACAGAATAAAGACTTTGATGAATAAAACTCACAGAAAACCCTGCAATAGAGAGAGATAGAAGGGGATCTGTATTTTGAGTTCTGAAGAGATCTTTTGTGCTTGTACCTTCCGTTTCAACATAAACTGTTGAAAAATCTCCTGCTTACGTATCACTGAAAGTTTTTGCAAATATTCTATGTAGGCTCATAATGCGTTAGAAATCCCTAGAAATATTAAACCTTCTATCTCATGTACCTGTATGGAGGTCGATTTGCTAGATTAAACAGTTTTTGGCCAATTTCTGTTTATTATTTGTTGTACTATACTTTCTAGTAATTGCTTCTTAATTGAAAAACGTAGACAAATGCCAAAATAATATACAAAAGTATATATCAGAAAAATGACCAAAGCAAGGATGAATAAATAATATGTCTATACCCATACAGCACACTCTCGTTGCAGCATCTTTGCAGGATAGTTGCGGCGCAAGATGGCAACGAGCCACGCAAGGATGCCGCAACTATGCAGCAATAATTCTATGTCCGCCTGCTGCAAAGTTGCACGGCAACTTTGAGGCAACTTTGCACGGCAACTTTGAGGCAACTTCGCACAGTAACTTTGAGGCAGTAGGTATTCAAATGAATAAAATAAAAAAATAATGCCAACAGTGAGATGCGAACTTGACGACCTCATGGTTACTAGTCGGGAGCGCTAGGCACAAGCCCACGCTATTCGTTGGTGATTACCCACCTACGAGGTCCCCTTGTTAGTGCCGCATTTCGACCTGATCTGTCCCACTGTGCGCCGTGCTCGCCTTTACGGAAACATCAGCTTGGCACGTGGCACCAGTAAAGTAGATTCTGACTTATGCTTGGAACTGATTAAATGGTTGCCTTCTCCGACATATATTTTATATTTTAGTTCATTATCCAGGATGTCCGCGGGAACAGTACACACCTGGATATTTCCTAACGAATTCGAGATATAAAAGAAATTGTTTATATGAAATTGCATGGTTGGAGGGGGCAAATTTACTGGGGCAGACGATTTTTTTCTTTGATTATTATTTTACGAGATACGATGATCAATTTTTTTTTTTTTAACGGAACTCTTTTTTTTTAACAGATCACTTAATAGTGCGTTTCAAGACGATTTCAATAAGGTATAATGTATACACTTTATTTCCGCCGGTTTTGGAGATATTATGTTTTAAAATTTGCTAACGCCACAAAGTTGCGGTATAGTTGCGGCATAGATGCGGCAAAGCTGCGGCAAAAGCTGTGGCAAAGTTGCGGCAAAAGCTGTGACAAAGTTGCGGCAAAAGCTGTGGCAAAGTTGCAGTGCAACTTTGCAACGCAACTATGCAGCAACTATACAGCAACAATTCTATGTCCGCTCCGTGCAATGTTGCACGGCAACGTCGCTGCAACCATACATCGACATTGCGCTGCAACTATGCAACAACGCAAGGTTACTGCAACCATCCTGCAACTTTGCCGCAACGAAGTGTGCTGTGTGGGTATGGGTAGAATTTAAGAAGCGTCAATGTCAAAATGGACACTTTTGACTAATTAGCGTTAGAAATTTTGCAAAATCAGTATATATTTTTTGTTCATAATTAGGCAATTTTGCAAAATTAAAATTAACATTGACGTCGACCCTTTTTCAACTCACCCACAGATGTAAATATAATACTTGTTCTAGGTGTATTGGCTCCCTTGAGGCTTATGATTAATGACTATACTGTACTCACTAAATTGAGTACAAAAAATTCACACTTAATACACGTTGTAGTATTAACCCTGCCGGAGTTATTATCCTCAGCGCTGCAAAAGGAAAACACCTTCTAACTCTGACAAGGGCTTGATTTGTCGACCCATGTTGACTAAGCAATTCTTGCTCAGTTGAGTGAATACTAAACACTCTCTGAATCCTGAACTTCCCCTTCATTGCCCTGTATAAATAGAAGGGTGCAAGGGTGCATTTATTGATTGGTGCAAAATGAATAACAAAAAAAAAACGATTTATGGGCGAACAGTAAGAAAGAAAAATGTGATCAGCACGGTGTTATTTGGGGATGTAAAAAATATATCTCATAGGTATAACAATTTTGCAAATTCTACACGCTTTATTACTTCGTGGTGCATACAAAAATTTGACGTTTTTCAAAATTATTATTGTTTTTGGTCAATTAACTATTAAAGTAAAATTGGAAGCATGTTCATGATTCGAAATGTCAACTGTACAGCAATCGTCACGAAATAATTTGTTTAAGTAGTCCTTCGACCCACGTATCTTGCAGTTCAAAGGACATGCACGTTCGTGTTGCACCTACTAACGCACTATCAATCTCTGTCAAAGTCTTGAATTGCTTTTTATTGCAAGTACATGTATATATATGTTACAGTCAAAGCGTTAATTCAGCGAATGTATACATTCACTACTCAGTCAATAAATTAATACACTGGTGCGATTGGCTAAAAAGTATTCAGAAGAAATGAAATTTATACTTTTACTAATAGATGTATACATTTTCACCATGACGGCGTAGGGAAAGTTTGCACAAACAAAAATACTTAAATTTGAATGGATATTTTTACTAGCGGAACCTATAAAGCAAATGCGTCAATTTTGATTGAGGAAGGGAGGTTAACAGATATATGTATATTTATTTTTATTTAATATTATTTTGTAATTTATATGAATTTCTTATAAATAAATTCTTATATATAAATTACGCGTAACTACATATTGGAGATGTACCGTTACACTTGCGAAAAGGATTTTGTCATAAGAAAATAGATCTCCTTAAACCATTCAATTTTTTTCTCATTTTTTCTTAACTGCAACCACGAAAAGGATATAACTCGTTCTGGTTGCGTGGACCATCCTGTATAGCGTATTTTATTAAGATTTTTGTCTAACTGTAAGTAACTGTCAACCGTTTCAGAACGAGTAAGCTTTTTCAGAAATTGTGAGACTTGCAAGGGAACATCCCGAACCCTGAATTTTAAAAAATTCTGATTCTTTGTGAATATGGAGGGAATTTCCACCTGATTACAACGCAATTTTTGTTTGCTACTCAAATTAACTTTAAGGGGGTGGAATTGACCCGTGAACATTCAGTTATTTCCCGATTTTGTGTTACAACTCGTAAACTGTAAATTTGTTTACCAAATGATAGCTCTAATTAAAAGCAGAAACTTTTGTATTGAAACTTTTTTTCTGCCTCTTACAGTTCGCGAGTTATAACACAAAATCGGAAAATAGCAAAATTTTCAACGGTTAATTTCACACCCTTCGAGTAAATTTGGGCAGCAAACAAATATTGCGTTGTAATTAGGAGGAAATTCCCTATATATTCACAAAGTTTCAGAATTTGTTTAACTTCCGGGTTCGGGATCTTCACTTGTTAGCAAGTTTAACGTAAGTTTTCTCAGTTGAAAGCAGAGATTTTATTATTTAATTATTATTTAAAAAATTTCGAATAAATAATAAAAATCAAAATATTATTCGTCATGTGTCGAATAAAGTTAACGCGAGTTAACTATAATTAACGCCAGGCCTCAATGCCTCAACGCCCGGTTCTTGGTGATTCGAATGCGCGCCAGACAATTATTCGACGCTGAATACACCGTCGAATAAAGTTAAAGTTACATTTACAGTTAAAGTTAAAAAATTTATTCCACGCTGAAGTTGAAACTCACGACGAATAAAAAAATTAACTTTATTCGTCGAATAAATTCTCATCGATTAAAAAAATTAACTTTATTCGTCGAATAAATTCTCATCGATTAAAAAAGTTGACTTTATTCGTCGAATAATCTAAAGTTAAAGTAACTTTTATTTGATCCTTATTTGAATAAGTTTTTATTTAGTTAATTCCTATCCCTGGTTGAAAGTTAATTTTATAAATATACTAGAACGAGTTCCGCGAATCGCGAGTAAACAGTGAAATTACACAGGTTTCAATACGACTGAAATCAGTTCATTTGCTAAATAAATCTAACATATAGTCTAGAAATCAGTTTAGGAACCACTTGTAGCAACACCGTAATATTCTTCATAATATTCATATATAATATCTGCGAAAGTTTTCAAAATCGGTTTCTTCAAAAACGAAGAAAAATACTTTCAAACGTAAATGCAGTTGCGAATGAAATTTTTCAGCTACAGAATGCTTGAAATATTCCTAGAAAGATTATAAATGTAATAGCTTGTCCTTTCATTTTACTAATATGGCCAATAATATTCTCGTGAAACGAGAATTCATTCACAAGGCACTCCACCAGGCATCGATTCAGTTTTATAATAACCTGCAATGACCGAGCTCATGTGTTATATGCATGGGTGGTTGTATCTGATTACTAACAAAGTCATTCGATAAAACTCTTAACCTACACTTTTCGTGCCATTCGTCCATTATCATGGTTTCACCAAGTCGGAAAGATAAGAAAAGTAGAAATCTGAACAGATATTACACTTCTTTCTATTTTTTGTTAGAGTATAATTTCAGCCATATATTTTCGATAAATGATATGGAATTTTTCAAACTTTGAAGAAAAGAATTGGACAGTACCTAAACATTCAAATTTGAAATGAAAATAAGAATATTAGACTTCGTTTTAATGACTAATTCAGCAATCAAGTAATCAATGATATAGGCCTCTTCCAGTTGGGGTAATAAAAAAAAGAAGAGAAAATAAGTTGTATTAATTCAAAATTTAGAGATACTGGCTCGTATTTAACACATTGATAGCCAAAAAAAAGTAACGCATATCTACAGTGTTAAACGCATAGAATAGACTATTCAAAATTTTGTTAGAAAATGGGATTGGAACTTTTACCTTTTCCAGATACTTAATCGTAAAGACTAAAGATTAAAAGAGTAAAAATGTGCGCATTTGTTTGGATTTATATAGAATACAATTGACCTGCCATTATAAATTAATCACTGTTTCATGTTCATTTAAAAATGCACATATCAAGCATCTGGAAAAGGTAATACTGTGAACTCGATTCTCTCGCAAACCCTTCAGTAGTGCACTTTGTGTTGTTATACGTGTTGTGTTATACTTCTTTTTAACCGACTTCAAAAGGAGGAGGTTACCTACTCAATTCGTCACGTATATTTCATTATGTAAGTATGTATGTATGTTCGCGCATAACTTCCGCATAGGTGCACCGATTTCGTGGATTATTTTTTTATTTGAAAGAGTATGAAGATCCGGTTGTACCATGTTAATTTTTTTTTCATTATTATCTAGGTATTCTAGAATTATCTAGAATTCTAGATTCTTTCGTTGTTATATAGAGTATGTTCCCCAATTGGTACCACGATAAATGTTTTTTAACCGACTTCATAGAAAGGTAACTAAAAATTAAAAAATAATAAATTTTTAAAAAAAAAAAGTAAAAACCCGACTTCAAAAGTGCACTAAAGAGGATAAAATAATTTTATTTTAAATCGGTAGCAAAATAGAAACACAATTAAATCACTTTCTAAATCTTCATCAATTATAGTCCATTAGCACACTAACGCCCGAATTAGAGTGCGCAAAAATTTAGTGGGACGTCACGCGTCCTGCCGATGTAGGTAATTTTGTTTCTATTTTGGCACCGATATCAAAAAAATTATTTCATCCTTTTTAGCGCACCTTTGAAGTCGGTTTTTTACCTTTTTTTTAAAAAAGTTTATATAATGATATTCTTATTAAGTAAAAATGTCAACCAACTACATCAATGTAGATGGTGAAAATCCGAATTGTACAAAACAAAAAATTACCTGTCTCATACGTCTTCTTTAATAACAATATTCAGCTCAAATCTCCGCCATAAATCCTTTGAAAGCAACATAAGATGGACTATTTAGGTATCTTTGACTCTGCTTAAAAATGCATTGTCGTTAACATATATTTTTTAGAAATTATTTACGAAAGGGTAGTCATCGTCGATTTCGATGATCTTGAAATACATATGTTGTTAAGGTCATCATTCTGAACAACTTTTCCCGATACCTGTTACCGTCGCTCGACTTTAGGTTTTGAGATATTCGCAAAAAAACTCTGATTGGCAGTTATTTGATTGGGGTTTGATTGGTTTAAAAAAATTTTATTCCAGATAAAAAAATCTTAAATCTCTGACATACTACATGCATATACTGAAGTACCTACTCTATTAGAATATTGGTAACTTGGTGACCGGAAGCTCGAGGGGTTTGTTTACATAACAAGACCTGTGCCCTAGCTCAAACCAATTGTCGGTTATTATTTTACACAATTTTGTTTCGCCAGAATGAAATGTAGGTACTCCGAACCTAGATTTAACTGAAGTTTTTTACGAATATCTTGAAAAATAGAGACAACATATTCCAAGGTCGTCGAAATCGGTGAGGACTACCCTTTTGTAAATAATTACCTAGTTCTTTTTATTAAAATCAATTACTTTACTCGATATATTCGCTCTGACGTTCTCACAAACCAAACTTGCAACAAACACGTCCAAATGTGAATTTCGAACGACTCTGTACTCGCAGCAAAAACCAATACACAGTGAATTGTCGCCAATCGTTTAACAAGCATTGCAGAACTGTTACAATACATGCTGCATTGCTCGATAAATTACATCTGTTTATATCCAACCTGAGAATCAAGTTTGAACATGCTTGCATATCAGTTTCTTGCTTAATAAATATTGTTAAGTTGAAGTTTGGTGATTGAGTTTATTATAACTAAACAAATACTATAAAAAGGCACTACAACAGCCAAATATAACCGGGACATGCCAACTGAACTCAAAAATCAACACGTTAAAAAATTAAAACCGACTTCAAAAAAATAAAAATACACTAAAAAGTAAAAAATAATTTTTTCCTTTATTTAATCTACGACTCTCAATTTTGTTAAGTCGGTGCCAGATTTACAATATGAGAGTCGTAGATTAAATAAGGAAAATTTTTTTTTTTAATTTTTAGTGAATTTTTATTTTTTTAAAGTCGCTCTTAATTTTTTTTAAATTTTTTATTTTTAACTTTTTAGTATTATACGGCTATAAAATTTTTTATTTGTAACTTTTTAGTATTATAAGAGGGCATCGCCCTCATTCGAATAAAAAAAGATCAACAAAATCGGTCCATGTGCTGAGGAGTTATATTATAAATAAATAAAAATACCCACGGGTCGAATCTATAATCTCCTCCTTTTTGAAGTCGGTTAAAAAGCGATTAGAATTCCGATACGAAGACTTTTCCACCTTTCAAACTTCCTACAATGCTGGCATTAATAAAGTATATATATATATGTATACCTATACAATCTATACATACAGATCGGGTACTTTTTAAATAATGTTACATGTAATATGATTTCAAATAATAGATATGTTAGTTTATTTCATAATTATTTTACTTTCGAAATACATTCATATTATTTCACTCTTGGAAATAATTTTTAGAATAATAACTGTAGGTATATCTAAGGTAGCGAAATAATGAAGTAATGAATATTTGTATCTAATTGTTTCAATTATAAAAATGTTCACATTTACATGACACCATTCGTTTAGATCTATGAAGTGGCACTTCATAACAAATATTAATGTATGTTTCATATGACAGATAAATGTTGTTAGATTAAAAACTCTTCGTAATTTGATTAAATGCAACAGTACTTTTTTGCAAAAATTATCTACAAGGATTCAAATGTGGCGCAGTACTGTCGCATTCGGGCTCGCGCTCTCTGCTCGGTTAAGAGCCTTTACGCACTGTTGACCAGTGGCCGCCAACCACTAGGCTCAAGATCAAGAGAATATAATTATGAGCCCTTACGCACGTGGTGGCAGCGACCAGCGAATGGTTTCTGATCTCTTGTCGACCAAGTCGCCGACGACTGGTCGCCAGTGCGTAACGGCACTAAAGGCTCGTGGACCATTCCCCCTCCCACATCTTTCGTCACCGCCAGGCTAGAGCAGATAAATTGTCAAGTTATCTATTTATGATTGCATCTTCATGAAAATGGTACTAGTGAATCCTTGAAAACTTCCTGATCAAAATGAGTCCAAACACAACGTCATTCAGAGTACTTTCAAGGACACATGATTCAAACGTGATTTAAAAATTGTATAAATGATTCCACTGCAATATCGTTAAAAATAATCCGAATAACGTCGTGTTTTGGCTCATTTTCATCGGAAAAAACGTCAGGAATCCTTCGGTAATACCTTTATAAAAATGTAATGAAGTCTATAAAAATTTTAATTCTTTCAGTAAAGCATAAGAACCGGCTCTCAGTTTCTTTGTACAACGCAACGGTTCGATCATAAGATCCAGTTCGGTCCTGACCACGCGAGGTAACCGAGCACTACTGTATACGCTATTAGGTATTGCGAGGAATTGTACAAAGAATGAAGTTTTACGCGCTCACCCTTCGAAATTAAATATGTTGTTACGGATGTATCACAGTAACTAATTATAAGTAAAAATTGCAAAAAATAATAAAATCATTTTTTTATGGCTACCGCTACATCTGTTGAACAAGTAGGAGAATGTATTTAAAAAATCAATTTTAGTTCCATTTATCATTGAAGGTACTTGTATGTATGCCAAAAATTCTGGTACATATAAAAATTATTTACGGTACAGTAAGATATTTTATTGTAATTTTGCGTTAAAGTAGACCTTGACTATGTTGCACGCTCGAAATTTAAGAATGTATTCACACACAACTGAATTACAAAATCAAATTTTTTATCGTGCATATCACAAAAATTGCAGTTATGTATAAAAATTCTTAATTTCTAGCTAGAACACTTTCCAAGGAATCTGTGCCTAAAGTCTTGTATTTCTAAAATTGTTTTGCAACCGTCAAATTGAAAATACACAAAAAAAAGCCACCGAGCAATAGTTATGATTCTTTATTTTAAAATATTTCGAAAATGCTTATGTAACTTTAATTTTTCAATCATTTTGACCCTTGGTGTGTCTATAATAAAAAAAAACCACTACAGTAATATTTGTTAATGCCGTCACACACAGCGTCTTTAAATTATTTCAATCACTATGTTTCATCATTTTTAAAAAAAAAAGATAATGAAGTGGCTGCATTATTTAAAATTCCCGTTCTTTTAAGAAGGCAATGATTATTTTGTTCAATTCCAAATAACACTGTTGTAAATAAAGAATCTAAATACTCTTTCAAATGGTTAATTCTTACTTTGATTTCAGATTCCAGAGAAAAACTTGATTCACATTAATTACAATTCGAAATGGATAAAAACAATTATATTTTAATTTAATAGTTTTAAACTATTATAACATTCTACCAAAGAAGGGACGCCTCGAGAATATCAGTAAAAGAATGAATAAATAAAAATAAATATTTCATTAGAAACTTGAGGATATTATACATATATGTAGGTCATATTTAACACGGTGCAGGCAAGCTGCAAAGAATTGCAGTTTTGTTTTCCAGGGCAAGTGATCTTATAATCATGAATTTGCCCTATCTTTAATTCATATTTGGTTATATGTTCAAAGAAATTTTGCCCAGCCCGGTTACAGATGTGTTTCACCGAATCTAGAAATCGAGAATGATCGAAGACGTTCATCGAACCCGGAGGTATTGTGGCACACGCGGCCAAGGCGTTACTCTATATATACGGTATAACGGTGTGTGCATCAACACAGTGCGCCGAAACGCGACTTCCCCCCAGTTCGGTTCACGTCGCACTATATAGAAACAGATAGGATTTTCGGTGTAAGCGCGCGACTGGGGATGCGCGTCTTTTCATCTGCTGAACGTGACGTACACGTTCGTCTCTCGTGCGTGCTCGTGCGTATTCGTACTGCGACTCACCGGGTAGGGAGAGGACTCGTCGTGTAGGACCACCCAGCGACGAGCGTCGCGACGGCCCCCGAAAGACAAGCACGTGGAGTACGGTATCATGGTGACGGCAGCGACAAGAAGGGGGCGTACGATCCGCTCGTGAATGTTGCCTGCCGGAGGGCCTCTCTAATAATCGTCGTTTTCGGCCGTTTGCCCACGTATCCCGCGTTCTCGCGGACCGCGTTGACGCGTTTAGCGGCGTTCGAGCGCGCGTTCCGCCGACAAACAAACGGGTCAGAGAAGCCACGATGGAAAACAACAAGAGGCGACCGGCTAGTCGAAGACCACGAGACTCGAGCGTAGCCAGGGGAATCGCGGCCGCTGATTGGCTGACGCGCGTACCACCGCCGTCTGCCGAGCATTGCGCGCAACCGCGTCCAAGGGATCAATGAGACCCGAGGCGAAGAAGGCACTCGCCTAGAAGCACCCGAATGCTCACGAGCGACCGCGACGATCACCGAAGACAGCCGGGGTGAGAACCGGGTCGCGGTCTCTCGCATATAGTCGATACGGGACGTCGCGTTTAGGGTCGACAATTGCAATTTAGTTCCTCGATAGCCGTCTTCCCTGAAATGAGAGCATATTTCGTCGCCCCCTAGGACCGTGTGGCATGCATTCGTCAACTGGCTGATGTCTACGTCGTAATGAGATGAGTACGACTGTTGGTACTCGTCGAGTATACTTTCTATTTGGTCGTTAGGGTCGATCAATTGATTGGTCGGATGAACGTTTAATAAAATGGATTGATCGAATGCTAGGTTGTTCGTGGACAGTCTTCGTGGTGTTTGTAAAAGTAATCCATTTGTTTGAACATAGAGTCTACTATTTCGAGTCCTCAACGTTTTTAGTGCTATGATTTGAACGTTCAGCGTGCACCATGTATAGAAATTCTTCTTAATCATATTCATGGATCCGTGGTCGGTACGGTTGGTTACTAAACGCCAACCTGTAACCGCAGCACTGAAAGGCTTAAGCGACGAAATGTCAATGTATAGGGTGTTAAAAAATGATGGTCATTGCTTTAATGGCGAACGTACACCTCTGCAAAATTGTTTATTGCATTGAAAATTAATATTAATTTTTTTCTTTACATCAACATGTTCTGGTCCCTGAAAGGAGACAAAGTCTAAAAGGAACTATATGCTCGCAAACGCACCGTTTCCTATAAAAAGAAATTTTAACATTCTGGGAAAACGATGCGTTTTCAGCGTATGTTCCCTTTTAGTTTTTTTCTCCTTTCAGCGAGCAGCATATGTTGATGTAAAGAAATCAAATTAACATTAATTTTCAATTTTATAAACGAATTCGCAGTAAATTTTTTTACAAATCTCTCTCGTTCCAGCGGTGTAGATTCACCCCTGAAAGCAGTGACCATCACTTTTTTAACACCCTGTACAGTTATCCGAAATAATAAACGACAGCAAAATATGTTACAATGTCAAGTGTTTAGATGTAGGATCTACTTGTCACATGTTCCGTAGACTGAAATTGGGTTTCCAATATAACGTTTCTAAATTTGATTTTAGTCAGCAATTACGTAAAAATATATGTACAAGTGCCAAGGATATTGGAAGCTTAGATTTATCCTTATCGCGTGCAACCAGCTCGTTTTTGTGCCGTTAATTGATTCGACCTAAGAAATCATCAGAGTTGTCAGTAGAATATCGAAACTGCGTCTACAAACGCGGCAATCATGCGTAATAAACTGTTCACCGTACTTGATCTCTTGAATAAACTCATTTTTAAGAAATAAATTGTGATCCATATTTTCAAAATATCTCAGATTTTTATTATTAATTTTATCTTAATATGTTGATTAATGTGTTACTATTTAGAAGGAATTGTACTTTTTGTGAACTTCCATTCCCCAGCATTAAATATACCAACATTCATCTCATACCATTGCTAGAGCTGGATGAGATTTCAAGGCACAAAGGCTGCTTTCAATATGTCACAATAATGTTTTCAACATTTGAGTTATTTCCGTGTAAGTGACAGGTACATATAAGAAAAAGAGGAAGACGAAAGTTTCACTATTTTTTATAAGCCATACGAGACCTGAAATCAATTTTTGAAATCTATAGCCCCCCTTGCGCCACCTCTGGGAGTGCCGTGCCGGTACATTATCTGTCGTGTAACACCCCAGCGAACGCTAAAATCACGAGCCAAGATTTTGTCGGTACTTTTATTAGACTCGGACAACAAAGCTTGTTACACCGTAGGGTAAGACATCCTTATCTATCACAGGGAGAACTCTTGGTGTAACCAGTTTGTATAATACAGATACTACGCCACGTCAAGAATATTTATCTAAGTAGTATTTACAATGCTGCTTGTACCATTTGAAAGGTGACCAAATTGTGGCATAACCATTATGAATAATAATTATATTGAAACACAATGTAAAAAAAGACTTCAGAAATGATTAATCATCACAGTACTTCAACCGTTAGTGATTTTCGAGGATACACTTTTGTGTGCTTGCGACTGGAATTTTGGACGCGTACCTAATACCTATACGTTTCCTCCTGTTTCAATCCGTCCCTGCCTGCGCCGAGTAAAGATGTTCAAAATACGCTGTTCAACAGCCATTTTGATCTGTAACATACAATATCCAGTTTTTTATAGATTTTTGTGCGCTAAAAACAAATCCGCAAACCGTTTGTGGTCATCACCCTCAGTTCTCGAGAAATTCAATTTCGAGAAAATATGCAAATTTTCAACTTTGAATATATTTTGGGTTCAAACAGTAATAGTTATTCGATTGCTTGTTCTGTCAAATTATTCTATGAACCCTCGCGAACACAAGGATATAAGTTATCAAAGGGAAAAGGGAAAAGCACAGCCGAAATGCACCATTCTTCTCAGATATCTTTCTATATATTTCAAAAACTAAGGATCTAAAAGAAAATGTGACTACTGCACGCGATGCAGCAGACATTTTTCCTTAGGAAACCATCAACAGAAGTGGTAAAACACGTTTTGTTTTCAATACAGAAACGAAAGAGTTTGACAAAACGTGCGGCGCGGGCAGTGGTAGTCACGCGCACTACGCAATTCTGTGACGCTGAGCGGCAGTGGACGCGCCCACCGCCATTGACTACCACTGCCGGCGCCGCACGCTTTGCCAAACTCTTTCGTTTCTATACATAAAACAAAACGTGTTTTACCACTTCTGTTTATGGTTTCCTGAGGAAAAATGTCTGCTGCATCGCGTGCAGTTATCAGATTTTCTTTTAGATCCTTAGTTTTTGAAATATATAGAAAGATATCTGCAAAAATTGGTGCATTTTGGGTGTCCTTTCCCCTTTGAGCGTTGTTTAAACATATTTATTTAAATAGTTTATAGTTCAATAATAACTTGTATCGTTGTATTCGCGAGGGTTCATAGAATTATTTGACGGAACCAGCAACCGAATAACTATTACTGTTTGAACACAAAAGATGTTTAAAATTGAATATTTTCATTTTTTTTCAAAATCGAATTTCTCGAAAACTGTGGATGATAGCGACAAACGGTTTCCGGATTCGTTTTCAGCGCACAAAAATCTATAAAAAGCGGCTATTGAATGTTTCGGAACAGAAAAAAAGTTGAATTTTGTTGGACAGTGATATCGGTCGTAAGCCACAAAAGTGTTCCGACTAAAAGCGGATTCACACATATCAGTTGCGTGACGCTTCAGTGCCTTCAATGTCAGTGGTAAAAATGTCGTTTCCTTGTTTCGGAATGTAGCAGTCCAACTTGTCCGTGCCAATTACTGCCAGCGGCACAAAGAGACCATTGACACTAATGGGCACTGAACCGTCGCGGCACTGATACGTGTGAATCCGCCTTAAAAAAGCACCAGTCATTAAACGAGCTCACAGAAACGTGTATGTACCCGTTTCTCGTGCGTTAATTGCAATTGAAATCTTTGCGATAAAATGCGTTTAAACGTCGCTTCTACACAGGCAGACGCGTGCATGGCTCGTGAACGTAATTTCCGCCCGTGTCGCATTGCAAATCAACGCACAATTATTACGCACAGGACGACACGAAACGAGTGGACCTGCGTTACGTCCCTGACAAGACGTCGCACGTGGTTCGTCGCACGATGCAAGTGACGAAACGTCAGAGCGAGAAAGAGTGGTAGAGGGAGATGTACGTATAAGGTAAAAAGGAGAAGGGGGAGCAGGAAGGAGACAGACGAGTGAAGGGGAAGCGAGAGGGAACGAGTGAATTTCATCATTTAATTTTAGCACGATCGCGTGCAGCCTATGGCTGCCGCAGGGGCATGTCATGGCCCAGGGAGACGTTTGCAATATCGATCTCGACTTCACGCACCTGAAGCGCACCTTCTCCGTGCCCTTCATGCGGAAAGAGGCTCGCCGCCATTCCCGTTCATCCGGCCACATTAACCACCCCGCGAATGAGTTACTCTTGTCACGATACAATCATCGTATAATGACTATATGGACGTCAGTGTCCTAGGAAGTGATTCCACACGCAACCCTAAGATTCGACCATTCTTTTCTATCGCGCACGTACATGCGCGCCTACTTATCTCTGATCTAATAGTCGTTGCATTGGCGAGCCACCTTCTCTCTCCCATCCTCTTCCATACTGGAAAATTCCATACATGGAAAATGGCACCTTTGAACTGTCGTATTGGGTCACTGGGTACTTGGATACCTATGTTAATTTATTTAAATTACGACCGGTTTTTAAAATGAAAAAACTAAGCAGGCGTTTTTATTTGTTGACTACAACCATGACCGTAATGTTTTAATTATTGGACCCTTACTGTATTATGGTTTATTTTTGTATACTATACAAAGGTGATGTGAAATATGTAGTAGAATATGGTATCGAATGAGTTGATAGCAAAAAATAAGTCGGGATTATGCAATAAATCTTTTCTATTGGCAGGTTTAGTTTTGAAAATCCGCTGAGTGTGTATGTGTACTTCACCACACTACTGTTCAGCAAATTAATCATACTAATGACTATTAATTTCGATGTTTGCATAGGTACTCGTTTGCAACTATGATTGTTTATTTACAATTAGACTTACTATTCCTCTGTCAATATCATAAGTCAGATTTGATTAATTCATCGACATGGCAAGATAGGATATCAATCGAGAATATGATGCTTGTGTTATGCATATAGTAGCATGTGATCGTACCGGTATAGAATTTCTAAGTTAATAAAATACAATTAAAAATAAATTATTTTGCCTTAATCTTTCTTAAGTAGCTTAAATCGCACTGCATATAGGAAAAACAAATGGAAGGGCTAAATCAAATGTATGTGCACTTTGCAAAATGGAGCTTCATATATAAATATTTATTCTACAATTTCTATTTTTTTTTTATGTAAAATTATTCGGCGACAGATTATATTACGTATTTTGGGACACGCTGTTTATTACACTTCATTCTTTATAACAAACTGCTTATACTTGATTTTTTGTATTACCCTTTTAAATACAGGGTGAGTCGGCGAGCCTCCTATATAAAAATAAAACCTAAAGTCTGTATAAAATACATTACACGTTTATTATTTTAATAACGGATCTTCAAGAATCAACTAGCGACTTGATATAAGTGTCGATTTAAGATTGAGACGCTAATGTCGGTGAATTTCTACGGAGAAATTTTAAGTTTAAAGATGTGCATTATCTGATAACGAGAGGCTTTGACCTACAGCAATATTTCTTGAAAATGAAAGGCCATAAATAATTCTAAAGGGAAACCATTAAGGATATTCAAACGACGAATTTTATAAAAAAATTCTCAAGACATAAGAACTTAAAAATATTATTAAAAAATAGCATTTTTTGCGGTTGATGTACATTTTTAATATTATTATAAAAATCGTAGAACAAATCGATTCGAATAGAAAAATTTGGTCGTCTCGAATAGAAGGGTTCACTGTCACTTTTAGTGTTCGTACCTTCGCATGCCTTTTAACATTGCCATTTCAGTTCCGTGGCAGGTAAGTACATTAACCGAGTTAATTTTAACGCCAGGTTCGTCTAATGCTCGTGCAAATGGTAGACTGTACATTCAATAGAACGTTCCATTGGACTGAATATAGCGTGGATGTTATTCAGCACGCTTAATAGAATGGCCACAAAACGAACTTCCTTCTGTCATAAATTACGCTTGACGTTGCATTCTGTACAAATATTTAGTCCCCACGAATGCCGCAGATCGATCGCGGAAATACTGTGACTTATTAACTCCTACTTTTTCCGCGTGGATCGTCAATTTTATTATATGTATTATGTATGTAATTATACGTTCAAATACTTTAAGATCATTGTTGCATCGTTGACCTGAAATCGATGCACTAAATGTTCTACAAGTTATCAATATAAATTACAAGTTTAACTGAGTAAAACATTAATTTCTTCGATGTTAATGTTATAATTCGTTATCATATCGAGTTTTTTAATATTCAATACTTCGAGAAATTTTCTCCATCTCACTTCGGTTATGAAAAAAATGAGATTTAAAGAACAAATAGATTATAATACATAATTAGTGCATTTGGTGCATTGCGCCTTTCATTCTATTCTACACCACACCTACCCGCAGCTCTGTACAGAGATTTTAGATGATCATCTTATAAACATTTCGAAATTTCACAATTTTTAATCAAAGATCTTTTGTATGCTTAAATTAAGTATCACATAAACAGTTAGGTGACGTCTCAAAACACTAATTTTCATAAAATTTCGATGGACTAGGATTTACGGATAGTAAAATTCATATTGAAATAATTTACGTTAAAAGGAATGTTAAATATGTCTGGTGCTGGTTGTAATTACAATTTAATAAACCAAAGGGAGTGTAAACAATTTCACTTACTCGTAGGAATGTTGCGACGATTTCGTCCGAAATAGTAACCCCGCCACGGCGTGCAAGAGCTTTCGCGGGAACTGCAATGTCCAACGGAAGTCTCGCTAGCTCCACCATGGTTATGGAAGTCCAACTGTTTAGTTCGTTTATCTCCTTCAAACTAAAAATAAATGATGCGTCTGAATATAGTACACCCCAATACGGCTAACATATATGTATGTAAACATCGTTTATATGGAACATTCGAATGCTATCAGAACTTACTTAATTTTAAAACTTTATCACAGTATACGTTGATGCGAAACAAATAAAATCAGGCAGTGAGTTCAGATTCGCAAAAATTGCAGGTTCGCAACTTTACCATTGGAACGACGACATCACTTGAAAACTGATTGCTACCATTTGCCATTTTCTTGTAAATGTGTACGCGTCTATGGACCTTTAAACGTATTAAAATACAATTCTTACAGTTACGTTTGTATTCGTATTTATTTATTTAAATAGATTCGAAATATATATCGTGCATTTCACATGTTTCACGTCTCACCTAACACTACAAGAAATGTACCGTGACGGTAAATCGTATTCATTGAATCAGAGAAGATTGATGACGTGTATATCATGACATATATTTTTTCCACTGAATATAATTATATTGGGCCGACCGGAAAATTTTGTGTGATTTTTTAATCAAAAGTTAATTTGTTTTTGTTAAAATAAATTCATTTCTTAATCTGCTATAAAATGTTAGAAATTAAAAGACATAACTGTGCAAGCAAAAAAGAAATAAAAGGACAACGGATTAAAAGGACAACGATTAAAAGAAATAAAAGGACAACGAATACCTGATAAATTTATATTTGGTATGATAGCAACGAACTTTTAGGTCGCTGATAGAGTTTATATAAAAACCGACTTTCGAAAAAACTGGTTTTCGAATTCCGCTATTCCCCAAAAACCGGGTCAACCGGTTTTCGAATTTTCACAAACAAAATATAATTAAATTAGTAAATAAATATTTGTACTTATTTTAAAAAATTTCATTTCCCATAATATTATGGAATTACAAAAATATAACAAAATAAAATATACTCTATCTATACAAAACCAAATAAAAACAAAATTAAAATAACTAAAATCCGTACAAATACGTATAAAATTTTTAGTTCATTTAATATTTATGGATCTACAAAAATGTAACACAATAAAATAGATTGCATACAAAACCAAATGAAAAAAATACTAAAATAACTAAAATCCGTAAGAAATATAAATCTTGTAAAAGGTGATACCAAATTATAAATCTTTGTTCCATTTAGAATCTTTTTTTCTGAACATATGAACTCATGAAGGTTAGTTTCACAGTAAACTGTTACCTACTACAATATGCTTGTGTCCGAGGCAATTTCAAGTAAAAAATGTTAACGTTTTTAATTAAATAATTAATTCATTTCTGCATATTAATTCTAGTATATAAAACCGGTTTTTTAAATTTAAAACCCGGTTTTCGAATTTTACAAATTTATAAATAAAAAACGGTTTTTAAACCCGAGTTCTAAAAGCCGGCACACCCTAGTCGCTGATTCTTACAGTTTACAGTAAATACTATTATAGGTACATGTCAAATCTACTTTTGACGAGGTGTGTTTCTTTTGTTTACATGTTAGTCCGTAATGTAGACGATTTATTATTATTAATATTAATATTTTCCAAACAACTTAATAAATTGTCGTTACTAAATAAAATATCTTCGAACGTATGTATAAATAAACAAGTTAAACAGCAAGACACCTTAACCTCACTCTGGTATTTGTTTTTGACCCAAGAAACGCTGTAACTATAGATTCCTTAGATAATTTGGTACATATAAAGTATAAAGGATACTCAACTTCATACAACGCGTAGAATTAATGAAAGAATTTGTCATTAACATTCTGTATGAATGTAAAAACCTGTGTATAGTATATGTAAAAAATATTGTAATCTTATCTACACATTTAACGTACCTATAAACATGCGACAAACATTGAATTTTAATAGTAAATCTTACATATTTTTGATAACGCTTGCTTAGAATTTAATATTGAATGATAATAGTCAAGGAACACGAGTTTCGCGCAGCTAGACTGGAAACAATCCCAGGTGTCACTTCACTTATAGCGTTGAGTTCGTTGAAAGGTTTGATGCTATCTACATCGTAACAGATCACAAACTACCAACTTAAAATGCTGCATTCCAACAGATTATAAGAACCGTTCGTCCTTTTGACGGATGTAAATACTCACTGATCCTTCACCGCTGATTCGTCTGTCAACATTAGATCACCTTGGCCTCGATATAATAAATTACGGTTTGTCAGGATTAAGTCAAATATGAACATGATTCGCTCGTTGTTTTACTACCGATAGAGATAGTAAACGGTATACACTGAATTGTATACTTTGTATGTTAAGGTGAAGTCCCACGGCGAGCTTGGCGCAAGACTCGCCGAGCCCACGTGCCGTGGGAACGCTCATGGCTCGCCGACTCGCCGAGCCTGGGCGAGTCGAGCCAACTTGCCGAGTCCCGCGCCGTGGGACTTCACCTTTAGAAACGACTTTATAAGGGTGGTAAAGAAGTTAGCTCCAGGACCAGAAGGTATAGCCTTCCCCATTCCGTGGCCAGATCCTCCAGGAACAGAGTTCCCATTCTTTGGCAATACGCTGCCAGGCCGTTTGCCATATCTAAATTCTCTCTCTTCGTTCACACAAGCAATCCTTTGACACCCGATAGCTGGAAGACCCAATGCTGTCGCTAAACATCGCCCGTTGTCAGGACTATTTAGTCTCATGCAGTCTCTATCAGGACCGCAGACAGGTTAAGTGGGGCCATCTGCCCACGACCTCACCCTTAAGGGGGTAGACACGGGTAATGCAGCGCGCTGTAATACCCACATAATGTGCCCGAAACATGGGTTTGGGGGGATACGTTTTTCGTCCTTATATGAGCAGATTTTGGGCTGGGTGAGGTCTCAATCGAAAGAGGAAGGTTCGATACAGCCCGCTCTGGTCATGGTTCGACGAGATTGTGTTGATATCTAATAATATGAGTGTTCAAAGTAGAGCAAAAGTCGACAAAATACACCCGCAGGAATCCAAGTATTTTTAGGTCACTAAAAGAGTTTTGTGGCTCAAACGATGACCAGAGCGGGCTGTCTCGAACCTTCCTCTTTCGAATGAGACCTTACCCAGCCTAAAATCTGTTCATATAAGGACGAAAAACGTATCCCCGTGATTGCATTCCCAAATACGAGTTCCGCCATATTGGCGATAATACAGAGCAAGTCACGTGATAAATTTAGTTGAGCTAGTGGACACGAGATGGCGCCTACTCGGGAGGACTGCCAACGTGGAATCATAGCAAAACTGAAGCGTTAGCTGGATACACAAGCCACAGTAAAAGCGTGATGCAGTCAATGCATGCATTTTCGGACGACTTTAGGTTAGGTTATATGCATTTTAGGCATACATTGACTAGGAACTGCTGGGAATTGTCTACATTTACTAAATTCACGCTTTTACTGTAACACATACATCACCGCTGCCGAATATATGTTATAATTATATGGCCACATTATTTCAAATAAAAAAAGAGATTGGAATTTTTTAATAACACTGGAAGTAGTGCTTTACTGATATTATATTTTCAGAATGTGGAAGTTACAGCAATTATTTGCAATTATTGCATTTATTATTATTCTTCCGACTATTGTATATAACATATAACAAGGAAAAGTCTCCAAACCGGTCAACAGTTGACTCCTTGATTTTTTTCGTAATTCTTTACGCTCCTATGCAGAGATGGGCGTTATTTAATTGAAAGAATATACTTCCGAATGGTCCCAGTGGCCGATCGACACGAGGTTTGGGGGGAGGGTGTGTGTACCCTAAATCTAAAATTCTATTTAGCTTCGGGTATTTATTAGTTTCCTTTGTTTATTCGAAGGCCTTTCATCTTTGGCTTCGAATAATTTTTCATCTTTCATTATATCTTTATCCTAAGGTCGTATTCAAATATATTGGCCGGTCGATTCGTTTTCGCGAACAGCGATCGAGGAGAAATCAGCCATCACCATCTGACGATCGTGGATTTGTCAGTTGGAGTTCCCTAGCCACCGAAGGGTATGGTGGGGTAACGGGAATGCTGCTCGGCCCCGTCTGAACGTAGACGTGTGGCTGTTATTTATTCTTATTGTCAGCGTAGTACATATGTAGTTGTGTGCGTCACGAAGTAATGCGTAGACCAATACGAGATGAAGCTATCGAGAAAGAATCAATGTTCTGACCAATAAAGCTCCTGAATTTTTTCGGAGCTAAGGCCTAAGGCACACCTATTCTGATGCGTGTATTTCTACGCTGCAGCTCGGTTTCGCCTTACATGACAGAAGCTTGGCGCTATCCCCACCACTTCTGGCTCACTCGTGTTCTGCGATGACGACAGAATACGCGTTACGAAATACGAATAGGAGTGTGCGGATCGTCCCGCGGCTCGGATTCTCGGCCCTTGGGACGGGTCGGAAAATTTCGGGCGGGATCGGGCGGGGTCCCGATACTTTCGTATTGCTCGAGATCCCGAGACTCGATTCGGGCTACAAGCATGACCGCCATGAGCGGGCAATTTGATTTCAGGTCGGTTTGGCAAAACTCGGACGCGATCGGCTCGAAAGCCAGCTATTACGAGCGGACCGAGACGGAAAGAATTATGTATATCATTTATATCGATACCAGAGTGATAAGTTTTTACCTTTCTGTCTCCTGTTGAATCATAATTTGTATCATAATTTATTTACATATATATGTATTTTCATTGCTACCAAATAGTCTGTGAATACTGAATACGTCCATATACGTACTTAAATAAATACCATGTTCAGAACTTGGGAAGAAGACTATTTTTATATCGACAATATTTTAAAATCTGAATAAAATATACTTCATACTTAGTACTTTATGTAAAGGGAATATATAGGGTATTATCTTTTTCCGGATAGGTTCAGATTTAAAATAGAAAACGTACGAACTATAAGCATACAAAAAGGAATATTTCCTGGATGTTTCATAATAACAACAATATACAGGAGGCGAATATTTTATTATTTCAAATTAACGTGTGAGAAACATAATTTTTCTATGTTCTCAGGTAATAATTTTAATCTATTACTGGTAACGATATCGTCCGATCGCGTCCGAGTTTTGCCGAGCCGACCTGAAATCAAATTGTCCGCTCATGGCGGCTATGCTTGTAGCCCGAATCGAGTCTTGGGGTCCCGAAACTGTCGGGATCTCGAGCAATACGAAAGTATCGGGACCCCGCCCGATCCCGCCCGAAAGTTGCCGGCCCGTCCCGAGCCCGACAAATCGGGTAACCGCACACCCCTAGTTACGAAACTCACCGGCCAATAAATCTGAATACGATCTTAGAAGTTCGAATAACCGACGAGAACCTTTGTGTCCCGAGCCGCGCGAGATCGTCGTGCTCGGCGATGTGTCATCGATTATAAAGAAACAGAATTTGTTTATTTTTCATCGTATCAATATGAAAGTGACACCATTGGATTCTTGGCATTCTCCCGGTTATATTGGCAGAAAATAATTTAAATCGGACTATTTTTAACAAAACGGGCTTTCACTTCTACAAACAAATTTTTCACGTAATTTCCTTAATTTTGGTCCGAATTATATCATTTTTGGGGCCAATTTGATCGAGAAAACATGAGAAATCGACTGACGTCACTTTCGCAAAGATCTGATTAGAAATGCAGAACTGCAGATTTGTCACTGCTTAGCGCGCAACATTGTATGGCCCCGCTGGTTTCGAGCGCCGAAGCCCACGAAACTCAGCGAGTCGCATGATTGCCAGCGAGAAGGCCAAGAGGGGACTTTCCATGGCGAAGGAAAATCAGCCTTCTACAGAACTCAAATCGGGAAAGACTTTGCTAACAAACTTTATATTCACGTCAAATAAATACTTGTAAAATTTAGACGACGAACTATTGTTGAATTTCGCCAGTTCTTACATATGCCCCACTGGGTTCGGAATTCCCGATCCCAGAGTTTCATGCATTTACCTATTGAAATGTTGCTTCAAGTCATCGGGCAATTGCATTGTTTCTTCTCGTACATATGTATATCTGTTCGCGAGTAGGTGTCATGAATGACGCGACTTTTGTTTCCCAAATAAATTCACTCCTATCAGGGCCCTCGCTCGAACCGCTTGACAAGGAGACCGCACGATGTGAACCGAGTGCGAGTGAAATAGCGCACCAGCGGTACACCCTCGGTCGACGGCGACTTGAGTCATCCAGTACTGAATACGAAATGTTCAAAATTTTTCATTACACCTTGATGAGAGTGTTACCATTCATGGATTGTTGGTGAGTCAAGACACGAAGCAATTCAGTCTATTTTTTCTTATGAATACATGATTAGAACACACTCTACGTTCAATAAAAATTGATCGAATTGCTCCATGTTTGATATAATTTTCATCGGGAAATCCTAAAAAATTCATCGGTAATACTTTCATCAATACTTATCAAAAACACGAACATTTTATTTTTCTGTACTGGGTATTTTATCTAGCTCGTCGGTTTTATTGTTCTCGGCTGTCAACGGGCGGTCTACTAGGACCCGAAGGTCCACGCTCGCAACGAGAAAGCAAAACAGTGGGGTGGGTAGGTCTTTCCCGATAAACTGAGCCCAAAGGCTTCTCAACAATTGAAACATTGGAAGACTGTACATATTCTTTCTGATGCTTTCGGCGATATGCGCAACCATTTGTATGCCCGGTTTCATGTCTAACAAGTCAGGCGATTTTGTTTGTGAGAGCCATATATAAAGACAGTCCTGTAACGTTCACTACATCTTCAATTATAAAACTGCAAATATGTTATTTTACACGTGTCTCGCTGAGTTTCGTCGGCTTCGACGCTTGAAACCAGCGGGGCCATACAATGTTGCGCACTAAGCACTGATGAATCTGAAGTTTTGCAATTTCTAATCAGATCTTTGCGATCGTGGCGTCAATCGATTCCTTATACTTTCTCAATCAAATTGGCCCCAAAAATGATACAACTCAAACCATAATTAAGGAAATTACGTGAAAAATTTGTTTGCAGAATTGAAAGCCCGTTTCGTTAAAAATAGTCCGATTTAAATAATTTTTTCATAAAAAAAATGCGCAGGCTGGATGCGCGTGATTATTACGTGGCCCCCTCCATAGACATATATAGACGGATCAGAAGATGGGACTATCGGCGTGGGGAAGGAAGGCTTGGAAGGGTAAAGGCATAGGTTCAGATACAGGCACGTCGGATAGCTTCGGATGCATTCGGCATGCATAACCACAGCGTTATCCGATTTACTCGTATCGCTCCCCTTACCGCGAACCTTGCCACCCCCCTCAGCTTACGCTCCGCCGTCTATATATGTCTATGGTCCCCTCCTCGAAGTGACAGAAAATATAACCTATGTATACGCTATATGACAATAAATGTTGAGCGGCTATTTCGTTCTTTTGCGTTACATTTGTGAACTTTTTATCATCCTTCCGAAACATTATTATTACGTCGCAACAGTATCTTTAGGAAATCGGGTCTAGCATATAGGTTATATTTTCTGTCACTTCGAGGACAGAAAATCCAGTCCTCCAAGTGACAGAGAATATAACCTATATGCTATACCCGATTTTCTAAAGATACTGTTGCGGCGTAATAATAATTTTTCGGAAGGATGATGAAAAGTTCACAAATGTAGCGTAATACAACGAAATAGCCGCTAAATATTTATTGTCTTATAGCATATACATAGGTTATATTTTCTGTCACTTCGAGGAGGAACCACATAATAATCACGCGTTGGATTCAACATCAAACACAATTTTATATATGTTTATTCATAACTGCTTTCTGCATAGGATGTGTATTTCATGTTCTGTTTCAGTGTTTTGCTAATTAAAAAATGTCTATCCTAACAAACTTCATTTTCTGGGGACATGCCCTCATCTATTTTTCCTTTTCACTTATAATTCCTTACTGCCAACGTAGAATATTGTAGCATAAGCACATTTCAAGTAATTAAAATGTACAATGAATTTTCTACGTTTGCAGTACCAGCCGACTTTCCGTTTAAATTTTTATAAGTACAACGCAACAGCTGAGAATTTCTTATTCAGAATAGAATACGGAAATAGCAAACAGCTCCCTCTCGCGTGCACAGGCAGACGCGTATCTATGGGTAATACCATTTCAGTGCAGAAAAAACCTGCTGTAATACCGACCTGCCGAATCGGCCAGACCACGTGACGTGTCTACCCCCTTAAAGGTTACACTTACATATAAATCAGTGTAATGATAGTTTTAATGTCGAGAGTAACGTTACGTATACATAAGTAACGCTAATCTAACCTGACCGTGACCAAAACAAACATTAGTCGAGGTTTATTTTTAACGGATTTAAGTTTCATGGCTAAACTTCCGAAAACCCCCATGCTCCAAATTGGCTGAAATTTTGGAAACAGTTTCATTTTGCATAGAAATAATGTTTGCGAGAAGGATTTTTGGCGACTTCAAATTTTTCTTTATCATTTTGATGTCATTCCCTACCTTACCGACGCAATATAGTATAATGTATAATGGTCAAAACTTTTAAAACAAATAATTACCAAACTCACATCGGTTCGCTAACATGCTTTACGAGCCCGCAAGCGGGCGCGCGCCCCCCGCACTGAACTAGCCCCAACCAATACTAATATCCGGAACAAGTTGAAAAGTGGAATGCGTTGCACCTTTAAAAACAATTGAAAACAGCAGGTTCTGTGGCTTTAGAGCCCCTTCAACGTGTCGGTAACATAGGGAGTGACACTTAAATGATAAAAAAAAATTTTCGAGTGACCAAAAATCCTTCTCGCAAACATTATTTGTATGCAAAATGAAACTGTTTCAAAATTTCAGCCAATTCAGAGCATGGGAGTTTTCGAAAATACAGCCACCAATGCATTTTTTGTCCCGGGTTTGGGGGTCCTACGACCTATGGACCCGAGGTCCATGCTAGGACCCCTATACCATTTTAGGGTCGCATGCAACGTTATCGGGAAAGTCTCGAAACAGATTTCACAGACGAAATATAGGATAGACGTATCACCTTATGGGAGTTTCTGTCACCACAGATGAGGTATAGAATATACCTATCACCTTATGGGACTTCGTGTCACCACCCAAACTGTGTTACCGACCCATAATTTGAAGACTGAATTTAGCGACCTCTGTTCATGAACAGCGTCCAACTCAAGAACTACTCTGAAATGTTTTGAAATACTGAAAGTTGTGTGCGTGCATGTATACGTGTGACTTGTTTAGAGTCAGAGTATAACATAGATGGCGGGTTTTCGCTAAGGTACGCTTTGGCTAGGTTTGTCAACGGCTCGCGCCGAATTTCTCTCTGAAAATCTATTTTGGGGATCAGGAGCCTATATGGCGCTGAAATATGGCACTTATTGAGAGCTTATACAAGCTATACATTGCAAGATGAAATTGATTGTTAGTATTTTACATGTAGTGGAACATTTAACTAATATTTTCATGTGTCATATGCCGAAAAATATTAAAAATTGACGCTATTACTGACATTCCCGCAAATCTCTGCACTTCGCGCGTGTTTAAATAGACGGTGCCCATTCTACGACACGTAAAAACCATTGAAAGTAATGAATTGAAACGTTTTTGTAAAATTTATATTCGTAGTTTTTGGGACCCGAGGCCCCTAAATCCCTACGTTTCATTACAAATTGATTGGCTCTGTCCTTATTAACTATTGAATGGATTTAAAAATTATAAAAAAACATCTACGATGTAAGTACACGAGCGTAGGTATCGCTTACATTAAGATCTGGGCACACATATCAGTTCCGTGCCAGTTCACGTAGAATTCAGATACTCTTCATTACTTTCCTCAATTACTTTACTCCAAGTACTTTCCATTACAGCCATTAAAAATAATCGGGATTATATCAAGTTTGGTGTCATTTTCATCAGAAAAACACTAGTAATCCATTAGTGATACTTCTGTGATAGAAAATGGCATACTCATTACTGAATGGACTATTGCTGACTTTGTCCTTATGCCACTACTCTAGCGTTTATGACCCCCAAGCCTCGTCGTTGGAAAGCTTTTACCTAAGAACCCATCAGGGTCGTAAAAAAAGGTACGCGTTACCGTTCAACCGATTTCAAGAGAGCATACAGTGAAGAGGCCAGAATGTCGCGGCCATCGAATTTTAACTTTCTGAGTACGACTACAGATCCGGTACTGAAGGAAAAAGATGAATGAGTATAATGGTCTTGAAACGCTGCAGATTACTACATACATCTGAAGTATTCAGGAGTTACATTTCTTTGGGAAGGGGCTGGGTGAGGTGTATTACAGCAGGATGAATTGTACACGTAATTGTAATATGATAATTTATATCATTATTAAATAAATTAAGTAAACATGGACTTGGTAAGTAATAGAGGTACTGGATGAAGAACAAAATTAAATACATTATATCCATTAATTTTCATCCTCCTCCATCAATCTCGATTTGCATAGGCTAGGTTCACTACAGTCTTATTGTTAAAAAGTCGCATGTGTCGTGTCTATACCGTATTAATTATGCGTTTGTGCGATGTTCCGGCAGCAACGTTTTCATGGCTGGAAGTCCCCAATTTTGACGCTATTAACCGACCCATCATAAAGCATTGTTACTCATCTTAGAAAGGGGATCTCGGATTTGTGTCGGTTGTTTCAAACTAAGCATATTATGCTTTTATAAGGATGGGAAATTTAAAAAATTAACAATAGTAAAAGAAATGTACAGGATCATCATTTAATCTTTTAACCCGCGCTCGCGCAAACAGGTAAAATGACAACAGCGCCTCACGGACGCATTCCACTACATCAGAGATGGGCAAAAAATTGTTTGAAATAAAAATTGCGCACACAAATTTTATTTCAAATAATTTTTTGCCCATCTCTGCACTACAACCATGCGCGTTGGGAGCCCTTCGAACGCCGGGACGGTGCATGGTTGTAGTGGAATGCGTCCGTGAGGCGCTGTTGCCATTTTACCTGTTCGTGCAAGCGCGGGTTGCAAAATTAAATGATGGCTCTGTACGGTCGACTTAATGTATGGAGCGGTCCGTCGACTGGTCAGGTCTTCAGTTCGGTTCGGTTTGATTCGGTTGGGTTCAGTTCGGTTTGACCTAGCTAAATAGTTGCTCACGTTGTTTGTTTCTCTCGTGATGGAATTTTGGAAAGCAAACTGTTGCAGTTATTTGTTACTCTGATACTTTCGGTCCCAAACTGCGTCGATCTACCGAGACATTGTTGTATTTGAAACACTACATTAAGAAGAGGCTCGCCATCTCCCATCGGTCTTAATAGAAAACAATAAAAGCAACTCTTCGTAGTTTACCACACTATACTTAAAATGGAAAATGTAGTCCTAGCTTGTAAAGATTTCAAATTGTTTTCAATAATTGCTATTTTACTCAGGGCTTTATGGTCGCGATTCAGCCACTCATAAACTGCACTTTATTGTTATACCTATAGACCAGGACTCTCCAAGGTCGCTCACGCGTGAGCTTGGGGTTCTCCCACTCTCATACGCGTTGTCAAGGATACCGCGCGACGCTAAACAGGCGACAGGCCAGTCGCTATATAGCCTGGCTAGCCCGTTTAGCTGTCCTTTTCCATTGTCCAAATAACCCGGCATTCAGCTCCTTTTCTACATATTCACTATCCTTTCCCTCTTACCTACCCTACCCCCCCCCCAGTACTAATTTACTTTTAAGTTTCAGTCTTGTTTTCTGCTTATCACTCGCTACCTTACGAAGTAATAAGACCTGGTCTATTTAAGCTTGCTGATGGCATTTGCCTTTTACATTCACGATTTTCTGCACAGCACGCTACTTATGCACGTATTGGATGCATGATCTCAGTCTACATATTATCTCCGCTTCAGCTCGTTGAGCCTACTTGGATTTCATGCCGTGAATTCTGAATTCTTTTGGTCACTTAGCTTGCAGCTTATACCAAACTTTCCATTTCAGCCCTCAAGTACAGCGGTTTTTTGAAAATTTTCCACTGCTTACTCAAGGAAAAATCTTAAACACATACTGATGGTAACACCAGCTACTAGCTTCTGGCCGGTAACAGGGCTCCTGCTCTGAGGGACGGACCACAGGGAGGAACAAGGAGGACAAACCTCCTCCCCCTACTGAGTGGATAAAAAAAAAAAAAAAAAAAATGGTAGCGTTCGTAGCGTCGCGCGGTCTCCTTGACAACGGAAGGCACGCTGCGGGAAAGAAAGGTTGGAAGGGGAAACAGGCGCGTGAGGGGCCCCTGCGCTGGGCAGCGCTGCTATAGACCCTCATTTACCAACGAAAGAACGCATCCCGAGATTTTGTCCATGGATCATTCCAAGGCTTCATTTTCTCTAGGGCGAGGACAAAACACCCTGTATATGGAACAGGCACTTCTGGGTATACCTAATTCATATTGAAATTCAAAGAAAAGCATTTAAAGAAACTCTTTCGCAGACATAAATGGCGCCATTAAGGCGGATACGAGGCCAGTCGATTTTATGTTTCGACCTGATTGAAGTAATACGGGGGTGCGAGTGGTATTGTAAACCAAGCATGGGAATTAAGTGAACTTGACGGCCGATTTCCAGAGGCAACGCCTCCTTTGTCCCGCCGCACGTCTTGGCCCCCGCGGCGGCCCAGGTGCTTCGAGCGCCTCAGACCCGTACCATATGAACCGTGCGTGGCGTATTGGGGCGACATTGTATCAATTGCAATTCGCGACTGTATGTTTACTTTCGAACAGTAAACTCTTGGAACAGAAAATGTGCTTCCGCTCCTTATGTCTAGCTAATCGAAATGAATGTGACTATTTTCACAAAAACATATAATTTTTTTTTAGGAAATCAGTATTTAAATTCCGGGCGAAGCCGAGTATGTAGTAAAACTACTGTAGGTATGTATGTATATTCCGGACCGTAAACAGAGCTGGTGTAACGTGTGGAGCAAAGGTCTTTGAACCGTAGGTTGCTAAGTAAGTACATAATCATTTGTTGAAACTTGAAATCGATTGATATAATCTACGGATTCAAGTATCAGAATACCCTATATGTCATAGTTACGGAGCTTGAGACCATTACTAAAGTTCTATCGAATATCATAACTCAATATCCACAAAAGCTCTGCCTTTCTTTCATCTTAGTTCCTCTATCGCTTTATAGTCTGTCATGTTAATAAAGCTTTCAAACAATAAAGCAATAGAGTTAACGGGGTGGGCCACGCGAAGGCGTGAAAGAAGGTCTTTGCCATCCCAGAGTATGTTCAATGTTAATCCAAATCCAAACCATTCATCGAAAAAAGGAAAAAACAAAAAAAATAACATATTTTTTATAAACAAAGCCTGGCACCGAATAATATAACACTGAAAATACTCGAAATCATGCACAAGCCAAAATATACAGTAAGATAGAAGCAGCAAAGGTAAGGCAGGGACATGTTAAAAAAAGACGAAGTGTTCAAACATACGTTAATTTCGATAATTTTGAATAGTTTTTACTTATAATGATGCTCCCGCACGTCTTAATTGTCCGCCAAGCCATACTGTATCTTTGTGCATTTTTACCGTTAAAGCTATGTACATATACCATTTCTTTACGATGAATAGTGCATTCATCTTGAGTAAACCATTTTGGATATTTTTCCTCCACTATACGGGAAATAATCGAAAATAATTTGTCCAATATGGACCCCTTAATCCCTTTACACGGATGTTCTTGCGTGCCCTCTTGCGCGCAACACGGCGCACAGTGGTTCTAAATTGCTAAAAAGCGGCAAACTCGTCAAAACGTACTTAAATTTAGTCAGAAATCGGTGCTCGTGGGTTTTCGAGGTCGCTGACTACGAATCTGAAATTCAAAATTTTTAAAACAAAATAGCGAATCCAATATGGCGGACGCGTATATCAGAAACGTATTAAATTTGGTTTAAACTTGTTGTCCTACAAGTTTGGAGGTCGCTGATTACGAAATTGAAGTTAAAATTGTAAAAAAAAAAAATGATAATATCACTGGTATTAACGTTGTTTTCAAATTAATTTTGGTGAAAATCGATTATTTTCCAATTTCTGTGTAAAACGATATAATTAGAATGTCGAATTTAATATGACAACGTTAATTTCAAAACTTTTTTAAAAATTATTTTGAAAATTTCATTTTTTCCGATTCTAGTGAAAAAACTCAACATTTCTGCGTTTGGTAGGTCAAGTATATGGTCGAAAATAATAAAAGAAAACTATGAATTATAAGTATTGTTTGAAATAACGAATGCTGTTTTATTCATATACTAAATACACTTGGCGCTTTAAATTTGAATATCTTAAAAAAACGCAAATTTTCTCAATTGGATATCATACTTGATATGTTACTTTATATCAAGAAACTTGTTACAGCGTGACACTCGGTGACACTCATCTTTGTTTTCCTTCCCTTTTATTAAAACATAACTTACAATTAGACAAAGAGAAGGTATACTACTTAAGAGGCGACACTCCGAGCGGTATCTTTGAAGTTCTTCATTGACTTGTCCCTTTAAATTGGTTGTATAGTCAAGCGGAAAATTTGAATAAACTAAATTTTATATGTTTATTTCACCTCGACTTTTGATAATGGAAAATCTATTTGTGTCATACATTTTTCACATTATTAGCAATATTGACTTTGTAAATATTTACATCAACCTTATAAGATGATAAAGTTTAAAAGGAAAGTAATATAATAGAGTGTTATCTGTAAAAAATATATTTCCGAAGTACACATTACGAATAAATTACAAGCAACGATGTTACAAGTATACGTATATTAGAATAATAAATATATATAACATAAATTTATTTATAATAAGTGTTATAACATTTATAGAAATATAAGGAATCCGAAGACGAAGGAAGAAGACATAGCGGAAATACAATTTTGAGTTAACTCACCCGGAAAAATTTATACACCCAACACATGTAACGCCAGTTTGAGGCCGAAAGGCGAAAAATAAATCTAATGACTATTACAAATTTACATTTATATAAACTTAAATATACACTTTACAGATTCATTGTGATACAGAGTTTCCTATCTTTCTTTGTACAATTTTTAAAATTTCTATTACTGTATTTGAAAACATAATAAATCTTTAAACGGATAAATAATTTTAATAAATATTCTAGAGGGAAATTTTCGCATGGATGTGTAAAGCCTATAACATTTTAACAGAATTTAAATAAATTTTTTCCGATGTTTTTATTTGCTAAAAGGGATTCGACCTTTAAGAAAAATATTGTTTCCGGAGAAAATAAGAAGTTATAAAAACTTTCATGGGGACTTTTTAATGCACCATATAAATTGTATTCTGTATTGTATGCTTTGAAATGTATAAATGAATTACTTTCGTCTATTGCTTCGTTGTCTGTAGAAAATGTTTTACATATTTGGCAGGAATGAATTTTTAAACATTTATATATTAAATATCCTGCAATGTATTTGAATGCATTTTGCTCTTGTAATGTTTGCTGATGTTAATCACAATTGTCAACATTAAAAGATTGGCGAGCAACTGGAACAATTAATATAGACATTGCTTGTTCTGATAATTAAGACGAATTTGTTAATATATTATCAAAGTCATCCATGTAATTCAAAAATTTGGAATGGAAATAATCGGCTAAGATTATTACTGCGCCCCGAATTGGTGTTGCTAAACAGAATAAATACGTATAAATTGCATTAACCTTTTTTTCTTTCTTTCTTGTGCGTGCGTTCGTGAATGTGTATGTTGTGTACGTTTGCATATGGTACGTATGATATTAGAATTAAATATATGTAGAATAAATCTGACTGCGCTTTTAATATGTATATGTATATGTTTATGCATTTGAGATGGTAAGGGAGTTATTATAAATTATTAATTAACACTAAGACAATTAACATTTTTTCGATTTACATATACACATTTTAGCTGTGTATATGTAGTTGTGTCATCTTAAGCGCAGTTGGAAAGCACCTTTATGTACTTGCAGCTCATTTTGATTTCACATATTTTTTTATATTGTATATTTTCTTCTATTCTTTTTGTGATTTATATTATTATCTTCTATTTTTTGTGATTTATTTGATTTTCATGTACTTGGCGTAATTTTTTTACTTTTTTGAAGTTTTTTTATGGAGATCTCACATCTTTTTACAAAGATAATTTGCATAGGGAATGAAATCAGATAATTTTTAATATTATATATATCATTATCTTCTATTTTTTGCGATTTATTTTTAGATAATACTCTTTTCCGTCCTCGACTTTTTCATGTACTTGGCGTATTTTTTTTACTTTTTTGAAGTTTTTTTATGAGGATCTCACTTCTTTTTACAAAGATAATTTGCATAGGGAATGACTTCAGATAATTTTTAATATTATTTTATAACTTACAAATTATCACGGGACAGAATTAATGATAAATTCTATAAATTCTACTTAAGTTTAACAACTACGAAAAGACACAATGTGCACCGCATTGCCAATCTACATATACCGTCGACCATCGCTGGCTCGCGGGACAATATGCTCATAAACCGCAACCCTGGCGAGACGCTTCGTCCGATCAACCTGGCGAGGTTTGGTAGCCAGATGTCCGTTTTTTCCTCCGCTACGTCATCAAGAGGGAGAGGGTTCCTCCTCCATCACCGAAATCGCAGAGGGAAGATTCCTCCTCTTCAAGGAAAGCGGAACCAATCAGGCATTTTGACAGAAAAGAAGTTTTCTATTGTATCCGTGTTATGGCGCGACGTTAGTAAATATGTAATATCTTCTTCTCTTAAATCATTCCACAGTTGCAGAGTGGCATTCATAAATTGCCGTAACCCCAAGAAACATTGGTTCGCTTACACTCAGAGTTCTCCCACTCTCGTCCACGTTGTCAGGGATACCGCGCGACGCTAGCCCAGCTAGCTCGTCGTGACAGCCTTCGTAGCGTCGCGTGGTCTCCTTGACAACGGAAGGCACGCTACGCGAAAGAAATATTAGAAGGGGAAGCGGGCGTATGAGGGGCCCCTATGTTGGTCAGCGCTAATTTAAATCATCAAACAAATCATTTAAGGTTTCAAAGAAACTAGCCGTGTGTTGAACGGTTGTTGTTTTTATCCTACCTGTTAATGAAGCGGTGAACAAAGCAAATGACACCCTTTTGCTGTAAACTTGGAGAGCAAGCTTACATTTCATTTTATCGAAAGAATTTGGCCTTACATGCTTCTCGGACAATTTGTAAACTACTCGAGTATTTTTATCTTTTTCTAAATTCCACAAACATATTACATTGGACCACAAAACAATAGATCCATTAATTGAAAAATCATGATTTAATAAATCGTTTCTAGTGCTTTTAAATAAATGTAAAAAATCAAACGAAAAAATTTTTTTTGGCCATTTCGTTCAAAATACGGATTTTGTATAGATCATCGGTGGTCTGTTATGCTCTGATTGCTACTTCCCTGATCGGAAACAACTGCTCTGACTTTTAAACCAGTTGCATGCAAAGCATCTAAAATCTCATTTGAAATTGTAGACAAAGCGTCTCTCTTGACTCCTGATTGTGAGACAAAGAAAGCTAGTGGTTGTTTCCAATTAGTGAATAGCCCGCGTAGCATAAAAGCAAGAACCTGTGTACCCACCGCTAAATTTCTACCCAAAGATCCCAAGTCTTTGGAACCAGCGTACCAGATCGGGGACGGGTTCCCTCGAGAATTTCCCCCACCTCGCATGCACACTATGCAGGAGTCGCGTATGTGATCTACACGCACGTGATTGGTGCATAGTGTTCATGCGAGGTGGAGGAAATTCTCGAGGGAACCCGTCCCCGATCTGGCATCTATTGTTCGGAACCTTCAATAATTTGTTTAGTTGGATGGAAGTTTAGACATTCTTTGATTGCCATTTCATCGAGCAAGAGTATACAATTACGATCTGCGGCTTCCATACACGCAGCTTTAATTTTGAGGGCGGTAAATAAAGGTTGGCATATACCAGGCCAAATATCTATTTTCCCGAACCATCGAATAATCGTAACTGGACTCGGAAGATGAGAACCGAAAACTTCGCGCATCTTATTATACACTGGTGCAATGATGAGCACCAGATGCGTACTGTACACATGTAGGGGAGACTGTTTTACATTTTTTAATTTTTTAATTTTTTGGTTAGGATATTTTTTAATTAAAAAATGATGATGATTATTGAATATTCCTTTGCAACGTTTTGTAATTATTTTTGTGTTTTACAGTGATGTTGAAAGTTAAAAATTATAATGTCACTGCCATGTAAAGTGTTCCATGCTACAACATGGTAATGTACCATGGGACATAACCTCTTATACCTTCGAACACTGTCAAATTTTGATTTATAATAAAAAGTTATGCTTCCTGAGTTCTGGACTTTTGCCTTTAGTCTTGATAAAGTGGTTAATTTATCATTATAAATTAATGCTTCCCTGATTGATATTTTAGACGCTGGAGGATCCATAACTGCCTGAACAGCGGTCTTCAAAGCATCTGGATCAATTGCAGCGCTCTTAACACCCTCTTTACTTCGTGGCATGATTATCTGAAAAAGAAAATGGCATCGTGTACCTTGGGCCATGTTCCATGTTACAGGATGTTGTGTGTTCCAAGGTACAAGAGGGTATACATTTATACTAATAATATGTCTGCAAAAATTAGAAGTTAGCTAAAACTATTGAAGTAAGCATGTTTATTTACGCACCAGGAGGTATAGAGTACAATGTACGTAATTCTAGTCACAGTTACAATTTAATGTCCTTACTAAATAATAAAATTACAGAAACGAAACGTTTACTTTTGTCACTTAAAAATTTGTTTATTTCATTAAACACACGTGTTGCACCACAGACAAATAGAACTTCCGTTAGAGGTACCTAGCGGCATTCTCTACAACCTGTAATGAGTTTCAACCGTTTGTATAGCACCACTATCCAGTAATGGACAATGTTCCAAGCAGAGTTGGGCAAAATGTAATCTAATTACAATTTACAAATTACGATTAAACTGTAATTGTGTAGTTGATTACACATTATTTTCTGTAACCGTTAATTTAGGTAGTTGATAATATTGTGGTCAACCACCTACATTAACGATTACAGAAAATAATGTGTAATCAACTACACAATTACATTTTAATCGTAAATTGTAAGTTGTAATTAGATTACATTTTGCCCAACTCTAGTTCCAAGGTACATTATGCCCGAAGTACAATAGTCTCCCCTATACATATATTTATTCATATATCATGTTCTAGCGTTTATAAATTATATATATCGTTACTTAAAAGTTTGTTTTCTTCGTGTCCGAGTTATTTATTTGTATAGTAGGGGAACGTTGGCCAAGACGGATTAGCGGGGTAAGATTGGAAAGCATTGTTTATAAAAAATGAAAGGCACTACAGTATATGTACACGTCAACATACAGAGAGTTCGGTGCAAAAGAACATCGGCCTGAAAAAAGTAGTGTTAAAGATCATGTGTGTCACGAGTTATGACGAGAAATTACATTTTTCTAATAACGATATAATTATCCAGAAAGTTTGTAATAGTGACTAAGAGTATTTATGTGCATATTCTTTAACTAAAGCCGCTAAGTTAATTTTCCTTATTAGTTACTTTTTCATAAATTTAGAGCTTTCACTTAGAAAAACGTCTGTTTACAAAAAGCATGTGAATTATTAAATACATATTGGGGCTAAACGGAATCGGGTGCGTAGGGCAAGATGGCACATCGCAAACTTGTCATTGCAATACCAACACTGCGCGGGTTGCAGGATGAAATCAGGGCCGCCTTTACCAATGGGCTAATTGGGCTATAATCCAGGGGCGCCCGTGATCCAAGGGCGCTTAAGAATCAAATATGTTGAAATGCTTTTTTCTCTTCAATTTTGGAGACAAAAATTTCTATCTGGAGCATCCTTGCGTCATGATCCGCGTGAACCGAGCCGCAGGTGACAGTGAGAAACGCATCATGTTCTGTCTTTCCCTCAATACACGATGCTGCCGCAGTGCCGAACTAAACCCACGGTTTGTCGCCGCACTGTGGCATCGACTTTTATGCTGCGGCTGCAGTGGCCGCGACTCTGCGTGAAACGAACATCGACGAAGAAAAAGACAAGTGCCGCGCGACACTCGCTTCGCGGGCATTGTTTTTGTTTGTGTTTGCCTTGGTGGAGACCCGGGGTTGTGATGTACTGCCTTGCACCGATTGCGAAGAAATTGCACCCTTGAAGGCTTGAGCGCCAAAATTTTTTAGCCCAGGACGCTCAAATTTGTTAAGACGGCCCTAGATGAAACGCTGACCCTGTATAGGGAATATGGAATCTGTAGAACTGGTCACGGAGTGGGGATAGCGAGGATACCTTCTGGTCAGTGATGAGATATGGGCCGGTTTTCCTCACGCATGCGCGGCCATTTTAGCATCAGTATAGTACAAGTTTCGATAAAATGGGGTACCTTGATCACCCTGCTGCTTTCCCGCCAATAACACTACACCTATTAGTTGCGCCCTAACTAGATACGGTACTGCAAATGCCGCGCATGCGCGAGAAAACCCGGCCCGTATCTCATCAGCAGTGATGCCAGATTCGGGACGGGAGCGCTCGAGAATTTCCCCCACCTCGCATGCACACTACGCCGTAGCTGCGTGTCCGCGAGCTCGGCGCATGCACACACGCAGCTCCGGCCTAGTGTGCATGCGAGGTGGGGGAAATTCTCGAGCGCTCCCGTCCCGAATCTGGCATCACTGCTCATCACTGCTTCTATGATGGCCTACACGGCAGTTACTTCAGAACCGCTGACGAGATCGTTCGTTGAAAGCTCTCAAGTGATCGGAAAAACTACCCTCTGTATTTAAAACGTATATATGTACATATATTTTATTGTCTATCGTGGCATATATTTCAGTTTTATTTCTAATTTCAGTGTTTATTTAGTTTAGTTTCTTTAGTGTTTTAGTGTAGTTTATATTTCCTTTATAGCACATTTTGTACAGGTAAGTGGATTTTTGTTTAAATCAAAATTATATGTTTATCGTGAAACGTATAATTTTCTTTCATTAGAGTATAGTTTCGAAAGACGTGTCGCGATCCTACTTTAATAAGTCACTTCTTATATCTTGTTTCCGACTTTAAAAATGAGTGATAAACTTAAATTACCGAAGTATTATATGCGTGCTAGGAAATTCTTACGTATGTCTGAGTCTCAACATGTTAAACCGGATCCAGACTTGAATGAGTATAGACTGAGCAAGGCTGAACGCGCACGAATATTCTGATGTGGACGGGTGAAATGGTAGCCAGAGCAAGAAGAAAAGGGGTAGTCCGCAGGCGACGCGTGGTTCCGCTTGCGTAGTCTTTTCTTCGAATTAAACACGGATCCCTTATCTCGCGAGTATGAACACGCACTTGAATTTCAATACCTTCGATGCCATCTTTACGACTGCGGAGTGGGCTAAGCTAAGCACAGAAGTTGGTGACAAAAGACACATGGCACTCTCGACCCCTCCGCATGCGTCATTCGTGCACGTTCAGCCTTGCTCAGCGTATACGCATTCAAGTCTGCATCCGGCTTTATGCATCAAGAAGTCTCAACATCATCTGGTGTTAGGTTTTTAGAGAGTAATGATGATTTCCTTCCTGCTAATATTCACACTTCACCCGATATTAGTTCCCATTCGTTTTTGAATATCAGTGAAAACAATATAGAACATTCCACTCATTTAAAAGAAATTGAAGGGGCTATTTATGTAGAAAATTTTGACGTTTTACACAATTCAGAAGAATATAATTCCCCTATTAATAATGTCGCTGAAGATTTTACAGATCAAGTGAATCAGCCTAATTTGTCTTTCTTGCTGACAGAGTGGGCTTTGAAACATAATATTTCACATTGTGCAATTAATGATTTCATCCCTATTTAAAAAAAAGACAGTTTCGGATCAGATGCCAGAACACTTTTAAAAACAGCTAGAAAAGTAGAATGTAAATTTGTTGAACCAGGTCATTATTACCATTTCGGATTAAAAAATAGCGTTATGAAACCCATTAAATCTTTCGATATGTCCCTTCTTAAAAATAACAGAATTCAAATTAATATTAATATTGATGGTTCACCACTAGGGTTTTTCGGTTTTTATGAAAAATTGGAAAACCGGTTTTTAAATTTAAAAATCCGGTTTTATATACTAGAATTAATATGAAGAAATGACTTAATTATTTAATTTAAAACGTTAATATTTTGACTTCAAATCGCCTCGAACACAAGTTCATATTTTCAAAAAAAAATACGAAATGGAATAAAGATTTATAATTTGGTACCACCTTTTAAAAGATTTATATTTCGTACGGATTTTAGTTATTTTAGCTTTTTTCGATTCGTTTTGTATGCAGTCTATTTTATTGTGTTATAGTTTTGTAGATCCATAAATATTAAATTAACTCAAAATTTTATACGAATTTGTACGGTTTTTAGTTATTTTAATTTTGTTTATAATTGGTTTTGTATAGATAGAGTATATTTTATTTTGTTATATTTTGGTATTTCCATAATATTAAGTAAACTGAAAATTTTAAAAATAAGTGCAAATATTTATTTACCATTTTACTTATTTTTTTGTGAAAATTCGAAAACCGATTTAACCGATTTTTTGGGAATAGTGAAATGCGAAAACCGGATTTTTCAAACGTCGGTTTTTGTATAAACCCTATTTACCAGTCTATAAAGTTTCACTGGTCAGGTTTATCCTATATTACATAGTTTGCGCAAACCACCCATACTAAGTTCGAATCCTGGTGTTTTTTTGGTGTATGTTTAAACAAATTTTTATTAGTATCAAATGATATATTTGCATATAATCATCCAATCCATGTTATCCTTTTTGACACAACTTTATCCTGTCCTGATGGAACAAATCTCCCACCTTCTCGCGGTTTCTATCGAGCAATTACTATTGCCCGGCCGAAAGAAGATCCTTAGCAGGCGCTCACGGGCGATGCAATCCGTCGCTGTGACGATTGGTCGATTCACCTATTTGGGCACACTTCTAAAGACGGGGCACACGTATTTTGGTTATTGGCTGAAGTAGACACATATATTGTCACACAGCGCGACGAAGAGAGCGAACAAAACACATCGAGATCGAGTGGGATAGAGCGATCTGAGCGACGAACGCCAAAGCAATAGCGTAGACATTTCAGACGGTTAACCATTAATTAATATATAATAACATAAAAATTTCCTTATTTTTCACAATATGTTCAGGAAAGTATTATCATTGGTTTGATATCAGGATAATACTTTCCTGAACATATTGTGAAAAATAAGGAAATTTTCATGTTATTATATATTAATTAATGGTTAACCGTCTGAGATGCCTACGCTATTGCTTTGGCGTTCGTCGCTCAGATCGCTCTATCCCACTCGATCTCGATGTGTTTTGTTCGCTCTCTTCGTGGCGCTGTGCGACAATATATGTGCCTACTTCAGCCCAAAGAGGATAAGATAGAGTAGAAGCAGAAATATTAAAGACACTTTTTGATTGGTCCGCCATTTTTGATCGAAATCCTGCGAGAAAGAAAGTGATATACACCATTTCACTCTTAACCACTCTTAACAACTCTTACGTTTATAGCGGTATTTTACTATCTATTAATCTGAAAATGTGCATTTGGGTTTTTGATTGGCTCGTCATTTTTCATCTATTCCCGCTGATTTTTAAATCTGTCAATTATACCAAGATAATGAAGATATAAAGTAAAAAACCAAATCTTCTGTTCTATTTGATATATGTTATTTTATTATACTTTTAAATACATTTTAGAATAAAGGGTATAGCCGGTTAAGATGGTCAAATGTGCCCCTGAACCGAATTCAAATCACGATGAGTCATTCGAAAGCTTATAAAAAAAGAATGATTTCTGTCAAGTTTCAACTTCGTATCTCGACCCGGGGGGTAGTAAAGGGTAAAAATAGAAAATCAGGTTTTTGCCGAATTTCTCCTATACCAGCGGATGAAAAATTTTGAAAAAATTCAGAGACATGTCTGTCATCGGTGCACATATTAGGGAATCGCGTCAGATTTTTAAATTGAAAAACCAAGCTGTGAAAAATAAAAAACGCCAAAAAATGCTGAAAAATGCCGGTTTTGTATCGAAGCAGTCTTGATACTATAATTATATTTTTACTGTAAGTCCGCATCGTTGTTACTATTGTCTTGAATTTTTTTCAGATTTTTCAATTTGGTGCGCCGCAGTTAAAAAAATTAAAAACCGATTTTTTCGCCGTTTTTTCCGTGTCAGAGTAACTAATAGGTCGAACTTTCGTACATACTTTATGGAATAAGCCTTTTATGCAATCTTCAACGTCTTCACATGCAGCAAAACAGCGTACAAATTAAACGAACTAAACATGCTGTGCCATTACAGTCTAAAATGTCTATCATATTTTCAACGGCGTCAATGGCGCAGCGGTAAAGTGTCCGACTGTTGAATCGCTGCGAACTTTTTGAACGTAGGTTCAAGTCTCGGAATTTCTATGTCCCACAGGGTCATTTTTTTTCACATTAATTATGTATTTTTTCGATTTCTAGCTATATGACAATGATCGATATTTATATACAAATGTTTTAAAAACATATTAAAATTATTTCAATAGTTGAAAACTATTGTTAGGTATCATGCCAATTATAGCATTGTTTAACTTTTGAATTTTGGAAACCAGAATGAGTTGTATGATCTATAAGAAGAGGCGAAATAATTACAAAACAACACACAATTGTTGCTGTAATCCATCCACAATTGTTAAAGGTAAGAGATTGGAAAATCAATTTCATATAATATTAATTTAGTGCAGGGAATGTTACAACAATACTGTAATTGACGGGATACTTGATCAGAGAAACGGTGGCATCAAAATCTTCTCAAGTTATGTTTATGTATATTTCAATTATTAAAATATTTTTAATGTTTTTAAAACATTTGTATATAAATATCGATCATTGTCATATAGCTAGAAATCGAAAAAATACATAATTAATGTGAAAAAAAAATGACCCTGTGGGACATAGAAATTCCGAGGCTTGAACCTACGTTCAAAAAGTTCGCAGCGATTCAACAGTCGGACACTTTACCGCTGCGCCATTGACGCCGTTGAAAATATGATAGACATTTTAGACTGTAATGGCACAGCATGTTTAGTTCGTTTAATTTCTACGCTGTTTTGCTGCATGTGAAGACGTTGAAGATTGCATAAAAGGCTTATTCCATAAAGTATGTACGAAAGTTCGACCTATTAGTTACTCTGACACGGAAAAAACGGCGAAAAAATCGGTTTTTAATTTTTTTAACTGCGGCGCACCAAATTGAAAAATCTGAAAAAAATTCAAGACAATAGTAACAACGATGCGGACTTACAGTAAAAATATAATTATAGTATCAAGACTGCTTCGATACAAAACCGGCATTTTTCAGCATTTTTTGGCGTTTTTTATTTTTCACAGCTTGGTTTTTCAATTTAAAAATCTGACGCGATTCCCTAATATGTGCACCGATGACAGACATGTCTCTGAATTTTTTCAAAATTTTTCATCCGCTGGTATAGGAGAATTTCGGCAAAAACCTGATTTTCTATTTTTACCCTTTACTACCCCCCGGGTCGAGATACGAAGTTGAAACTTGACAGAAATCATTCTTTTTTTATAAGCTTTCGAATGACTCATCGTGATTTGAATTCGGTTCAGGGGCACATTTGACCATCTTAACCGGCTATACCCTTTTAAAATACCGCCATATACGTAAGAGTGGTTAAGAGTGAAATGGTGTATATCTCTTTCTCTCTCGTGGGATTTCGATCAAACATAGCGGACAGTGGCTCGTGTCCAGACTCTTATTATAGCGTCTCTAGTATATTATAGAGACACTATAGTGTCTCTAGTATATTACTTTTTAACACGGGCTCTTATGGGATGCTTCCACTCTATCTTATAGGGATGTTCGATTCAGCTCAAAGAATCGATTCTTGAATCGATTCAAAATCGGATTGTGAGAATCGATCCTTCTAAAAAATCGGAACCAAAGAATCGATTCTGGAAGAATCGAGATGAAAAGAATCGCCAAAATCATAAAACTTTATTTCCAAAATTAGTACATATGGAAGTCGGTTTTGAATAATTTTGAAAGAATCGATATAAAATTACTTTTGCAAGGAACAATTGGGATGGAAACAAGCAAGATATATAAATAAAATTATGAAAAAGCACAATATTAAAATCCACACCAAAAAAGAAATATTTATACAATATTTAATTATAATTCAATACGTACCAACTTCTGCATTAATTTATTGCATTCCGTAAAGCTTCTAATAAAACTTCTAGTAATCACTCAACAACTCACTCACTGCTGTGCACTGTGCAGTGTGCAGTGCCACAAGGAAGAATGGTAAAGAAAGATCCAGAACTGTCCAGATTCATGCAGAACATAAGAATCGTATATAAATTTGGCGCGAATCCTGTATAAATTTGAGCAAGCAGTTTGATTGATCCTTTCCCTAGTGGCAATTAATTCCCCCAGAGGGCAAAAAATCGATTGTCGATTCTTACATCAAAGAATCGATTCTGGGGAAAATCGGATACCAGAGAATCGATTCAAAAGATCGATCTTTTAACCAAAAGAATCGATTTTCTGAAGAATCGAATCGGAATCGAACACCCCTACTATCTTATCCTCTTTGCTTCAGCCAATAACCAAAATACATGTGCCCCGTCTTTAGAAGTGTGCCCAAATAGGTGACTCGACCATCGTCACAGCGACGGAATGCATCGCCCGAGACCGCTTGCTAGGGATTGCTAGGGATCTTCTTTCGGCCGGCCAATAGTACACTTATTTTTATAAACTATGTTCCGTCTTACGGGACAAAAGTGGACTTAGGGTGACGCGGAAATTCGATCATCTTTTAATGGCAATTTAGTTGGCAATTTCGTATTTTTAAAGCGAAATTTCTGTGTTCATTTACGGTGGGCAATTGCTTGTTCCCGATGTGTTCGTCGGGAACCATTTGTCTGTCAGATGACCAAGGGGCAATCGACATCGTGCCGCCATTTGCAAAGATTTCGACTGTCTTCGCTAGGAGATAATCCGTTGATTACTCTGTCAGCGGATGGTATATCGTCAAGGACCCAGTTCCTGATCATTTAAGAGTAACCAGCGTGCGGACCAATTATGCTCAACAATGAAGGGGGGAAAAACACCTTCAGAGTGGTGGTAATGGTGTGCGTGAACTGACGCTGTTCAGTCACGCACACCACTACCACCACTCTGAAGGTGTTTTTCCCCCTTCATTGTTAACCCTTAGGCTGCCGCTATAGCCACTATATTGGCACGGTTCTACCCCCTCGATTCTATGGGACCTATTGACTACTCATACATAAAAATTTTTGGAAAAAAGGACCCCTATTTTTAGGAAAAAATAGCGGCAGCCTAAAGGTTAAGCATAATTGGTCCGCACGCTGAGAGTAACTACTGTGGGTTTTTAAACGTGTAAAGGGAACACTTTACCAAATTTAAAAGACGTTTTATTATTTCAGTTAATCTATGTTTATCTTTAATTTGGTATTAGAAAAAGTGCAAACATAATAATAATTATTTTATAATTTTACTTTGAATGTGAAAAATGCAAATGGAGCAGTTTCTGATCACCTAAATCATGTCTGGGAGTATTTCCTGGTCAGATTAATACCCAATTCCTGATCAAATAAATTGAAATATATAAATTGCATAAAAAATCATTAAAATAACGTATTTTTATGGGATCTTTATTTACAGAACATAAATCTACTAAATATCAGAATTGAAACATAAAAACAATACTTTTCTGCATAAATAGGTATATGATTTGTTAATCTTTTTTAGTTTTTCTCTTTCTTAAAACCTGCTGACTTTTTTTGTCCTTTGCATTTTATTTTTAATTTTCTGGTTGGTCAATTTTAAATTCTTTTTGTATTCTTTTTCTTCCTCAGCTTTTTGTTTTTGTTCAGATATTTTTTTGTGGTATGCCCTCCATTCCTCGGATGTAGCTACTGCTGGTATTTTGTTTTCTGGTCCGTTTAAAATTTTTTTATTTTCTTTCTGGCCAAAAGAGACATCCTTAAAAAGGTGAGGATATCCTCTGAGCATTTCCTGAAATCAGAATGTAGGTATATTTCTTTATTTTTTATAGATTCATTAATTTGAATATTATTTTTAAGACTATGTCAGGTATAGTTACTGTTTTTATTTGATTGAAAATTATTTTTTTCTTCTTTTACCAGTGATTTTTTACTACATTTTTTGTCTTCATTATACACTTTGGCAGTGTCTCCGATCAATGTGTTCAGACACTCTTGTCTAACTAGATGGTCAGTCTCTATACTGACATCTTCTTCGATACCATTTTCATGGATGATGCACACAGTCTGTTTATCGACTGGCATCAGAATGTCCCGAGAGTTACAGACTTCATTATTAATGGTTAACACAATAGGGTTTATATTGATATTAGATAAATCTAATTTTTTAACCGACTTCAAAAAGGAGGAGGTTATCTTGTGTATCATGTTCGGTTCGTGGTACATGCTCTTCAATATGTAATGTTTCTTGCAGATCCTATTAGAAGTTATGAAATTGATATAAAAATCTTATTGCTACACAATAACTATCTACCTATACACCTACTTACAAGAATTATTAAATAAATTTTGATTAAATTAATCTACTCTATCAGCAGCAAATGCTTGTCCTTCATCATTGATTGGTACATTCTGTTGATTAGTAATTGTTAACCAAAAATAAGAAAGATTTCTATCACAGAGCTCTCCAGTCCAGACTCCTGATTGTTGAGCTTGCTTAAACAGTTGCAACGTATTTGGATTAATATTATTTTCTTTGAAGTGAATATGAGATGAATCATTTTCTGTTTCTGCAGCTTCTTCTGTCAGATTCATGCTGCTCTGTTTGAAAAGTTTGGAGTAGTCGATGGCATTGGGTGAAAAGGGATATAATCCACAGGTTCTGAATCCGTTGCTAAGTATTTTACGAGTTTCAAGCATATCTATGGCCCGTTTTAGTACAGGTGCAAAGTTTATTTTGTCAACTGAAATTCCATTATGCTCCATTCTCCATTCAAGCACAACTTTACGCCAATTTAATTTTAATGGTCGAAAAAGTGCCACATCCATTGGTTGGATCATGTGCGTAGCATTCGGGTAGAGAGCTATTAACTCTATTTGATGACTAATGCAAAAATCACTGAGAGCCATTTTAAATATGACAAGTGGCCATCAACATATAATGTAATTGGAAATTCTATGTTGGTGTCTAGACACCATTGATAAAAATTGTTTGTAATATATTTGTAGAAACTTTCTTGTGTCATCCATCTCGTTTTTGAATGACAAAGAGACCAACCTGGTGGTGCAGCAGTTCCAATGCTACCAGGAATCCTTTCATATACATATAAAACTATTGGTGGAGCTAACTGATCTTCTGCATTTCCCGTTATTAAAACAGTTAGACATTCTTTTTCGTCTGTCGTAATACGCCTATAAGCAGTTGTTTTATTTTTGGTTGCGAGTGCCTTCATTGGTTGCGGATTGAGTAAAAATGCTGACTTGTCGCAGTTAAAAATCCTGGATCCTGCTATATCCAAGAGGATTTTCGAAGCCAAATATGTTTCGATCTCTTTAAACCAGCCATGTAATGCTTTTTCTGACAGTTCAGCTCTTCTCACTGTTATATTCTGTGCCATCCTCAAACATATTTCTGGATGACGATTGAGGAATGCATTGTACCAATGTTTGGATGGTCTGTCATCTGTGAATGGTGTTTCTTTTTTACCATCTCGTACTAACTTCTGTACGCTATTCAGTAACTGCTCTTTATCACCGCAAAACCCTGTGGCACTCAGATGTAAAATCCACAGAACTAATAACTGTTCTTCTTTGGTTGTTAGAATTGTTGCTGGACATGGTCTTGCTTCAACTGGGTATTTCCCATTGTATTTTGATCATAACGTTGAAAATCGCACATTGTATTTCCTACTGGCTGCTCGCACAGATAATTGGGTTTCCTGAATGTCTTTTAAGGCCATCCTCATATCATTATGCTGATATTTTGTATTCACCTTCTTCGACGTTGCCATTTTAGATTACCTATGTACATTTTACGTGCTATACTAAGAAAACTATTTCTGTTTGTTACAATTATATTACAGAACAAAGTTTTTATAATCTTTTAGCTGGTAGTTAAAAAATTTTCAATGTAAAATTCTAATAGTTGATCATTTAAGTGCGTATTGCTAACCTAAATATCTTAGATAATTTAATAACTATACCTTTTAATATTCAACACATAACCCTGATCAGAAATTACTCAATTTAAAGTATCGTTTTGATAATACCAAAAAATCCGGTAGTAAATTTCAAGTCTGTAATTAAACTTTGAGTTTCAAAATTCTCGGTGCTATAACCTATTCGCTGATCAGATGATCAGGAATTGGGGAAGCATATAAAAACCGTACCCAATACCTAATCACCAGTTTTTTTCTATAAAAATAATGCAAAATATTCATAAATTAGTGAGCTATGAGCTATAAAAGTTTGCGTATAAATTTCAAAATACTTCATAAATATTTAGTAATTTGTTAGAACCCTGATAACCAGATCTGAAGCGCAGAGCCTGACGTCAGATCCGTAGTCATCTGTGTCCGCATTAGGCTGCGGTCTGAGGTACAGAGCCTGACATCAGGGCCTGACGTCAGATGAACAGCAGATTCGCATCAGATCCTGCCGTTCGCCTGACACGTATAACAGCGCCATCTGAGGGTCAGAATTGGCAAACAATTCCCTACGCGTGACGTCACATGGCCGTCCCTACACACCAACACAAATGCAGCGTTATTGCTGTGTGGTGTATCCCTACTTCCCCATAATCAGCTAGTAGATTCTACAGTTTATTAAATAATTAATTCTATTAGTTTCAAAAAGGATTTATTCTTTATTTAATAATATACAGGATTGGTGATTACAATTGTTAGAAAATAATATAAATAGCGCATATAAATTCGAGGAAGAACATTCAATTTTTACATTTATAAATCCATATACGTCCCGTAACCAGTGGTACCTATTAGGTGCGATATCAGAAAATTTCCTTTATTTTCGACTTCTTTTTGCTGTAGAATCACCACATACCGTATTATGTTAGCGCTGAAAACAAATAGAACCTTAGTATAAAATTAAAGGTAACGTATGAATAAACAGGTATACATGCGATACTTACTTCAGCTCCATCTCCGCACAGCACACACCCCAGGCGATCATGCATGCTCCTGCGAACATTAACATTTATAATAAAACATGTGTTTAATTATTATCTACTAAACAAGACGCTAAACATTGGCACTTCGTGCATAACCATACTTTTCTGTCTTGCAGATAATGTGAAACTCAATTTTCGCGACGTAGATAATTGGAAATTATTCAATTGCATAATTACGTTTGCCTTCTGGATACGTCGAGATGATTTGTCTGGATATTGATGGATGAAATTACTTGGAATATTCTTCAATTTTGCCAGCACTGACTGCCATTGCCAGTGACTACCACCTCGAAAACGAACGCAAACTGGACGTAGAGTCTTGACCAACGCTCTTGACACGACGCTCGGATTGGCTGCGCCATAGTGCCGAAACTCGTGATTGGTCAAGACTCTATGTCCAATTTGCATTCATTTTCGAGGTATGAGATGACAGTCACTGGCAGTGGCAATCAGTGCCGGCAAAATCGAAGAATATTCCAAGTAATTTCATCCATCAATATCCAGACAAATCATCTTGACGTATCCAGAAGGCAAACGTAATTATGCATTTGAATAATTTCCAATTATCTACGTCGCGAAAATCGAGTTTCACATTATCTGCAAGACAGAAAAGTATGGTTATGCACGAAGCGCGAATGTTTAGCGTCTTGTTTAGTAGATAATAATTAAACACATGTTTTATTATAAATGTTAATGTTCGCAGGAGCATGCATGATCGCCTGGGGTGTGTGCTGTGCGGAGATGGAGCTGAAGTAAGTATCGCATGTATACCTGTTTATTCATACGTTACCTTTAATTTTATACTAAGGTTCTATTTGTTTTCAGCGCTAACATAATACGGTATGTGGTGATTCTACAGCAAAAAGAAGTCGAAAATAAAGGAAATTTTCTGATATCGCACCTAATAGGTACCACTGGTTACGGGACGTATATGGATTTATAAATGTAAAAATTGAATGTTCTTCCTCGAATTTATATGCGCTATTTATATTATTTTCTAACAATTGTAATCACCAATCCTGTATATTATTAAATAAAGAATAAATCCTTTTTGAAACTAATAGAATTAATTATTTAATAAACTGTAGAATCTACTAGCTGATTATGGGGAAGTAGGGATACACCTACAGCAATAACGCTGCATTTGTGTTGGTGTGTAGGGACGGCCATGTGACGTCACGCGTAGGGAATTGTTTGCCAATTCTGACCCTCAGATGGCGCTGTTATACGTGTCAGGCGAACGGCAGGATCTGATGCGAATCTGCTGTTCATCTGACGTCAGGCCCTGATGTCAGGCTCTGTACCTCAGACCGCAGCCTAATGCGGACACAGATGACTACGGATCTGACGTCAGGCTCTGCGCTCTCACGGCAGACCCTGCTGCCAATCTGATGTCAGATTGGCGTCAGATGGTTATCAGGGAATAAATTTGTATCATAATAAGCTTATTATTTGGTATTTATATACTAAACTGATCAGCAATTGGGTTCTGATTAGGTAGTGGGTCATTGGGTACGATACCTAACTTCGGACTGGCACGTACCGTTATTCACCGCTAACTCACGCGACAATACAGTCATAAACCGCGACCCTGTCGAAATGCTCCGGCCGGTCAACCTGGCTAGGTTTGGCAGCCAAATGTCCGATTTTCCATCCTCTACGTCACCAAGAAGGAGAGAGAGTTCCTCCTCTACCACCAAAATCGCAGAAAGAAGTTTCCTCCTCTTCGAGGAAAAGCTGGTCAATCAGCTATTTTGACACCTCCCAAAATTCCGATGTCTTGTCTACCTTCGACCTCGAAACGGTGGACAAGACCAGAACGCAATCGTCTCTTGAGTGAACTCATTCGTCTCTCAAAAACTCATTCGGCACTGTCGTGACACAGTCATCATTCAGACAACATCACTTGGTCTAGTCAAGCATTCGAGTAAGACGTCATACACCTCGTCTGGTCAGCATTTGGACCAACGAGATTTTTCTTTTCCTCACAATTAAAATCACTCACTTAAAATTAATTTGATAAGTGATAAAGCCACTAGCACCGCGTACGACGGAGTTAATTGGGCCTTACAACCCCAAGAGAAACGACAAATCTCGCGCGAGTGTCGGTAGCTTACAACTATAAGTAATCGAAATTGATTTATACAGTTACTCACAAAATTGAGCGTACACCTAGGTTGGTAATGAAAATTGACGAAAAAATGAATACATACGCACATATTCAAAAAAGAAAACACAATATATATTTTATTCGTATATTTTACTAAATAATTCGTAAAAAAATTCTAAATAAAATGGACTATTTGTCTGTATTTAACAGAAATTGTAAAAGTACACGTATTTTAGTGACACAAAATTGAGCGTACACGTAGGAATTTTCACATTACACAGGTCTGTATTGGTTAAATGTTAGTACTATTGAATAGGAAGTCCCGCGAAATGTCTTTCGAAGTTCGGTTGCTCAGGAACCAGAAACAAAAATCTATCTGTTATCCGTAGATTGGCGATTATAGTAGTAACATGGCTAATAAGAGGAAGTAGGCTGACATTTCAATACGCAATCTTATTGTAAAATTATATGCGCAAGGTAAATCCTTTCGTCACGTAGAGAAAATAGTCGGCAGAACACATTCTACCGTACAAAAAATTATAAACAAATTTCGGTACGATGGAACAGTCCGAAATACACCTGGCCGAAGAAGAAAGAAAATATTATCGAACACTGATGAACGCATTTGTTGACAAATTAAAATAAATTCCAGTACAAGTGTGCGAAAGTTAACGTTAGATGTTTCCTCACGTATAAATAAAGATATCTCGGTTGAAACAGTTCGCAGAACATTAAGAAAAGAGGGATATAATGGCCGAGTCGCACGAAAGAAACCGTATATCTCCAAAGCAAATAGGCAGAAACGCATAGAATTTGCAAAAACGTTTGTAAATTTTGACGAAAGTTGTTGGGAAAATGTTATATTCTCTGACGAGACTAAAATCAATTTTTTTGGACGGGATGGAAGCAGTGATGCCAGATTCGGGACGGGAGCGCTCGAGAATTTCCCCCACCTTGCATGCACACACGCAGCTCCGGACTAGTGTGCATGCGAGGTGGGGGAAATTCTCGAGCGCTCCCGTCCCGAATCTGGCATCACTGGATGGAAGGAAACAAATCGTATGGCGACAGCCAAATACTGAGCACCACCATGGAAATACATGTCCAACGGTTAAACACGGAGGAGGATCCGTTATGATATGGGGATGTATAGGTGGAAATGGTACTGGAAGTATCGAATACATAGATTGCATAATGAACAAAATTAAGTACTGAAATATCTTAAAAAAGAATCTGAAAGATTCAGCAGAAAAATTAAAAATGCCGCGGGTGTATTACTTTCAACAAGATAATGACCCAAAGCATTCATCATAATATCCCAAAGATGCTAAAAACACCTCCCCAGTCACCTGATCTCAAACCCATCGAGAATATCTGGGGAGAAATAAAATTCAGGGTGGCAAATAACAATTTTACGAATATAGAAGATTTCAAACGAAAGTTGAGAGAAGAATGGGAAAACATTCCTTCTTCTTTAATAAAACACTTAATTTATTCTATGCCACGTTGCTGACAAGCCGTAATTGATGTTAGTTGATATGCAACGAAGTATTAATAAATGAAACGATATAGTATAACTTTGTAAATAGTATTGTAACAAGGTTTACGCTCAATTTTGTGTCACTAAAATACGTGTACTTTTACCATTTTTGTTAAATATAGACTAATAGTCTATTTTATTTAGATTTTTTTACGTATTATTTGGTAAAATATACGAATAAAATATATATTGTGTTTTCATTTTTGAATATATGTGTTTGTGTTCATTTTCCCGCCAATTTTCGTTACTGACCTAGGTGTACGCTCAATTTTGTGAGTAACTGTAAGTGAAACCAGGGACGAAACTAGGTTGTAAGCGCCCCGGAGCAAGGATTCTGTTTGGCGCCCCCCCCCCCCCCCCAACATTTTACCACCTTATATTGCCCACCATAGGAGGTTGAGTCCATACTTTACATATACAAGGCATAATAAACGTGTTTATTAACTGGTTTGAATCATATTGCAGGTACCCTAATTTGTTTGCTGTTTGATAACAAATCAATAAAATTTTAAATAAATAAATTTTAATTATCATAATAACGTAATATATAAATTTGAATAAAGTCATTGATGTAGTTTTTCTAAAATTGTCTTGTCTCCACGATCAGGCAATATTCGCGGGAAATAGTAACATTGGCTCGCTGTAGTGACATGTGTTACTAATACATATATACGTCATGCGTGCGTTAATCTTCCTTTACGGACGGGAATAGGGGAACCCCAGTTGCTCACTACGGTGGCCCTTATTTTTCAACATTTGATTTCTTTTCTTCTTACCCCGTAAAATGGTTTCATTTCATAAGAAAATAATCCCTGAAAAAGTTTATTGCAATCGGACAACAGGAAAAGGTGCCGACCAGGCCTTAAAGTTTAGAATTCATCAGTGGTTTAGATTTAAAGAATTTCTCAAAAATGGTAAGCTCTATCGAAATTTTGTTAAAATAATATTAAAAGAGCATTCAATATTCTACAATTACTGTATATTTGATTTTTTCGTGTTTCCAACCATTTTTTACATAATAGCGATTAAATATAGAGAGGTCCGCACTACGACATATAGGCAATACGCCACGCGCGCCGTAGAGATGGTACACGTGTAGTACGAATTCATTGGAAATGTTGTATCAAATAAATTGTCTGAGTTCCACAACTTCAAATTTTATGTTTTTATTTTAAAGTTTCATTGTTTAAACGTCCTTTATGATCTGTATTTAAATTTGTACATTTTTTGAGAATTATATAGTATTTTTAGACATACACGAGGTATCCCATTTAAAATTTCGCACGCAATTACTGTGGTTTGTAAAAATGTTGCCGGCAGAAACTTGGTGGTCTGATCGAGTGTATCCTCATAGGCCCACGTTCTCTAACACAGTGGTAGATGTAAGGTACACGTATTGTCGCTATTGGCCGACGCGTCACATCACGAATCAGCGGCAGAGAGTGGGGCGGCACGAGCGAGGTAGCCCCCTTGCCCCGCTCAGCAACCGGACGCCAACAATTTAGCAAACCACAGTACATATCTCCTACATTATTCGTTATTAAAAACAATGTTTCAAGTATAACTTACTTTGTTTCGAGGGGGATATCTTGTAATGGTCAAAATGTTATCTAGGTGGACGTGCTTTCGAGATTTCAAAATGACCTTTGTTTTCTTAAATAGAACTATATGTTTTTATTCAGATGGATGTGTAGCCCGTTCCGTGACAAATTCATCGACCTAATGTATACGTGTTTCAAGATTATTCATTATCCCAGGTCATTTATTGCTTTTCAAAACTTACCATCGTTGAACGTCTAGAAATTGTTCCTTGCCTTATCTTCAGTATTCGAAATCATGACCTCAGATGTCAATGCTTTGATTTACTCTATCTCTAAAAGATAGTTGCACCCACTCCAATGTTGCAGAAGTAATACAACTTATAATTTTTTATTATACTTTACAATTTCGTTAAAAACTTCAATTTTCTAATTTTCTTTAAAAACTTTTTACAGATGTCTTGCATAAAGATCCTGCCTTATGGTCTTTAACATTAAATGAAAACCAGAACGAACGTATAAAATATTTAAATAAAGGATATGAATTTTTTCAAAATAAAAATTCCGACTTTAAGACTTCAAAGCGAGAATATGCAACACAGAGTAGATATTTTTCACCGAATTATTTTCAACGAAAACTGCGATCGGAAATGGTTAATGTTTTCAGAGTCCGCAGGGGCAGTTTTTTGCTATGTGTGTAAATTATTTTCATCAGATCAGGGAAATGTGTTTGTAAAGGGTGGGTTTTCAAATTGGAAAAAAGGAGATGAAGTAATTTGCAGCCATGAGAACAATAAAGACCATAATCAATGCATGATTGATTGGATCAATTTCATGCAAGAAAGTGCACATATTACTAAGGATATAGTAAATATGGTGGAATCAAAAATGAAATATTGGACTGAAGTTTTAAAAAGAGTCGTAGCAGTTATTCGGTTTTTAGCTGAAAGAGGTCTTCCATTTCGTGGTAGTAATGAAGTGTTCAATTCGTCAAATAATGGAAATTATCTCGGCGTGTTGGAGCTTATAGCTCAATTTGACCCCTTTATAAAAGATCATATCAATACGTATGCAAATAAAGGCCGAGGAAATGCATCATACCTATCTAAAACTATCTGCGAAGAGGTAATAGATTTAATGTCAACAAAAATTCTGAGACATATAATCGAGGAAGTGAAAGAAGCTAAATATTGGGGACTTATTGTAGATTCTACTCCTGACATTTCCCACGTCGATCAATTGTCCGTAATTTTTCGATATTATTTAAATGGTCATATTAATGAACGTTTTCTCTGTTTTCTGCAAATTAAAAGTCATACTGGTAAGTCATTGAGTACCGAAATATTAGAATTGCTTAAGGAACATAAGATAGATATTAGCAATTGCCGCGCACAAACATATGACAATGCTAGTAACATGTCCGGTAAATATTCTGGCTTGCAAGCGTGTTTGAAAGAAGAAAATGAATTAGCATTTTATGTTCCATGTATTGGACACTCCTTAAATTTGGTTGTGGAATGTAACGTTGATGAATGTATATGTGCTACTACTTTTTTTGGTCTATTGCAAAGGCTTTACACTTTTTTTAGTTCTTCTGCACATAGCTGGGCTGTGCTAGTACAAGAAAACTCTAGACTTACGAGTATATCAGTCACTCGGTGGTCGCGCAGAGCAGATGCTACAAATGCATTAATTAAAAATTTCGATGGAATTTATAAAGCACTGAGTGTGTTAGCTAATGATCAAGCTCAAAAATTAGACACTCGACACGAAGCTTCGTCTTTGCTGACTAATATCATTAAATTAGAAAATGTATTTATGGCGGTGTTGTGGCATCGAATTTTGAGTCGATTTAACGTTGTTAGCATATATCTACAAAAAGTTGAAGTGGACTTAAATACAGCTAATAACATGATATTATCATTAGTTGATTTTATAAAAAAATTACGCCTTGAGTTTTCAAAGATGGAAAATGAATCCAAAGAACTAAGTTCATTTGTCGTTCAAGAATATTCTAATTTCGGTAAAAGAACAATTATTAAAAAGTTTAGAGATGGTGAAAAAGAAATTCCAAAGTTACATGGATCTGACAAATTTCGAGTTGAAACTTTTTATTTAATAATCGATAAACTAATAACAGAGTTAAAAAAGCGAAGTGAAGCTTATACTCATATCGTTGAATTATTTGGATTTTTATGCAACTTATTAACTATGAACAGAGATGAAATGCAAATGAAAGCTCTAAATTTAGTGAAGACGTATTCGAAAGATTTGCAAAATAGTTTAGTTTGTGAATTAGACCAATTTACTGCATTATTGAAATTACAACCTCAAGGTTTTTTTTCTAATCACACAAAAATTCCAGACCAAAAAGTCAACTCACTGTCTCCTCTGAAAGTGCTAAATTGGATAGTCGATCGACAAATGATTGACATTTTCCCGAACATATACATTGCGTATAGATTATTTGTAACTATACCAATCGCAAATTGTGAGGCGGAAAGATCATTTGCTGTACTAAAGAGAATTAAGAATATGTATAGAGCGACGATGTTAGATGAACGTTTATCATCCTCAGCACGGTTAACTATTGAATCTGAGTTGTTAAGATCTATCGATTGTGAAGACTTAATACAAGAATTTGCAAAATTAAAGATAAGAAAACAGCATTTTAACTAAAAGTTAATTGTACAATATATTGTTTACCCCCTCCGCCCCCCCCCCCCGCTACCGCTGTGCAACCACGGGGGGGCCCCCGAAGGTTTGATAGCCCCGGGCCTCAAAAATCTTAATCCGGGTCTGCCCCCCCCCCCCCCACCAATCTAGCCCCAACCAATACTAATACCCGGGACAAGTTGGAAAGGGGAATGCGTTGTGTCGGTATAAGTCAACAGAAATATTGTTAAAAGGGGGGACCGTGGTAAAGTGATTAAAAAAATTGGTAAGGTGTACCCTTTTATGCACAATTACCTCTGTATCTTTTGAACGCATTAATTGCCCAAGCTAAAATTTTATATTTGGGGTCTGTCCACACCCCTCGCAATACCCACCAAGTTTCATTGCGATCGGCCTCCGGTTGGGGCTAGACCAGTGCGGGGAGCGCGCAAAGCACGGCAGCGAACCGATGTGAGTCCGGCGATGCCAAAAACGAGACCGTGGTTACAAAATTTCAAAAGTAAAAAATAGGGGGACGGAAGGGATCCCGGGTAGGGAGGCCTGCACTAACGTCCAAAAAAAATTTCCATTAAAAATTAACAATTTTTTATTAATATTTCGGAAACTATTAAATACCCGAAGCTACAATTTTAGATTTAGGGTTCACATCCTCTCCCCACCCCTCCCCCCGAACCTCATCTCGATCGGCCACCGATCCCTTTCGGAAGTACAGCCATTTATAAATTTGATTAATATGAAAAAAATGTCATTGGCCCAGACCAGATTGTTCTTAATAAAATATACAGAGCGAGCAATTTACTGCGATCTGAAACTGAACGCATCATTGTCTATAACACCTCATTTCCGCAAGTCGCTCATTTTCTTTTTGTAATGTCATCGCTTCTTGATATAGTTATAGTTTTATGTAGCTCATCGCACATACTTATTTTGCATTTCCAGAATAAATAATGGATAAATGGACAGTAATCAAGTTCATCGATGACGGTACTGTCGAAGCCGTCCCATCCTTATGGATAGATGGAGAAAAGTGCTGTTGGCCGTTATTGACAAAAGATAAAGTGGCCAACGCTATTAGACAGTGTGAACCCCCTAACAAACGCTGGCCAACATACAATGTAATCACCTTTAAAAATGGCATATTTGGTACGTTCAAATTGTGATAGAGAATAAATATGCAATTCAATTAATTACTAATATGTACTTCCAGATGACTATACCCAAGCCAGGAAAGCGGCCAAGCTGGCGCAAGAAATTAGTGACCTGCCACCGGATAGCGAGTCTTGTAGAAAGCAAAGACGCATATCAAAAATCTTTTCGAACAGCGACGAGTCGCTGAATAAGCTATTTTTGCCTACGCCTCCCCAAATCGCCACACATTCAACGCCTAACCAAATGTTAATCGAAGATAAAGTGGCCAACGCTATTAGGAAGTGTGAACCCCCGAACAAAAATTGGCCAACACATAATGTAATCACCTTTAGAAATGCCACATTTGGTACGTTCAAATTATGAGAGAGAATAAATATGCAATTCAATTAATTACTAATATGTACTTCCAGATAACTATGACCAAGCCAGAAAGGCAGCTAAGCTGGTGGCAGAAATGAGGGGCGTGCCGCTGAGAACAGAGTCTCCTAAAAAGCGAAGACGCATATCACAAATATCTTCGAGCAGCGACGATACGCTGAACGAGCTCTTTTTGCCGACGCCTCCCAAAATCGCCACACATTCAACGCGTAACCAAATGTTAGGTGGGTAAATACAAAAGGGATGCTATAAAAAATTATAACATCTGGAGCCATTTATATCTTGTTGTTATATTCAGTTTTTTTTTTTTACAAAAATTAACATTAGTTTTAGACAATACTACTCCGGCGGGAACAAACCCGGAACAGTTACGCATAACCAACACTAAGAGCGAACCGAATAGTCAGGAGATTCCAAGTTCCTGTATTGAAAACATAGCTATTGGTAAATTAATATTATTTGTATGACCATATTATAAGTGGAAATATTTTATAGTATGAAGATGAATAGTTACAGTGAAACGATATGAGATGTAATAAATATTTTGTACAAAATGTAGACACGCGCCCTTCCTGTAGCGGGTGCAAAAAGAACCGTAAATCTTTGGAGGCAATTATGTCCCAAAGTAATTTAATAAAGGCACTTATGACGAACACGCTGCAGGAAATAAAAAAATTGAGGGACGAAATCCAGAATGGACGGGAGAAAAGAGAAACTATTACCTCCATTTTCTCAAAACATCCGAATTTAAAATTTCCCCTAAACAATTTAGAGGATTTGTATCAATTGGAGGAGATATTAAATATTACAGAGGATTTTGAAAATGGAGTAAGTAAAATACCAGGTTTGTAATTATATATATATACTTAGGGGTTGTCCTTAAATTATGTAAGGTTTTTTGGGGGGGGGGAGGGGGTCGCGAATTTCTTACGTTTTCTTACAAGGGGAGAGGGGGGAGTCCGGTATCATTTTCCGTAATATTTTTTAACCTAATTTTCAATAAATACAAATTCTATCATTAACCCTTCGTGGTCACACGGGGTGTATTGCACCCCAACAGCAATTTTCGATTTGAAATGTCGCACCTTTACGTCTTCCAAGGGGGATTTATCACAAAAAAATAATAAAATTTTTTTAAAAAATCGGTTTTTCCCACAACCATGGGAAATCGCTCATTTTCAACTACAAATTTTATCATATCAACATTTACATTCCTAGAAAAAGACTATTAGATCTATTAGAACAGGCCTTCCCAAGTAGGGGAAATCTGCTCCTGGAACACATGTTTCGGTTCTCCTTCCAACGCTGCGCCTTCAGCTAAGGTGGGACGACTTCTACTACCCTCTCTCCGAGGAGACAGTAACGTCGCTGGGAACCATGTTGGACGCTTTAGGGCGAAAGTACTAAATGTGTCAAATTTTTATTGGAAATTTCATAATGACTTAAAAATAGTAGGAAAAATTAAAATTTAAACTAGCATACATTGTAATACATTTTTACATACATTGTAATACATTTTTTAAAATTCTTTTTACGTCATTTTGAAATGCTAGTTTAAATTTTAATTTTTCCTACTATTTTTAAGTCATTATAAAATTTCCAATAAAAATTTGTAATACATTGTATGTAATACATTTTTTAAAATTCTTTTTACGTCATCTTGAAATGCTAGTTTAAATTTTAATTTTTCCTACTATTTTTAAGTCATTATGAAATTTCCAATAAAAATTTGACACATTTGGTACTTTCGACCTAAAGCGCCCAACATGCTTCCCAGCGACGTTACTGTCTCCTCGGAGAGAGGGTAGTAGAAGTCGTCCCACCTTAGCTGAAGGCGCAGCGTTGGAAGAAGAACCGAAACATGTGTTCCAGGAGCAGATTTCCCCTACTTGGGAAGGCCTGTATTAGAGAATTAATACAAAAATGGTAACTCAAAAAATGACGCTGGGGTACAGTGAACCCCGTGTGACCAATTTGTGATTATAAGAAGGTGTGACCACGAAGAGTTAATGTTCCAGAAAAGTTGTTTTAGTTTAAATTTCCCGAAACTGAGTTAAATGAATTATATAAACCTTTAAAAGAATTTTAATAACTGAAAATATTCAATGTAAAAAATATTCCATAAGAAGGGGGTTGCAATATCAAATCTTACGAATTCTTATACTGGGGGGGGGGGGGGGTAAGAAATCGCCAAAATTACCCTTACGTAATTTAAGGATGGCCCCTTACTGTATGTAGGAAGTATGAACAGTTTTAACTTTTCCAAGATTCCTTTTGTTTACATCTTCGAAACGTAAGTATACTTGATTTGTTAATGTTAAATAATTTTTATATTTCAGGTTAATGAATTAGCAAATTTTGGGAGCTCTGGGATTTATAATTTTGTCAAACGCACGTTAACGTTTTTGATAAGTAACGATACTGCGTTGCAATTTTCATGGCTAGGCAGGAAAGGCAAGAAAGAATTCCACAATTTAAATATAGCCAGGCTTGTAATGTGTAATTATCACCCTTATTTTACTGTTGCCTATTGATTATTGTAGAATTTAATGTAATAATGTTTCATTGGAATTCTTGTTATTTAAGGTGCTGCAGAAAGGACACACCAGTTTCAGTCAAGGAAACAAACAGAAGAAGCAATTCAAATGTGGTTAAAAAGAGCTTCGGACAGAAAAAACTCAATTTCAAAAAAATTTTAGCGACTATGATGTTCAGGAAGATGCGGAAGATGTTAGTTGTAAGTAGAAGCCGAAGTACGGTAGTAATATGTAATTCGCACGGCTGATCGGAACTACTCTTGTGCGATCATTGTAGTAGTATAAATATACCTACTTAGCATGTACTACTTTGATTTCAGATAACGTTTTTATCCGCGCGGATAAAACACGCGCACATATGACGCGGTGGTGGCCGTGGGGTTTTAGTGGGTAAAAATCCCACACTACCCTGGCAGGGTGTCTTTAGAAGATTTCCCCACGTAAAAAAAAAAAAAAAAAGTGTTTAACAAAAGAACCATAGAAGAGCTCACAACACTCTTAGAGTATATATTCCAGAGCTCTCCAACGTAGGAGCCCCTCACGCGCCTGCTTTCCCTTCCAATCTTTAGCTGTGACGGCGTGTGTCACCGTGTGTCATTAAACACGCTCGCTCGCACGAGCTCGACAACGGGGACGTTGGTCTATCATGGTTGCCTCTTTAGCGTCGCGCGGTATCCGTGACAACGCGGATGAGAGTAGGAGAACCCCGGGCAAAGAGAAGGTATACCAAGAGGCGACACTCTGACAAAGAAACCAGTTTTAGAGAGAAACGAAATGCACAACCAATTCTTAAATGTCAACAAGATAGTAAAACGAAGATATACAGCTGCCTATACAACCAATTTAAAGGGACAAGCCAACGAAGAACTTCAAATATACCGCTCGGAGTGTCGCCTCTTGGTATACCTTCTCTTAGCCCCGGGTGTACGCGTACACAACCGTGGAGAGCCCTGATTATATTTTCTAAGACGACACTTCAAAGCGATACGAATGACATGAAATGTGATAACTACTAATGCAAAATGACAGCCTCATTACTTATGTTACATATATTCTGCATATTCTGTATATTCTGTGTTTGGTACAGTCTGTGTATTTTGCATACTCCGCATATTCTACATATATCTATTGTAAGTGCATATATTTGGCATATATCCTGCATACATTTCGTGTATGCACACCCGCAATATAATTATAAAAATGTATAATATGAATAATATACAATGAGTAGGTATGTCATCAACATAATTTAACATTGTATATAAGTCTAGCTCTTCAATAATTGTAAGCAAACAAACACAATTATGCAGTGGACAATATGGTTTATTACGTGTACTATGTAATAATAATAAAAACATAATTAATTGTTAAATAAATTAAATAAATTTTTATTAAGATTCATTTTATTTTTAAAACCATCTTAATATCATCTTAGAGACATCTCAATAACGTCTTTTAAAGAACTGCATTAGGCCCAATCCAGGCATTATAAAGACGTCTTAAAGAGTTCCATATTGAAGAAACTGTACGTTTTAACCCTTCAGCGTCCCAGATAGCACACCTTGTCTTAGAGACGTCTAGTTTATGTCCATTTTAGGTCTGAACGTCTTGATTTGTAACAAGACGTCTTTAAGACGCCTTTTGGACGTCTTTAAGACTTTACCAGACGTTGTGCTATCTGGGGTGGTATGACGAGCAGGACTCGTCATAGGAAAACTGTCCGCAACGGTGGTATGACGAGCACCGCTCGTCATTTCGTCAAGGGACGTGAAGCGGAGGCGTAGCGAATAGGGCTTGGGACTGTTACGTCCCGAAACATAACTTTAATTTTTCTTTCTTTCTTAATAAGCGGGGAGTGCATCGACAATGCGTTAATCATTCTGGGAAAACCTCGTTGAGCGCACTGTTGCTTAATGTATAATAATAATTTTTATCTTTGGCAACGGATACCCCCGGTACTGGGATCGCCGTCGTCGCGGCACTTGGTCGCTACGCGATGCTCTGATCGTGGAACTGTGCTGAGGTGTCAGCATTGGTCTCAGAAGCCGTTCGGAAATAATCAGCTGTTCTCATGCCTTGCGAAATTCATTTAATGTAAGCGGCGGGGTCGCGTCTTGACAATGCGCTAAGCATTCTGGGAAAACCTTGTTGAGCGTACTCTCGACCGTCGCATCGAAAGGATTACAAGAACTGTAAAATATGAGAATGAATGATGGTGATACTCCGTTTGGAAATTAGAATCAGAGTAGTTGGAAGATCGGTAACGTAGCATCGAATGGACCGCGCCCTAAGTAAATGTATAATGCGAACACCTAATGACATCATGCATTGGTGGCTGGGGCAAGACGCTATTGTAGCGTCAGGTTATCTCGGAGCGGTCCTCGCGGCTGGACGCGTCCGAGGGCGCGAAGCCGGACTCAGTCTTTGTCGTACAGTCGCGGAGAGCGTGACAAGGTGTCCGTGGATTCGTAACTTCTTTCTTTAAATTATTAATCGTATTTCGAGCCAGAGATTCCTAAGTTTACAGTGAATGGACACAATTTTTCCACGTTAAATAGTGCTAATTTCATTAATCCGCGGTTTTTATTCTCTTAATACTTTTCGTTTAATTATTACGTAACGCTATATTATCAGTTGCATTGATATCAACCTTCAGTTAGATCCCAATTCTTTCCGTTTTTCTTTAACCATTGCTATTGTTTGTAATCGCCAATATCGTGTGTGAGTGTGATTCTTTCTTTCCCAGGCACAAAAAAAGGTGTTCTATTGGGCATTAGCGAAAGGCAAACGACCGAAATTCATACATTGTAAAAAAATATACCGATATAGTGGATGAATTGCGCATTCCTTCCTTGAATTAAGTAATCGGAACAATGATTGGCGAGCGTCGTCTCACGTAAAAACTTATTTCGTGTATTCTATTCAAAGATTGCGAATGCAGAGGTAACGGAGGGTCAATATTTGGCATTAGCCATTGTTTTGGGTTTACCCTTGGCTCTTAACCCCCTCTAACGCATAGTAAAACAAAAAAAGAATAAAGGGATAACCATTTACACGTGAACCTTACACTCGAGCAGAAGTTATTTACCGTTAAACCTTCGGTATCCTAATAATAACTCAGTGCGAGGCATGTATAGGACTAGATCTTTGACCCACGATAATAATCAAAATTCTTTAACGAATTAATTAATAATTTGTACTGAAACGCGCGTGGCATTTTTCCGACTAGATCGACTTTAGATACTGATTGCCCGTATCCCACGTTTACCTGCTAACCGCGTTACAGGACCAAGGTCTATTGGACATCCGAATTAGCGGCGTGCTGTGCTATTCTCATATATATTGTGTAGGCCTTGGGAAGGAAATATTGCCGTGAAGAGGGCCTCTTCAACAGAGACGCCGTTTCGGAGGGATGCAAGTCCGATTGGTTAGATTAGAAGGTGTGACAATACTTCTTCAGGTGTGCTATGCAGTAACGCCTTATGAGCAGGGGTCAAGGTTTCGACCAATGCAATTTATTCCACAGCTAGGTACTGATCTGGGCAGAAAGCCTCCACGCTGAAGAGTTAAGATGGGACTTCCTAGCCGCGATCGGTGGCGACGGCCAGTGTCGGGCAGTCGTGGCGGCTGGATTCCAGCTGCGCAACGTTCGGAGTCCCACTTGGATTCGAGCACTTGAAAGGATCTACAGCACGGCTGCAATACCCCTCACGAAACTCACCGGCCAATATATCTGAACCCGACCTTAGATACTACTCGCATCACAGAAGATACATATCTACTCTGTGTTAAGCAAAGATTGTACTTTATATTTTTGGTCACTCTACATGATTGTATTTTCCGATGTACCACTCTCTTTTATTATACATGTTTGTCGTAATAAAAATTGAAGAAGTAACGCTTATACAACAACTGATTTAGAAGATGTAAAATAATGTTTTCGTATGTTAATATATTTTGCTGTGTAATTTGTTATTTAAGTTTTTGTTAAATATATATTTACATTTTGTTACATTTATATCTTCTGTTTTTTTCCACACTTGGACATACTTTTGAAGTAACCACATGAAAAATTGTATTTTCAATCATTTTCTTGTTATTTGTATTTTAACAATCATTTATTTTATATTAACTACTTCTATTAAAGCCGATGGGAGATGACGAACATCTTCTTAATGTAGTGTTTCAAATATAACAATGCCTCGGTACATCGACGCAGTTTGGGACCGACAGTGTCAGACTAACAAATAACTGTAACAGTCTGCTTTCACAAATCCCGTCACGGGAGAGACAAAACAATGAGAGCGACAGGAACAGCATACATACCTTCCCGGACTATTCAGCTAGGTCGAAGTAAACCGAACCCACCCGAACCAAACCGACCTGGAGCCCTAACCAGTCGGCGGACCGCTCTGGCGACCGGTCCCCGTTCGTCTCAGAATTACGGTCCCCGATTCCCGACTGAAGTGCAATTGGTCAGGAGCTTCGGTTCCCTTTTGCATCCTCTCGCTATTACGGTCAGAATTTCTCTCCACTTTCGTTACGGTTACTGGTTACTTGACCGATATGTGACCGGCCTGAATTTCGGTTTCTGCTTCGGTCTTGACTCCCTGCGCAAATGACCCTATACTTTATAATACTAGTAACAAAGATTACAAAAGTTATGTAGTCAAAGAACATGTGTGGAGAGAATTATCAAATAAATTAAAAACAACAAGTAAAGTATTGTTTATTTATTTGTATGTTCATAAATGTTACAATTTTTAAATAATAAACCAGATAAGAACCCGAAAGCAACGTTTAGAAGCACGCGTTTGACACTGATAGAAAATCCCGCCTTTAGCGCTCGAATTGAATTACGTGCGAAAATCACGAACGAACGAGCCACACGGAAAGACCTCAGCACCGTAAAATCCGGTGCTGAGGCCCATTCAATGCGGTGCTTAAAACCAAACGCATTCACAATCTGTGATTGGTGCAAATATCGGTGCCGGGCACCGTTCACAACGGTGTTCCTGATGAACGCGCACTGAAATCATCGATGCATTGCTATCTTCCATCTTTGTTTTCCATATTCGCCAGTCGTCGTTGTTTTCGGTGAGCGCATGGTATACCATCGAAAACAACGACGAATGGCGAATATGGAATACAAAGATAGAAGATAGCAATGCATCGATGATTTCAATGCGCGTTCATCAGGAACACCGTTGTGAACGGTGCCCGGCACCGATATTTGCACCAATCACAGATTGTGAATGCGTTTGGTTTTAAGCACCGCATTGAATGGGCCTCAGCACCGGATTTTACGGTGCTCGGCACCGTTCCCGACGGTGCTCACGTTTCGAGCACCGTTGGGAACGGTGCTGAGGTCTTTCCGTGCAGACCCACCTTTGGAGGTGGGTCGTCGTGGACTCGATGCGGTCGCGTCAGTGACGTCATTCGTCACGTTTATGGCGCGGCCACGACGACCGCGGTCTCTATGTGGAACGAGAACCACGGGCGTTGCGGTCGATTTTGGCGCAAGTGGAACGCACCCTATGGCCGGTATTCATAAACGTGTCTTAAGATTAAGGGGGTAGACACGTCACGTGACCTGGCCGATTCGGCAGGTCGGTATTACAGCAGGTTTTTTCTGCACAGAAATGGTAATACCGATAGATCGCCGATTGCCCTGTAAACGCGAGAGGGAGCTGTTTGCTATTTCCGTATTTTATTCTGAATAAGGAAAGAAATTCTCAGCTGTTGCGTTGTACTTATAAAAATTTAAACGGAAGTCGGCTGGTACTGCAAACGTAGAAAATTCATTGTACATTTTAATTACTTGAAATGTGCTTATGCTACAATATTCTACGTTAGCAGTAAGGAATTATAAGTAAAAAGGGAAAATAGATGAGGGGATGTCCCCAGAAAATGAAGTTTGTTAGGTTAGACATTTTTTTACTAGCAAAGCACCGAAACAGAACATGAAATACACTTATTACACGTCCTATACAGAAAGCAGTTATGAACAAACATTATATATAAAATTGTAAGGAATCGATTGACGTCACTTTTGCAAAGATCTGATTAGAAATTGCAGAACTTCAGATTCGTCACTGCTTAGCGTGCAACATTGTATAGTCCCGCTGGTTTCGAGCGTCGAAGCCCACGAAACTCAGCGAGACACATGATTGTTGGCGAGCATCGCGTTTGACGACTCTAGCTAGAGAATCACCCCGTATAAATGCTAAGAAACGATAGTGTGAAGCGGCGTGCGTTTCAACTGCACATTGACAATATCGTAGATTCTAGGGCCTAGAATATTAGCTCCGTAATACGATGTTCTTCACCAGACCACTGCATTACTGATGAAAATGATGCCAAACATGGAGCAATTCGGCCTATTTTTAGTGAACGTAGTGTGTGTGTGTCCTAATCATGTATTCATAAGAAAAAATAGACCGAATTGCTTCGCAACTCGACTCATTTTCGTGGACATAAACTCACCAATCCATCGGTGGTAACACTCTTATCAAGGTGTAATGAGAAATATGAACATATTCATATTCAGTACTGGATGACTCAAGTCGCCGTCGACCGAGGGCTCTAATAAATGTGCATTTATTTGGGAAACCAAAGCCGCGTCACTCGTGACACCTACTCGCGAACAGATATATGTATGTACGAGAAGAAGCAATGCAATTTCCCGATGACTTGAAGCAACATTTCAATAGGTAAATGCATGAAACTCTGGGATCAGGAATTCCCAACCAAGTGATGCATATGTAAGAACTGGCGAAATTCAACAATAGTTTGTCGTCTAAATTTTACAATTAAAGTATTTATTTGACGCGAATATACATATGTAAAGTTTGTCAGCAAAGTCTTTCTCGATTTGAGTTCTATAGAAGGCTGACTTTCCTTCGCCATGCAAAGTCCTCTCTTGTCCTTCGCGCTAGCAATCATGCAACTCGCTGAGTTTCGTGGGTTTCGACGCTCGAATCCAGCGGGGCCATACAATGTTACGCACTAAGCAGTGACAAATCTTCAGTTCTGCATTTCTAATCAGATCTTTGCGAAAGTGACGTGAATCGATTCGTCATGTTTTCTCGATCAAATTAGCCCCACAAATGATATTATTCGGACCATAATTAAGGAAATTACGTGAACATTTGTTTGCAGAATTGGAAGCCCGTTTCGTTAAAAATAGTCTGATTTAAATTATTTTCTGTCAATTTAATCGGGAGAATGCCAGGAATCCATTTGTGTCACTTTCATATTGATACGATGAAAAAAAAACAAATTCTGTTTCTATATAATCGATGACACATCGCCGGGCAACGGCGATCTCGTGCGGCTCGGGCAACAAAGGTTCTCGTCGGTTATTCGAGCATCTAAGATCGTTACGGGCTCGGTTTGGTGTACACGATACGGACTTTTCGCTATCCCCACCACTTCTGTCTCACTCTTGTCCGCCGAAGGCGAGCGCGAGATGGAAAGAGAGCGAGCGAAGGCACTGAATGCGAGCGAGGACAGTACGAGATAGACGACGCGTTGATATTTTGTCTCGCTCCGTCTTTCGGACGCCTGACACTCCGTCCTTTGTGTGCGCGACGGGCGTGCGCGATGGTCGCAAGTGCTTACGGTGAGCACGGGACCCGCTTCGCAAAATCTTGACGCAGGCCGGGCATAAGTCTTTTTTGCGCCCTAGGCGAACTTGTCAAATTGCGCCCTTTATTATATTACATTTATTTGAGATTATTTATGACTTTACTCTGTAAAATTAGGCAACTGCTAGGGCGTAAGGTTGACAAGAGGCGCAAAATGGCCTTTTCATTGTTGGCATTGTTGAAAATAAATTTTTAAATGAAATACTACAAATTATATCACAACGGTTTTAAACTACAAGTAAAAGTTTAGAGTAAGGTCATGAAGAAGCTCAATTAAATGTTTTATAATAAATGGCGGAATTTGGCAAGCTCGGTTATGGCGCAAAAAAAGACTCGTGCCGTGTCTGGCTATCTGACCGTGGCGCGCATGCGTCGAACAGTCACGATTCCATCTGAGCGCTCGCGCCCGTCGCGCACGCAAAGCGTTTCATCCCGCTCCCCTCTTCGGCCAGAAAGAAGCGAGAAACTCAGCCTCGGAATTAGGGCTCCGTTCATGATACGGGCTCAACGCCGGTCCCGACCAGCGAGCGGCTAACGAGACTTTACATTCAGGTATATTGGCCGGTGCGTTTCATAACGCGTATTCTCCCACCATAGGTACCGCTTGCCTGCCTCGGTGCTCCTGTTTGCAACGTTTTCTGACTCGCTCTCGTTCCATCTCACTCTCGCCTTCGCAGAACAAGAGTAAGCCAGAAGTGATGGGGTTAGCGCCAAGCTTCTGGTGTGTATAGGTCAAACCGAGCTGCAGCGTAGAAATACACACATCAGAATAGGTGTGCCTTAGCTCCGAAAAAATTCAGGAGCTTTATTGGTCTGAACATTGATTCTTTCTTGATAGCTTCATCTCGTATTGGTCATAACAGCCACACGGCTACGTTCAGACGGAGCCGAGCAGCATTCCCGTTACCCCACCATACTCCTCGATCGCTGTTCGCGATCGCTGTTCGCGAAAACGAATTGACCGGCCAATATATCTGAATACGACCTTAGGATAAAGATATAATGAAAGATGAAAAATTATTCGAAGCCCAAGATGAAAGGCCTTCGAATAAACAAAGGAAACTAATAAATACCCGAAGCTAAATAGAATTTTAGATTTAGGGTACACACACCCTACCCCAAACCTCGTGTCGATCAGTCACTGGGGCCATTCGGAAGTATATTCTTTTATTTAAATAATGCCCATCTCTGCATAGGACCGTAAAGAATTACAAAAAAAAATCGGGGAGTCAACTGTTGACTGATTTGGAGACTTTTCCTTGTTGTATGTTATATACAATAGTCGGAATAATAATAATAAGAGCAATAATTGCAAATAATTGCTGTAACTTCCACATTCTGAAAATATGATATCAGTAAATCAATATTTCCAGTATTAGTAAAAAAGTTCCAATCTCTTTTTTTATTTTAAATAATGTGGCCATATAATTATAACATAAATTCGACAGCGATTTCAAGTGATGTATGTGTTACAATAAAAGCGTTAATTTAGTAAATGTACACAGTTTCCAACAGTTATATGCCTAAAATGCATATAACCTAACCTACAATCGTCCGAAAATTCATACATTGACTGCATCACGCTTTTACTGTGGCTTGTGTATCCAGCTAACGCTTCAGTTTTGCTATGATTCCACGTCGGCAGTCCTCCCGAGTAGGCGCCATCTCGTGTCCACTAGCTGAACTAAATTTGTCACGTGACTTGCTTTGTATTATCGCCAATATGGCGGAACTCGTATTTGGGAATGTATTCGCGAAATTACGTTGTTTGTCCTTATATGACCAGATTTTGGGCTGGGTGAGGTCTCATTCGAAAGAGGAAGCTTTAATGCAGCCCGCTCTGATCATCGTTTGAGTCATAAAACGCTTTTAGCGACTTACAAATACTTGGAATCTGCGAGTGTATTTTGTCGATTTTTTCTCTACTGTGGACAGTCATATTATCAGATATCAACACAATCACGTTGAGCCATGACCTTCCTCTTTCGAATGAGACCTCGCCCAGCCTAAAATTTGCTCATATAAGGACAAACAACGTAATTTCCCAGACCCATGTTTCGGGTCAGATTGTGTCGGTATACAGCGCGCTGTATTACCCGTGTCTACCCCTTAAGGCGGGAACATACTATTGACACGCCACGCCACCCGACGCGACGCGATGCGTGTTGACTGAAATCAAATGTTGCTATTTTCCATGCTTTACTATGGAACAGAAACATACTATTAACACCCGATGCGACGCGAGGCGCTCACACGCCACCCGATCCAACCGAACTGGTTCAGCGTGTTGTCGGTGGTTGGGGGAAACACGCCACCCGACGTATCATGGGCAATATGTTTCTAGTAAACACACGAGTTCACACGCGACATAACCGGGAAACAGATTGTCGACGCTGGTTGGCCCTGGTTGGCTTTGCGATGTGGCCACTCGGCTGGCATGGCACTGGCGTCAGTTCACGCATGCATTACCACCGCTCCTGTAGGTGTTTCCCCCTCCATTCACTGCGCTTAATCGCTGAGAACACTGCTTGTAGCGCGACCACGCGATATAGGTGAGCTTCAGATGTTTCGTTGCGTCGGGTGTGGTCACGTGTTACATATGTGCACATGTTTGCATCGTGTGTGGATGCGTCGGGTGGCGTGGCGTGTCAATAGTATGTTCCCGCCTTTAAGGTCTGCGCACACTTGTCAGTTCCGTGACAGTACCGTTCCGGCGTGCCAGTGGTAAGAAGAAGAGGGGCGCAGAGGGTCTCTTCTTCTTACCACTACTACGCCGGAACGATACTGACACGAAACGGATATGTGTGCGCAGACCTTCAATGACGTCAAATGTACGTTGGTTTTAGGTCTGGACTACTTTAAGACGCCTTGCGGGCGTCTTTCGACGTCTGTGTGCTATCTGGGTTCAGGACATTCAGTCGTTCAGACCTGAAAAATACGTAAAATGGACGTCTTTAAGACGCCGTGTGCTGTGTGGGGCAGGGCCCATTATAAGAAAATTGCTCTGGTTTTTTTTTCACCTTGCTTGCAAGATGCTTATTACGAAACAAATGTTACATACATTAAATCACAATGTTTTTCCAGTCTCTTTCACTTGTCTGTCTTAATCACTAAGTAACCCTTTAAACGGCAATAAGTTATTTATCATCTCTGTACCGATGTCTCATTCAATTCACTGCACTAATTGCGTTGTCGTTTTAAATTTTGTAGGCATATAACACTCATAATTGAAATTAAAACACTTAATCTTCTTCTAACTGATGTACATACTGCGAAAAATTTAAGTGCCAATGTCGTTAAAACTATAATGGTATTACGACTGTATCAAACACACCGAATGGTATGAAAATGATAACTATAGATATTGCGAAGACATTGGGTGAAGAAAGTAGGGAAACTATACACTATGTGTAAAAAACGAGAAGAATCTTTGGAGTATAATTCACAAGAGTAAAAAAGTTGAAAAGAAGAATAATAATCTCGACCTACGACGATGAACCACCATCAGTTCTTTGCATTCTGCATTTTGCAAGATAACCGCGCATTATTCTTACGAACGGTACCATGTAATTTAGAAATTTCCGTCGTGAAAATATACACAGAACACAGAAATTGAATTATTTAATGAAAATTACGCATTCGAGTTTCTGTTCGGTTCACTGTTATCCATACACGAAAGACGAGACGTCACGATTGAACGCAATCAGATACATTGAAGCGCAATCGAAACTTGGGGCACAGAGTAGCATTAAGGCAAATAATTGATAAACGGTACGCCAGTCTACATGCAGAAAAGATAAAGTAGCATCCGTAATATTGGCAATATCGTGCTGACATATGAAAAATGCAAAATGGCTTTGTACAAAAGTACACAAACGTGTTTGTTACATTTCCTTCGCGAAAGCAATAGTCGAGCTTCATGTATGTAGCAATTTTCATATCAAATGGTTGCATACTTAATGCGCTTAGAGGGTCGCGTTCAAACCTAAGCCACCATTACCCGAACAAAGTTCATTCTCAACTTTCGATTAACCCGAAGATAGAGTACGATGAAGGTGACACGAGTGATTCTTTACATGCGGTTGTAGCGTACGACACGTTCGTATTTTCACTGAAGTTACTACTGTATCAACGAAAGTTCATTTTATAAACCTTCAATTTCATTTATGTAGAATTTTCTGAATGACTAGGAGAATTTCGAATAAAATTCTCTTCATTCTCGGTACGACGATACTTTTCTCTGTATTATTTACAGTGTTAATTACATACGGTACGGTTGGGCTTGTAAACAGACGTTTTATATGTTACAACCAAATACACGGTTCGGGCAACAGGTAGTAGATAATAAAGTGGATAATTCTACATCGCAGAATAAGGCGAAAATGAAGAGTAATACAATTCTAGTGAATGCTTCATTCTTCAGTTATTAATGTTTAAAAAAATTGGTTCAGAAATGTTTGAAACACGGCAATTCCGCGATCATCAGCGGAAACACATGCTTTCATTACATTGCCATTCATTAGTACATATTAGACACCTACTCTGTATGAAATAATGGCGAAAATCGTTTACAAATTTATTGAAGAACTCTAATAAATATTTTAATACGGCCTTTATTCGGTGTTTTAAGGGGGGGTTACGGTCTAAAAATCGATTTTTTTTATTTCGTTTTTCGAACGTTCAACTTTTTAGTAATATGTGTTTAAAAGGATTTTTTGAAATTCGTAAAATTCTCGAAGTTTTAGGCATTTGAGTAGCGACAAATGCGTAGGTAACACCCGGCAACTCGGCACTCACGTAAAACTTTAAACGCGTTTTTCTCGAAACACTGTTCTCAAAATCGGTGGAACCTGTATGTCCAAAATTTATCATCCGATTCGACTGAAACCTTTTTTATTTTGAAGAATATACGTCTGGCTCGGGGACGGATCAGTAAAATTAAAAATAATTATAATTTTTAAAGGCGTTGAAAGGATGAACAATATAGGGGGAAAGTGATTTCAAACTTCAAGTGTCGTTAATTTCTCAAAAAATGTGATTTTTGTAATTTTTTCTCGTCAGTCCACGAGCGAGTTTCATGCCCTTTGATAATCTGACATTGTTTTTTACTTCAGACCAGTGGTTTAGGTACTACAGATTCCAACTATTTGGGTTAATTTTTTGACACCTCGACTTTAAAGACTCCCCAATGCCGTTTGCAATGATTAATTATAAAACAAAAAAATTATTTTTATATTTTAAGACATCCTTAATTCAATGCAAAAAGTTCCATTAAATTATATGTAGTAGTTTTCCTTTAATTAATTCCTAAAAATCACCTATTTTTATGGGCTCTAGACTGGAACAACCTCTTAAAGTAAGATCAGTAAAAAGTATTCAATCTGTACCAAATATCACATTTTGTGGAAATACAGCAAGTGCCCTAGTACCTACTTATGAATGGCAGTTACTTATTGTTAGTGACAAATGCATCATTGTTTTTTTGACGACGACTGTAAGTACGTGGCCCTACTAACGCGAAACATACACCACGACTGCTGATCGCCGAATTGACGTGTTTCAGGCGTTTCTGAGCCGAATCTTCACCGCAATTTCGTCACTCTTGATTTTCGTCTTATTCTGCTACGTGGAATTAGCCATTTCATTCTATACTATCTATTGTCGAACACCCTGTACCCTCGATGGAAGTTGTTGGTCGTGTTGTAGGGTGATGTCAAGATAAAAGACCCACTCATACTTTATGAACGGATTTTTACATTATGTGGAACGTGGCCAGAGAAACGTATGCGCGGAAAATTTGCGGTGGCGATGGTGTACTTGAGCCTGCACACGTTCATGCAATATTGGGATTTGTATGACTACATGGGTGACTTCGATATAGTGGTGCTAAATGTGTTGGAGACTACAATTATGACATCAACTTTCGCTGCCTTGATTATCTTGCAACGCAACAAACGTTTGGAGGGTGCGATCATCGGGATGAGAAAATATATCGCGGATGTTTCGTTGCTCGAGGACACGCAGGAGAAACGCGTGTACCATACCCACAACAGCGTGGCCTATTTTTTTGGCAAATACGCGATCATTGTCGTATGCAGTACTGCTTCTCTGATGTATATGCGTCCTTTGATAAGAGTGCTCCTTGGCCATCAAGGTAACTTCATCGCTTGAACGATGAGAAAATTCATGGACGATCTTAGATCTCGAGGGCGAAGATAAATGAAATGTGCCCTGCGCGAATCCGTATGGGCAGCAGTCAACCGTAAGATTCGTTGGATTGGACTTAGACTGGCTTGGACTTACGAGACATGATGACGCGATTCCTGAATTTATAATGAATGATACGATGATCAGTACCGGAAATCTCAGGATTCCTTAGTGTCAATTATCTCGCGTTTTACGGGCTCAGAGTTGCCTCCTTTCGGTTCTACGGGTCTAGAGCTGAAATCTTTGCGTCCCACGAATTCTGGACCCTCCTCTCCGAGCGCTACGTATTCAGAATCAATTCCTTCGGATCCTACTTGATTCTGCTGAACCTTTTTATTGAGTCCCTCGTTACCAAAATTGAAATTATTGCCTATCCTTCTAATTTTTATAAAGAATGTGAAATTTCAGGCAAGTGATGCACAGTGAGTTAAAATGCGATTTTAGCTAACAAGGGGACATTACGGATGTGGAAATCGCTTTTGGAACGACAGTATATGGGGGTCGTAGTACTCATGTAGTATAAAAATACCATTCCGGCTTTCCGTCGAATGGGCCTTCGTTTTCGAAATATTGTAATTTAAGGTTTTTAACGTACGTAGTAATCCATTTACATACCATCTATAGTAACCTACACCCAAGAAGGTTCCGTGGCCACAACGGTAGCGCGTCAGATTGTCACGCGGGAGGCCGGGGTTCTCGAGTCTCCCGCAACTCATACTTTATTTTAACAATTTTTCCCATGGAAATATATTTTATGTATATTACGTGTTATATAGTACGTTACATATTACTCTACGCAAATGTTAAGGTTCTCTTTCGACCATTCTTTTTTAGCAGGTATAAGACCTCCCTTACGGTCAGAAGTAACGGCTATCCCACTTTACCTGCTCGACAATCGCAGGCGCCGAAAGTTTCAGAATGAAATATTTTCGCAGTACAAGAATATGAAAACACTGGTGAAAGTGATGATTAGAATAATATGTTATGTTTTAAATGCATTTTCAACCTTAAAATTTGCGTAGAGTAATATGTAACGTACTATATAATACGTAATATCCACAAAATATATTTCCACAGGAAAAGTAGTAAAAAAAAAAGAAAAAAAGGAGTATGAGTTTTACGGGGGACTTGAACCACGGCCGCCCACGTGGACAATCTGAAGCGGTACCGTTCTGTCCGCGGAACCGTTTTGGGTGCAGGCAGCGTGCGGACCAATTATGCTCAACAATGAAGGGGGGAAAAACACCTTCAGAGAGGTGGTAATGGTGTGCGTGACTGAACAGCGTCAGTTCACGCACACCATTACCACCACTCTGAAGGTGTTTTTCCCCCCTTCATTGTTGAGCATAATTGGTCCGCACGCTGGGTGCAGGTTACTATAGATGGTATATATCTGTATTACTACGTACGTTAAAAACTTTAAATTACAATATCTCGAAAACGAAGGCCCATTCCACGGAAAGCCGAAATGGTATGTTCATACTACATGAGTATTACGACCCCCGTATACTGTCGTTCCAAAAGCGATTTCCACATCCGTAATGTCCTCTTGTAAGCAAAATTATGTTTGTCATTATTTTTTCCTGTATCTACATACATATATGGAGTTTAAAAGTACTTACTCATTTATTATTTTTAATGTTATTTCTACTTATTTATGATTATTTTTGCTTGCCTTTTGTGTGTAAGAAAAAATACAGGTGTTCTCGATAAAAGTTAATATTTCAAACAAATAAATATTTCAGCAAAAATAAAAAAAATGCATGTAATGTATATAGAAGAAAAGTAGTGCAAGGCATTAAGAAATGCTGTAATATTTACTTTTTCTGGTACTGTATTAAATAGGTACACTCAGCTCAAACGATTGTGGCCGTTCGAGATTCGATTGCATTCGAGCTTACCAGGGTCCGCTTTTTCACATCGCTAACATTCTACAGTATTTCATGAACATGGTGAGGGCACTGCCAAGCCCTTAGACCATATATACTCATAGACACGGCCCGCTCTATATGCATCCACGAGTCGAAGTGAAGCAAAGATAACGAGGAAAATGTGACGTCACTCGTGGGCAAAAGATAATTCAAAATGGTGGTTATTGCACATTGCATTGCATCAGACCCCAGCGTGGTTACTTACATCGTATATACAAGCGAGGTTACAGCTTTTGTTCGTGAATAATTATTAATAATGGTACAAACGTGTTGCATAAAAAATTGCAAAGAACATCAAAAGCGTGGGGCGAATGTATCTTTTCATCAGTAAGTGTTTCATTACTTTCAATGTTTAATATTGGCTGAATATAATATCGCATAACCACGTACCCACATGAGCACTATTTACAATTATACTTAACTTATTAACCCTCGGAAGACGAATGGTGGATATGGTCGCGTGAGACGAATGCAGGGTCAGTTTGACCCATAGCAACATTTCTATGGTACATCGGTTTCACGAAAGAATTTAATATAAAATGAATTAAATAATTAAAATTCCTCAAACTAACTGAAATTGATTAGAGGAAGTGCAGTATATTTGGAATACCAGTTTGTTTAAGACGAATAAAAAATTACGACACAGGATGGGAACAAATTAAACTACAGTATATCATAGGGAAACTAATAAACTTTCATATTTCTTAGTGTCAGTAAAAATAAAAAACAAAAAGTAACTGAAATTTTGGTTTGAATGAAAAATGACAAGAAGTATCGATTTCGTTAAGGTGCAGGTAATTTGGAATACCGATATTCCAATTTACCTTCACTTTATAAACTTAAACAAAACATGTAGATAATAAAATTAGTTTATTTTATGACGTAATCAGGCTAAGAAATCACAATTAAGGAACAATTTTATGTAGATATCTATAAGACAATATTTACACAAATGCTAAAAAAAGTTATATAGGTGACAGACGAAACTGACGCGGTGGTAGCCATTATGCGTGAAACAAAAGCATCGGTCGGCTTTGGAATATTCCAAATTACCTTCACCTTCGGTATTCCGAATTAGCAACATGGCATTGAAACCTAAAATTTCATGTCACACTTTGTATTCTCGAAATTATCGCAAAACTGGCACGGAACCATAGAAGGAACATGCAAATGAGTCGATTAAGTGTTTAACACTAAAGTTTTGACATATTTTAACCATGATTGGAACGATTGAATACGCGTTGAAAAAGTTTTGCAGATTGACGTTTGCTTCCTCTGCAGATTAAGTCGAAAATGTAAAAATTGCGGTTCATCCACAAATGTCATTAGTGAACAGGTCATTAGCCCCTATAATCTACGGTGTTACAAATTAAATAGCGTTAGTAGTTTATTAGATACTTCAGTATTCCAAATTACCAACAGTATTCCAAATATGCTGCACTTCCTCTAATAAAGAAATACATAAAAAAAAATTATTTGTGAACTTTTGGTACATAAAATAGGTGTATCTCCTGTATGATTTTTACGAATAATGTTACTACAATTTAGGCATCATATACTATATTTTGCCATTGCCAATACAAATATAACATCGTGATAGACTTTGTCAGAGTTGGACCAAAATGAACCTGTATTCGTTGTACGAGGGTTAAACTTAACAATGATTAAATTGCATTTCCGCAAATATTTATAAATTGCTTTGAACGTAAAAGCTTCCATTATTATTTTACCCACATGTGACGTCACATAGATGATTTTATCTTTGCGTCAAGGAAGTTATCTGGAGCCGTGTCTATAGGTATATATGGTCTAAGGCCAAGCCACAGGTTCCCGTCTAGAACACTTCTATTTCGTGAGGAAACATCACTGTGACGCCATCTAATATAAGACACGTTCGCGCAGTCCCGTCATAAAATTTAATCTACATTGCTTCGGTTATGTTTATTTTCCCGTTTTTTTTCGTTTCCATTCTATTCTTTATTACCCCACCATCCCGCTCTATTTATTTGTGTCTTCCATTATAAATCCATTGATTTATTTATTTTGGACATTACAAATTTATCGTTTACAGTCTCAAAATTGTTATGATTTTTTTGAGGTTCATTGTAATAAAAGTCATTTGACATTTATTTTTGGCGTCATTTACGCTACAGCATCGTGAACAGAGCCGATCGCGCAGATTTATATAATTATGACAATCATAGGCAGATGCCGCCACAGTGGTGTTTCATCATGAATTAGAAGTGAACCTGTGGCTTGGCAGTGCCCTCACCATGTTCATGAAATACTGTAGAATGTTAGCGATGTGAAAAAGCGGACCCTGGTAAGCTCGAATGCAATCGAATCTCGAACGGTTACAATCGTTTGAGCTGAGTGTACATTAAGGGGGAACGCCACTGTGACGGTCGGAAAAGTAAGCCATTTCTAAGAATTTTTTTCAGGAATAATTGACAATTTTCATATAAAATTGTTATTACCTACGTTCAGTACAATGTCTTAAGAGACTATAAACAATAAATAACTAGAAAAACATGCATAACTTTTAATATATTAATTAATCTTCTAGACTCCCCACACGCGCTGGTCGAATCTATTGGCAAAGGAATCTACCACCGCGGGAACGGTGGTGCTAGTGTGACATAACAAATATGGACGACGCAAGTATACCTTTTACTATATGTTTATATGGATCCAGTAGTATAAAAGTTGATTTCAAAGTTATTTCTTACAGTAAAAATGTTGACAATACATTTAGACACAATTTTGGAATATGTAAAAGTATGTAATGTGGACAATTTTAGTTACTCCACTTTTTGGCACTTTTATGAAAACTTAAATTGAGATCATTGTTCATTGTAGCGTTACAATTTGTTATACAACATTTTTTTCTGCATACAATTCGTCGATACTGTGAAAATTGGTAGACCACAATAAATGGTATACTTGCGTCGGTCATTACTATTACTTTGCGTAGCGACCGCTACTGTCGCATACTACTTAATGTTCTACTCCCAATAACTATGGATCAGCAGGTCCGAAATCAAATTTCATTTTTTTTATAAACTAAGTATATAAGTGTAGTTTTCGTTGCACGTGCGGATTCTGTGATCGAAAACAAATTTTTTGAAATACGCTCAAAAAACTGTCCATCTTATTCGCGGATTTTCGAAACTTTTCTTCTAAAACGCACTAAAACTACGCTCATATATTTTATAAAAAAAAATGAAATTTGATTTCGGACCTGCTGTTCCATAGTTATACATTCGACCAGCGCGCTGGAGGAGTCTAGAAGATTAATTAATATATTAAAATTAATTCATGTTTTTCTATTAATTTTTTCATAGTCTCTCAAGACATTAAACTAAAAGTAGGTAATAACAATTTTATATAAAAACTGCAAATTATTCCTGAAAAAATTCTTAAAAATGGCTTACTTTTTCGGCCGTCATTGTGGTGTTCCCCCTTAATAAAATTTAAGGACAACCTTTGCTCGTTTTTGCAGGTTATTGAAAAATTTATTTTTTTAAGGACAGCCGAATTTCAAGAAGAGATTTAATTTTTTTTACCTACTACCGAGAGGTATCAAAAAGTAATTTGTCGACATTAACATCGGATGTTTGTTACTCCATTGGCAAATCGTTCGTTGTCGAATGAAGAAGATGGCGACTAAAATAAAGAATATATTGCACAAGTTGCTTATACTATATGTTTGTAATAATATTTCCTATCAAGTACCTATAACACAGGCACATTCAGGTAATATTAATTGTTATTGAGAACACCTGTAATTTTACTTACACACAAAAACGAGCAGAAAATAATTATAAATAAGTAGAAATAACATTAAAAATAATAAATGAGTAAATACTTTTGAAGTGTGTATACTGACAAAATAATGACAAAAATAATTTTGCTTAGCTAGAATCGCCTTTTAAATGACTGTGTGATGAGTATAGAAGTTTATTTCTCGTATGTCCTCACAGGCTATGTTAATAGTACTATGTCTTATCAGCTGCCATATCGGGCGCACATTATTTTCGACTACACCACGGACGCGCGAATTTACAGTCTACTGTATTTGTACCAATTACCCGTTACGTGCGTGCCAGGATGCCACGCTACAGTAGTTACCTTCATATTTAATCTCGTCCTACATTTCTGCGGAAGATTATCAGTCCTGTCCTATCGTATTCGAAATATCTCAACGGAATCACGTCGATCCGTCAAAGATGGCATCAAAAAGGCAGTGGCCACGCATTTGGAGTTAACAGAGTACGTATCAGTGTTTAATTAATTGACATTTTATGTAGGTACTACCGCCAACATGTATAATATAGTGTTCCCTTGCGTAAAAGAGTACTTTCATATAAAAAATAACGATTATATTTGTTATAATCAGAAATACTGTGGAAACTTTTACACTAAATTTATTTTTGAACCGTTATTTTAAGAAATGTACACTTCGCAGGTCGATACGAAGTTTGAACGACACTATTTCTGTGATCCTTCTTCTAGAACTTCTGGGCTGCTGTAGCAGGCTGGGCCTTTCTATGTTCGTTGTGCTCACCGTAAGTTGGCTCTTCGTTTTAAGGGGGAATACTATTCTTTGGGCTAAAAACATAGCGAACTTTTAGATTTTTTTTAACGAACTAGCGATTCGAATAATCTGAAATTTGGACCATGTTTTTATGCATCTTTGAAGAAGTTGTAGTTTTTTTTATTAATTTTCAATAATAAATATAGGAGTTATGCATGATCGACCATCACACCGCCATTGTTCGCTGGTGTGCACGATATTTCTGTAACCATTGAACCGATTACCTTCAAATTTGGCCCGTATGTCCAACAAACATTATTTTATACTTTGATGAACCAGGATACCGATAAGTTATATAGGTACTTCTTTGATTACATAAAAAATTGGCCCAAAATTGTATAGCAAAGGTTAAAGTTTCAGACCTTTCAATTTAAAAACTCTCCACACTCCTCAAAAAATTTGTATTTTTTTCTGGCTCATCAAATTATGGTTGCATATGTATACAGTGATTAAATATCAAAACCGTTAATTTTTCCTAATGTGAATAAGTTTTATTCCTCTGCATGTTCATCGAAAAGTAGACTGTGTGGTATATTTGGTTCGCCTGGTGCGATACGAAGATACTTTTCATCATTCCATAAGAGTATTTACTGTTGTGCAGTGAGACTATCTTCGATTGGTATGTCTTCACTAATTTCATCTATAGGAATTTGATTAACATTTTCATTATGAAACAAAGATTCATAAGCTCTATTGACGTACAGCCTGTAGAGAAGAGTTTCAAATAGACATTGCAGCAAATTTGTTATGTTTCGTTTTTTCACCAAACCAACCACCTAACGTGATTTATGTATTTTTTTCTCTTAATATGAACATTAATACCTACTATGAACATTATTAACATAATGATCGTCATCAATGTTTCTTGGCAAATGATTCACAATCGTATTTACAGACACTGGAACATTAATAATTTGCCCGAAGATCTCATGTGCATGTCGTAATTGTCGAATTTGAATGAACTGTATCCTGGGTGAAATTAAGCTCTTTGACAACAAATCTAATGTAGGTAGATGAGAAGGTAATTGTGGATATGTAATTGTTGGAATGTTATTTTTTCGAGTCAAACAATTTCTGCATGTGTTGCAGTTGCACGTTACCACCTGTTGAATGTTAATGGCTGGGAAAGCAGTATGTAAGAGTTGTTAATGCTTGGGATCAATTGGTTTCACGTCGTTCATAAACCATATTCGAACACAAATGAAGCAAACTTTACCAAGCTTATTGTTCAGAAATTGTGTTTGAAATTCTTGATGGGCAGTTTTAACGAAATTAAAGTTTGTGTATGGTAGCGTAGCAACAGTGGGTGCATCAGTATTTGTTGATGGCACAGCTAAATCATATTCATTAGGTTTATCCGAGGCAGCAGATGAATCCTTACTTGTAGAATGTAGAGGGTACCATTGTCGACGCGACGGTACAGCTGGATTGCGTGTACTTGATCTGTGCAAACGCGTGACGTGTAGGAGGAGGCTTGTCAAAAGTAACGGGCACATGACGTAGTAAGGAGTAGTAGAGGGGGAATAGCTACCTATTGGAACTATTGGAAGTGGGAACTCGTGACGTAGTAGCGAGTAGTAGATGGAGAATCCTCGGATATGTAGAGTTATATACACTAATACGACTTGTGCACACACCATACGAGGATTTCGTGTGTACAGTATTTTGTCACTGAAAGTTCGCGGTTCTGAACTGGCGCGGTGGTGAGCATTCAACGTCGATGGGGGTGTACCTACTATTCTGAGCGATAGTCTCTCCCTCCTTTCTTGCCGAAGGCAAGAGCAAGATGGAACGAGAGGGAGTCAGAGGAACTGAAAGCGAGCGAGGATTCTATGTCCATGGGTACGACACAGGCGACGCGTTGTACTTTGTCTCGCTCCGTCTTTCGGAAGGTTGACACTCCGTCGCACACGCAAATGACGGAATATCAGGCGCCCGAAAGACAGTGCGAGACAAAGTACCTATCAACGCCTCGTCTGTCTCGTACCGTTTCTCGTTTGCTTTCGGTCCCACTTACTTATGCGCTCTCGCTTTTGCAGGGTAGGAGTAACCGGAAGTGGTAGGTATCTTGGCGGGGGAAGCGTTCTTGGTGGGGGAAGCGTTTCATACTTCCGTTACACCCGAGAAAACTTACGCTACCGCGACTAAAGAAGTTTCACTTCAAAAACTATTGCTTGTTCAAAGATGCATCAAAATACGGTCCAAATTTCAGATGAATCAAATCGCTAGTTTCTTAAAAAAAAAATCCCAATGTTGCTATGTTTTTAGCCTAAAGAATAGAATTCCCCCCTTAAGCCGGATCCAGACCTGAATGCGTATACGCTGAGCAGGCTGAGCGCGTACGAATGGCGCATGCGGAGGGGTCGAAAGTGCCATGTGTCTTTCGTCACCAACTTCTGTGCTTAGCTAAGCCCACTCCGCAGTCGTAAATATGGCATCGAAGGTATTGAAATTCAAGCGCGTGTTCATACTCGAGAGATAAGGGATCCGTGTTTAATTGGAAGAAAGGACGACGCATGCGGAACCACGCGCCGTCTGCGGACTACCCCATTTCTTCCTGCGTCCCTTCACGAAGCGTATTGTCGTTCCCCGCGAGTAATCCCGAGTGATTTTTTAATAGAACAGCGAGTCGGTCAGGTTGTATGAATTGAGAACAATGCAGGGTGTAGTGAAGAAAAGAAAGACAAATTATTCATTAAAATAGACTTTTAAAGTCTATCATATGGTAAATGCATTATATTGTTAAAAATGTAATTTTTTATTTTTCTTTAACTGTTTACGACAATATTAGTAGGTAATGGATTAAATTCATTCACATAAATCCATCCTTCATGATTAAAAAAAAAGACGCAAGTTCATGCCTCCAATAATTTAGGTCATTAAAATTCATTTCTGAAGGCGGGTTTCGTAAAAATCACCGAAAGCAGGGAGCTTCGAAGATTTGTATTTTTTAAACAATTTCGAAACTAGAAAAATTAGTACTTAGCCCTCCCTAATTTCATATGGACTACAATTTATTTCAATATCATGAAATTCCGGGACATCGAGAATTTGAGAAAAGTATCTCATCTGCTTCTATCATCCGTGCTGAGCGCAATGCATTCCAAACTTCCTTTGATGTGTGGAAGAAAAAACCGACAACGGTCGGCTCAGCCTATGTGCCTTCGTCGGCATTCGCGAGTTGGGTCGCATGCGTGAAGTCACCACGAATGACACGTCCAGACTAAGTAGCATATGCGTTCACGCTCACCCTTTCTGACGTAAAAGCATGCGGCCCTGGTTACCGTTTCACCTGTCCGCATTAGAATACTATTCGTGTGCGTTCAGCCTTGCTCAGCGTATACTCATTCAGGTCTGTATCCGGCTTTAAGGGGTCATTCCAGTTAGACGAGTTGAAAAAAATCGATTTCTTTTTAAAAACATTTTTCGAAAGTACATATCCTCAAGAATATACTGTTAAATTTTTATGGAAAATTCCGATTATTTTAGCTTCTACAGAGGTGTTTTGTAGGGAGCGCAGAGGCTCGGCCTCTATAGATGAAAACTTTAAACGCGTTTTTCGCGAAACGTCATTTGTCCACATCGTGAAGATAAAATCTCAGAATCTATAGAACCGATTGCTTTATAAATTTTACTGCTTATTCTGCACACCTATGACTCTCGCCGGGACTACAACCAACTATTTTCATTGAGTCTTACCTACTTTTAAAATCGAAAATAACAAAAGATAAAGCCGAGAAAACATTTTTCTTGCATTTTGCCCGCCATTTTGCTAATTTTGAAGATAAATCACTTATTGTAGTCCAAGCGATAGCGACAGTCATACTGATCAAGAATCTGTTTGGATTTTTGGGTTCAGACAAGTCTAACAGCTGAAATCGCCTTCACAAGCGAGACATGAATTTTTAAACATGTCATCAAGATCGCTTTCAAAAGCATTTGAAAAGAAATAATTTTTTTACTGTAGAAATATAGTTTAATAAATAGAAAAAAGTTTTATTCCATTACTATAATTTATTTCGTCGCAGTAAATTCCTGAATATCGCAGCATTTATCGGCGCGCTAACTGGAATGACCCCTTAAGTTCACAGCTATTAATACGAAAGAAGAGAATAGATGACAGTGATAATATTCCTGTATTATTTCAATGTTTCTTCACACGTTTCAGAAATTCGGCACAGATTTAGCAGGTGTAATAACTTACGGGCTGTATGCCATTGCTCAAGCTGGATGGTTGTACTCGTTCTGCTATATTGGCGAACAAACGATTTTTGAGGTATTTGATTTATTTAATAAGTTCTTCGTTAGAGCTACGCTGCCCTCCTTAGTTAAAACGTCCCATTTTTCAATTTTTCATTTTTTCATTTTCCGAGATATGTTGAAATATTTTAATTTCTTTTACCTTTCAAGTAAAGTCAGAAAACCCTACGTACTTCGTAGAGATCTATAAACAGTCTAATGTATTTAATCTAACTGTTTTTCAGATAGTTAAAATATCCTATCTGAAACATTTAATTAATTGCGTTAATAACACAGTATATACCGCCGCATGTATCACGCAAAATTATATTAGACTGTTACGAAATAATGACAACGTTTTTTAAATTGAATGAAGAAAAACAAAGACGGAACAAAGAGAATAATACAACTTCAGTTTTCTCAATTGTTTCGAAATGCTAGATAGGTTATTTTAATTAAGGAGGGCCGTACGAATCCCATCCGCAAGCATTTATACAGGGCTACATAAAGAAGCTTTTTATGAGCTGATTTATCAACTTGAGACTGGATACAATTAGACGATTAGTTATTTTAAATGACTGCATAAAAGCTTTCAGCAAATATGAATTTCAAAATGTTATATAGATTAAGTATTCAGCAAAAATACTACGCAGTGTTCGATACTAAACGCACAGTGATCGTTTTTCATCCCATGCAATTTCAATTTTCCGTCGAATTGTTAGGACACATGATACTCTAATTGTTCAAAGTCATATAATAATTGCGCATTGAAAATATATTTTCGCGTTGCCTCATTCCTTATTTTACACGTTTTTGATCGATGTGCACAGTATTAACCGAACGATTAACGTCTAGTCCCAGAAAGTGGGTGAAGCATTCTACGAATTCAACTGGCCAGGGGTGGAAAACAATGACAGAAAGTCATTGTTAATATGCATCGTAAATGGGTACAAAACGCTGTATCTCACAGCTGGGAAGGTCTACACTTTCTCGCTTATCGGTTTCACCAGTGTGAGTATAACGACTCTATAGCATCCTGGAGTACAGTGGCTTACAGATTCATTAAAATATGAAGGTTAAACTACAAGCAAAAATTGAATTGAATGCGTTGGTGCCTTGTAAACAAATCTATGAGTCACTTGTATTAATTTATTCCACGTATCAAAACGGGACATTATAAAAATTAACACTATTTTGTCCTACGAGGACACGAGTACGTAATTAGGAATTGTTTTGTAACGCATGAATGTTTTGATAACGGTACTTTTTCCTACATAGATCATGAAAACTGCAATGGGGTGTCTCTCTATGTTACGAGCCAACATGTAAAAATACGAGTAACGGGAATAATGCCATTACGAATCGTAGAGGAATTGCAGTACCTGTATCTAGAACACCAGTTTGTTTAAGATTAGGGCTGGGACTATTGGTCGAATTTTTCGATATTCGAATATTCGAATACTTCAGTTGCTCAATTTTTGGCGAATATAATTCGAATATCCCTGTATCTAAATACTATTCGAATATATAAGTATTCGAATACTGATGTATACGAATAGTATAGTGTGGATTATAAATCAAGTTCTTTAGGTTCAATTTTTTACAAGCTTTTATTTAGTTTCAGATCTGAGTTCGTTAGTTTGTCAGGGTGAAATCTTGTAAGTTAATTTTGACCCACTTCAACATATCCGATCGACTTGAAACTTTGCACACATACATAGTTCTGATGATAATACAATATATATTACAATGGCAATACAATAGTAATCGAATATTTAAATATTCGAATAGTATTCAACTACTTAAATATTCGAATAATAACATTCGAATACTCAAATATTCGAAGTTTATTCGTAGCATTCGAATACTTGTAAAATATTCGAATAGTCCCAGCCCTATTTAAGATGAATAAAAAATTAGGGCAGAGGATGGCAACAAATAAAACTGCATAATATTATAGAGAAACTAGTAAACTTTTATATTTCAAACTCTCAGTAATAATGAAAAACAAAAAGTATCTGAAACTTTGGGCTAATCAACAGACGCGGTCGCGTCTGGAAGCTAATTCCCCTTCCCCCTCTACCTATAGGCACACTGAGCGACCACGTCTCTATACACGAATGATAGCGAAATTGACAGGTCTCCGTAGCTATTTTGGTCTTTTATCTTGTCTAATGACATAGTCCCGGTGTTTTAACATGATTAAGCGAATAATTATTTTTTTTCGAACCCATTTGTCGTTTTACTTAATGTATCAAGCTGTTTTTCTAAAAGATAAAAGAATTATTCTCAATTAATAGTTAGCAAAATGATACTTTTTTTACGAGACAGTCAGACAGCACGTAGCGCTAGTACTTAACGCCAGTAGATGTCGCCATTCTCGTTTTACTTCTCCAATTGACGCAGGTAGATGTCGCCTTTCGTAAGCTGAAGTTATCCGGAATGGTTTTGCTGAAAATGCGGTTGCGCAGTTGACGAAAAAGGCAAAAAGCCGCTGCTTTCGGCTCGCTAGTAAATGTCACCTAGCTGTCAATCAATCATAACCTGCCTGTGTCAGTTATCAAAAGTTTTGAAATGTCACGAGTTTTTCCACCATATAGGACATTGAATTATTGTCTCAATTAACAAGGTAAGTCGCTATATTATTTGTTATACAGTTACGGTCTATGTCCACTGATACTTAACGTATGACTTTCTTCTATCTTACGCCACTTTTATGAACTCTGGATGATTTTTTTGGTTAATTAATTGTTTATTAATTTTTGTAGAAAATGCGGGAGGCCGCCCTACTTGATGGTGAGTTTTATTAACGATAAGCTTACAGAAGAATTAAATAATAAAAAAATGTTATATATACGTTTATTCAAATTCGTTTTTCCAGACTCGAATGATGCCGGCAGCGAACAAGGTGCCGAGAACGGCGGCGTCGCCACCACCACCACAGCAGCCGGCGACAAACGGTATTAATTCTTAATACTATTAATTAATACTTTTTATCTTTTAACAATATAATTAAAATTGTTGACTTTAGCTTATATCAGGGGAGCCCAGGCCGGTTGGCTGTCGCTGGCAGTCGCAACTACGGCGCCACCGCCGCCACCACAGGGCCCAGCCACGGCACATGGTATTATTTCTTAATACTTTAATTAAATACCTTTTTATGTTTTTCCAATATAAAAATTGTTCGGTTTAGCCTATATCAGGGGAGGCGAACATTTTTATCTGCGCGTGCCAATAATTTAAAAATTATTATAAAATAATTGCTGACGTTTATTACTAATTACAGGAGGATACACGTCGAAGCGTCATAAGAGGAGCGGCTGGAGGGTGCGGGCCCGTCAAGAGCTCCAGGCGGTACGGGCGCAAGCCGTCAACCTCCGCTCGCAGGCGAGTACCCTGCGAGATTTAGTGAAGACTCAGGAGCCGTGGTCGTGGCCGAGCGGGCGTATTTTGTAAATAAACAATTGTAAATAAATAGTTCCATTAAAATTATAATTAATATATATCCAATTTAAAATCGTTTAATTTATAATAATATAATACTATGTTCCAAATTTTTTTTCTCCTCGAAATTATACATTTTTCCATTGCAATCTTTAATGCTGCCCAAAGTCATCCTTTCTTGTTTGAGAACACGCCTCAATGTTTTATTTTTTTTTCTATTTGTTCGTAACGAATCATTTCTCGAAATAAAGTGTGTATTTACGGACCTCGTGATGCGACTAGCTACCCAAACGCAGCGGCTTTTTGTCTTTTTCGTAAAACCGCGAGTGACTGATATCAAGTCGTTTGGATTTGTGGTTATGGGTAATATTTTTATTGATTATTGCTGACTGGGTACAATTTTCACCTCCACGGGGTCCTTTCCGTCAACCTTTTCCAGAAATTTTATAATGTCACTCCTCTGCCCTACCCCCCTCAAATACATGAAAAATTCGAGAACAAAAAACAGTATTATTTGTACTTCTACGTTAGATTTAGCTGTATGTATGATTTGAGGATGAAGACCGATAGGAAATAGGGCACTTAATAATTGATAACAAATTATGAAAAAAGTGATGAAATCCCCCCCCCCCCCCCCCCCAAAAAAACATGACTCATGTATGAAAGAAGCTAATTCCCTTTAATTCACTAAAAAAGTTCACCTGCAAAGATTGTGAAATCATCTTTGCTAATTCCAATTGTACCTTTAATTCACGAAAAACATTAAAAAAGTTCACACGCAAAGATTGTGAAATCAACTTTGCTAATTCCAATTGTATTCTCGTTCTCCGCTCGAACACTGATTCCTCTGTCACTTTTTATACTTGACATTCCTTTATTGGCCACAAATCAATTCAGAGCTCAGATCTTCAGCTTCGGTTTTAAGGAATTAGCGGGCGTTGTATAAGAAAAAAACTATGACACAAAAACTTTTATAAGAGGGACATCTTCTGTTAAAAATGGCGTATGAAGATCGTTTTACGATGGAAGATAATAAAAACTTGGTAGAGACTAAGTTAAACGAATCAAAGTCGCTAATAGATTAATAGCACATTCGGCAACCTGCACTAGTGCGCACTGAATGCGAACTTTTTCGCTGCCAATTGGCGAAAATTCGCACCCAGTGCGCACCATAGCAACCGTCCGAATACGCTGTAAGAGAGTTGCGGAGAATACGAATCATTTTGTTTTAAGTCGACTTCATAGTTTTTTTCTTATACAACGCCCGCTAATTCCTTAAAACCGAAGCTGAAGATCTGAGCTCTGAATTGATTTGTGGCCAATAAAGGAATGTCAAGTATAAAAAGTGACAGAGGAATCAGTGTTCGAGCGGAGAACGAGAATACAATTGGAATTAGCAAAGTTGATTTCACAATCTTTGCGTGTGAACTTTTTTAATGTTTTTCGTGAATTAAAGGTACAATTGGAATTAGCAAAGATGATTTCACAATCTTTGCAGGTGAACTTTTTTAGTGAATTAAAGGGAATTAGCTTCTTTCATACATGAGTCATGTTTTGGGGGGGGGGGGGGGGGGGGGGTTGAAAATGACAGAAAGTAACGATTTTCTTAAGGTGCAGGTAATTTGGAATACCGGTATTTCAATTCACCTTCACTTTACAAAATTATAAAAAACAAATAGATAATAACATTATTTTCTCTTATGGTCTAATCAGGTTAAAAAATCACAGTTTACAAAGAATCATCTTAGGTCCACTTGCAGTGGACACAGGTTTAACTTCCAAATTCTTAACCAGATCACGCAGTATACGCACATAAAAAATTTTACACATAAAACATTGCACACACTCTTCTCGCTGTAATTCACATTGTAGAAGAGCAATTAAAACCTAAAATTTCATGTCACATTTTACATTTTCGAAATGAGTGAATTAATATGCAAATGAGTAGATTAGGTCGTTCGTCCACCGCCGCAACGTAACTGCAATTTGACCAAAAACCATTGCATGCAATAGCGTCAATTACACGCAGGGTTTTGTTTCTCGGTAACACAACTTCTTTTTCATTAATCTCGTAAGGAACAATCTGACAACTTTCCTCGACTTATACCCACAACATTGTATGCAATAGTTGTTTGGTCAAATTGCAGTTGCGTTGCGGCGGTGGACGAACTGCCGGTAATTATTTACTTTAGGGATTTCTCGCCGATTTTAATAAAATTAAGATATGGGTAATGGTATAGATAGAGGGCAACCTCACGGATTTTGACGACCGTGAAATATGTAGTCAAGGACGTCATTCTGAACAACTTTTTCCTCTAAACTTTTTGGCGGTCGACCTTCGTTTTCGAGATATTCGCAAAATTATGTTGCTACCACTACATTATATCCGATCTGTACGTGCATGATGCGGCAGCGTATGCGTCAACACGAGACCATCGGCAGGCAGGTGGTCGGTCGCCGGGGGGATTTGTTCTAGATCTGGCCGTCTCACGGCACGGAAGCGCCGTGAGAGGGCGGACGGCGCATTTGAGTTTATCACTTAAAAGAATATTTCTTTCTTAATAATTGAACTTGAGACGCGCCGTGAGACGGCCAGATCTATAACAAATCCCCCCGGCGACCGACCACCTCGAGTCCACCGTGGATTCAAAGGACCCTAAAATCAACATTTATCTAATTTTTTTGCAAATATCTCGAAACCTACGGCTAGGCGACAGTAACATATATAGAGAAAAGTTGTTGATAATGACGTCCTTGGCACCATATTTCAAGGCCATTGAAATTGGGGGTGGTTCCTCTAGTGTAAATATTTACCAAAGATTTTTGCAATTATCTCGGAAACTAAGGTCGACCGCCAAAAAGTTTAGAGGAAAAAGTTGTTCAGAATGACGTCCTTGACAACATATTTCAAGGTCATCAAAATCCGTGAGGTTGCCCTCTATCTATATCATTACCTCAGCCACCACCACCTGACGACCGTGGATTGACAGTTGAAGTTGTATGATGGGGTAACGGGAACGCTGCTCGACTCCGCCTGAACGAAGCCGTGTGGCTGTTGTTTATTCTATCCCACCGCGCGACGACCAGGCGTAGCCCAAGGGAGAGAGTGAGAACATAGAGAAAAGGAGCACCGAGACAGGCAAGCGATGTGGTGGGAGAATACCCCTCACGAAACTCACCGGCCAATTTATCTGAACCCGACCTTAGTATTGGTTGGGGCTAGATTAGTGCGGGGGACGCGTAAAGCATGGTAGCGAACCGATGTGAGTCGGGTTGTTGACGCGAGCCCCCACACCCAACGGGTGCTTTCGAAAGCACTCTCTTCCTAGCAAAAAAATTATATTTTAGAACCAGAGTCATCCTAAAGCCGGGTCCAGACCTGAATGCGTATACGCTGAGCAGGCTGAGCGCGCACGAATGACGCATGCGGAGGGGTCGAAAGTGCCATTGTGTCTTTCTTCACCAACTTCTGTGCTTAACTTAGCCCACTCCGCAGTCGTAAAGATGGTGTGATACATAGTTAGCTAAATAAACATACAGCTCAACCCTCCGGGTCATCCTGTTTACCAATACAGGGTGATTGTCCACCGACGCCTGTCAAAGAGTTGCCACCTGGTACCTCGTGGCTAGGACAACCCCCGGCAGTGCCTCACCGAATTTTATGGGTTTCGATCCTTCAAACGATCCTTTTAACACAACAGCGAGTCGGCCTGGCTGTATGAATTAAGAACAATGCAGGGTGTAGTGAAGAAAAGAAAGACAAATTATTCAGTAAAATAGAGCTTTAAAGACTATCATATGTTAACTGCATTATTATTATTCAAAATGTAATTTTTAAATTTTTGATTATCTGTTTATGTAAATATTAGCAATGAATTAAAATTATTTAGTCTATGCCTTCAATAATTTGAGTCATTAAAATTAATTTCTGTAGGCGTTTCGTGAAAATCACCGAAAGCAGGGAACTTTGAAGATTTGTATTTTTTAAACAATTTCGAATCTGCAAAAATGAGGACTTAACCCTCCCTAATTTCATATGGACTACCATATATGTATTTCAATATCATGAAAATCCGAGACATCGAGGATTTTAGAAAAGTATCACATCTGCCTCTATCTTCCACGCTGAACGCAATGCACTCCAAACTCCCTTTGATGTGTGGAAGAAAACCGACAACGGTCGGCTCAGGCCATATGCCTTCGCCGGCATTCGCGAGTCGGGTCGCATGCGCCGAGTTATCACGAATGACCCGTCCACACTAGCATATGCGTTCACGCTCACCCTTTCTGACGTAGAAGCATGCTGCCCCGGCTACCGTTTCACCCGTCCACATCAGAATATTCGTGCGCGCTCAGCCTGCTCAGCGTATACTCATTCAGGTCTGGACCCGGCTTAATATCCGGCGGTGCCGGCACCGCCGAACAGAGTCAGGGTGTTGACACAACCAGTGTCCTTTTCTCTACCATGCTGTACGCGCCCGCGAGCGGACGCGCGCACCTGCACTATTCTAGCCCCTACCTATACAATATAATACCCAGGATAAGTTGGAAAATGGAATGCGTTGTGTCGAAATAAGTCAACAGAAATTTTTCGCAAATATCTCGGGAACTAAGGCCGAGCGGCGATAACATGTATAGGGAAAAGTTTTTCAGAATGATGACGTTGACAACATATTTCAAGGTTATCAAAATCGGAAGGAATCCCTAAAGTAAATAATTACCATGAAAATGGCGATTCGTCCACAAATGTCATTAGTTACAACAGGTCATTTGCCCATAGTATTTGCGGTGTTGCAAATTAGATCTAACGTTAGTAGCATTTTAGGTGCTTCGGTATTCTAAATTATCAATAGTATTCCACATATACTGCGCTTCTTCTACTAAAAATTCACATAGTGGTGCAAGATTGTCATTTATTATGAACTAGGTGATATAAATTGATTATGCTTCAACATATAGAAGTAGGATGAAAATGAAGCAGTTGTACCTACATATATAATGGTCGATATCCTCGCCCGTGTGTTTGACTTCCTAGCTGATTTATGAAAGTGTGTAACGTAGATTTATCTTGCTTTTACTGTACACTCACTTGATTGATGTTTCGGCGTTGGACACTGCAATGACATACTATCTAAATAAATAAAAATGTAAATGTTCCTTTGTTAAAAATCTTAAATCTCCGAAAGTTCTTCACCGATTGCTTTGAAATTTTGACAACGTTGCATTCGAATACGCGCGTGTTTTTATATACCTACTATTATATAGATGTCACACCTGTGACAGGTAAAAACATTAGAAACGTGCGCTTTTTTTTTTCTTTCTTTTCCATTTAACCAGACTGAGACACGGCAACGCGTGGCCGGGTACAGCTAGTATTGAATAAAGGAGAATGTGTTACAATTACAATGTGTTTGGCAATTATTCTTCGTACACAGTAAATTACGTATTAGTAGTATAAATAATTATGTACATATATACCAGTAAGCACCATATTTTCTTTGTATAATTGAATATGCAGCAAAGTTTGTGGCTCACTTTCAAATAATAAAATACAAATCAGAGGTATAATAAGAATTTACTTAAAAATTATATACCTTTAGTGTTGCTTTGCTATAGAGTTGAACTATCGTCAAGATCTTTCGTTGTTACTGCAGAAACACTTAAAAAAAGCGAATACTCTACGTTGGTATCCGTTTCACTGTTGCGTGGCTATTTTAACATTGTCAAGTGTCTTCCTCACGTTCTTTGCTACTTCGGATACATAGAGTGTGGCTTTTTTCACGAAATTCATTTCCATCTCCAACCGTAGCCGGTCCCGTTTTGGCTTACATATGTCTTTCACTGCCCAGTGCATTTCTGTCGCTGGATATATTATTTTTTAACGAAAAAGATAAGTTCATAGTAATATTTATAATTTTGCTGTACAATTATAATTATGATTTCAATTATCTATTTATTTCTGTTTGTGTATATGCAGGCCTGGATTATGATTTTTGGGACCTGGGGCTATCAAACCTTCGAAGGTCCCCGTGGTTGAAAAGCGGGGGGAGGAAGGTAAAAAAAATTTTGTAATACAACATACAATGAAATGCATAAATCTTAAAAAATCGAAATTTATTGTACATAAAATTAAATAACATTCAATCCTAACGAAAAATAATATTAAAAAACAAACATCGGAAAGATATCGTAAAATGAATTTTTAATTGAAATGTTTTTCTTGGCTTTAAATTTGCAAACTCTTGTATCAACAACGGGGCCCCCTGAAAAGTGGGGCCCGGGTCTGCAGGCCTCCTCCCCTTTAATCCGGGCCTATGTATACATATGTAGAAATTTTACAGTACTTTTAGAATTGCATTTAAAAAAAATGGAATCTGGACTACGTTCCCACACAATATTTACGACCCATTTGCCAATAATTAATTCAGTACTGGTAATTCTTGATCACAATTAAAGTTGATAATAATCCATTCAAATTTGAATGAAATTCGAACAATTTCTTAATGTAGATATAACTATATTTTCCTGTTTTGAGTCATCCAATATCTATTCAAAGATGATTATTAAAATAATTAAAAATATTATTATCGACAAGAATGGGAAGCATGTGGTTGAGTGTCACTGTTATCTTTCTCGCAAGTGCTCACTCAAGTCTCTATTTCATATATAAGCTGCTTTTAGGATCGCAGTGAGCAGGAGTTCCCTCGTGCAACACCGCGGAGCTACATACGGAGTCCACAGTGACTCTCTCATGCTCTGAGGAAAGTCCCTGGACCTTTGGCAGAAAGTGCCGTAGCGCAAACGCTGCTAGCCTCCCGCCGTCTGTCTCGATTAGGATAGGATGCCGTGTTTCGGCTGATCTTCGAGATTGGGTGGGAGTGTATTAGTCAAAGAAAAGTAATGTGGTTTGTAACGGAACACCTTTTCCCACACCCTCAAGTTAGAGTTGGGGGCGAAGGGATTCGTTAAACTAAACAGGCCCATTACGAGGAAACTCCTTTTTTGCTCTCTTCTTCTTTGCAAGGTAATTATAACGAAACAAATGTTATACATTTTAAATTACTATGTCCTTCTATTCACTTTTACTTCTCCGTTTCAATGACGAAGTAACCTCTTAAAAGGCAATATTTATCGTATCAGTATCGATGTCTTATGCAATTTTACGCACTAAATGCATTGTGGTTTTAACTCCTGTAGACATATAACATTCACAATTAAAATTAAAACACTTGATCCTATTGTCACTGATGTACAGTAGGGTGGTATATTTTTTCCGTAGGGTTTTTTTACTTTTACAGTAGGGTGGTACTTTTGTTTCAAATATTCTAACTAATACCTAAACGAAATTTGAATTTAATCGGACAATATTTGGAGGTCGCTATATTTGGTCTCTTTCATGGGAAAGAGTTTCTATCTGTTTTCCAATTAAATGACTCTCCAGTTGACATCCTTGTAGATTTAGGGATACTAGTAGAAGCCATTTTTATATCTGGCACAAAAACATTTTTTTCACGCTATTAAAGAATAGTACATGTATACTTAATTCTGTAAAATAATCATAGCTACCTGTAAATATGGTTCATATGGGTAAATTTTTTATATACACACCTATTTTGGTGTAAGGAACAAAAACAGGCTTGTGGAGGGCAACAAAGAATAAAAAAAATTCCCATTAGAAATTTTTTCTTCTCTAATGGGGAATTTTTTTATTATTCTTTGTTGCTCTCCACAAGCCTGTTTTTGTTCCTTACCCCAAAAGAAGTGTGTATATAAAAAACTGGCCCATATGAACCATATTTAGAGGTCGCTACGATTATTGTACACAATTAAGTATATATAATTCCTTAATAGCGTAAAAAAGTGTTGTTTTTGTGTCACGTATAAAAATGGCTGCTACATGCCCCTAAAAACGATTAACCCTAGTGACCTCTAAATAGTGTCCGATTAGGCAAAAATTTTGCACAGATGTTAGTTATAATGTTTTGAGTAAAAGCAACATTGCGGAAAACCTACATTATACTTGAAAAATGGACCACCCTGATGTACACACTGCGAAAAATTGAAGTGTCAATGTCGCGGAAACTATAATCGCATTACGACTGTAGGTACGAAACACGCCGAATGGTATGAAATGATAACTGAATATATTGGAAAGATATTGGGGGAAGAAAGTAGGGAACGACACATCTGTGTGTAAAAAGGGAGAGGGATCTTGGGACTTCAATTCACGAGAATAAAAAAGTTACAAAGAAGAATAATTCTCGACTTACTTCGGTGAACCACCATTAGTTTGAATTTTGCAAATGACCACGCAGTATTCTTACGAACGGTACCATGTAATTTAGCAATTTCCTTCGTGAAAATAAACACACGAACACAGAAGTTGAATTATTTAATAAAAATCACGCATTCGAGTTTTTGTTCGTTTTTGCTGTTATCCATACACGCAAGACGAGACGTCGCGATTGAACGCACTCAAATACATTGGGGCAACATTGAAACTTGGAGTGCAGCATAGCATTAAGACAAATAATTGATAAACGTTACGGCGGTCTGTATGCAGAAAAGATAAAGGTGCACGGTAATATTGGCAACTTCGTGCTGAAACATGGAAAATGCAAACTGACTTCCAGAAAAAGTACACATATCTGTTTGTTACATTTCCTTCGCGAAGATAATACTGAGCGTCATTATGTAGCAATTTTCATATCAAATGACAGCATACGTAATGCGCTTAGGGGGTCGTGTTCGAACCTAAGCCGCCGTCACCCGATCAAACTTCATTCTCAACTTTCGATCAACCCGAAGATAGAGCACGATGAAGGTAACACGAGTAATTCTCTATATGCGGTTGTACCATACGAAACGTCCGTTTATTCGTTGTCGTCGAAATTGTACCTGCGAAAGTTCATTTTATAAGTTCCCAACTGCATTTATATAGAATTTTATGAATGCCTAATCATAAGAGAATTGCAGATAAAATTCGCTTCATTCCTGGGAGGACGATACCCTTTTGTTTATTACACAACAGTCAACAGACGTTTTATATGTTACAACCATATACACGGTGTTGGCAACAGGTAGTAGATAATAAAATGGGCAATTCTACGTGGCACAATAAGTCGAAGGAAATGACCTACGCAACGCGAATTGCCGTTCTTCATGCGTTCCTGTACCGTATTGTTAAACATTAATAACGAAGAAATGAAGGCTACGCTGCAATTTACGTACCCTGGATTAGACAGTTCGACAAAATTGGACTTTTTTTGGACCTGTAACGTCCAATAGCCGCCTCTTGTAGATTTTTGTGCGCTGAAAACGAATCCGCATCACGTTTGTCGCCATCACCCTCAGTTTTTGAGAAATTCTATTTTGGAAAAAAATGAAAATTTTCAATTTTTAATATCTTTTGGGTCGAAACAATAATAGTTATTCGGTTGCGTGTTCGGTCAAATTATTCGATGAATCCTCCTGAATACAACGATATAAGTTATTAGTGCATTATGAACATTTAAATATGTTTAAACAACGATCAAAGGGAAAAGGACACCCGATATGCACACATTTTTGCAGATATCTTTACATTTATTTCCAAAACTAAGGGTCTAGAAGAACATCTGACGACTCCACGCGATGCAGCAGACATTTTTCCTTCGGAAAGCATCAACAGAAGTGGCAAGTCACGTTTTGTTTTCAATACAGAAACGAAATAGTTTGGCAAAAGTGCGCCGTCGACAGTGGTAGTAACGGCGGCGTGCGATACACTGCTGCTCAGCGTAACACAATCGCTTAACGCGCGTCACTATATGCTTCTCGAAGAAAAAATGTCTGCTGCATCGTGTGGAGTAGTCAGATTTTCTCCTAGACTCTTAGTTTTGGAAATAAATTGAAAAATATCTGCAAAAATGGGTGCATTTCGGGTGTTCTTTTCGTTTTAATCGTTGTTTAAACATATCTAAATGTTCATAATGCACTAATAACTTATGCCGCGTTTACACCAAGGCGAACACGAACAAAAACATTGTTCGCGAACGTTTTCGTCTGTTCTTGCCGTTCCACACCGCTGCAAACATGAACAAAACTCAGTGTACGAATCGTATGTGAACGTTTTGTTCTATTTGCGGCGGTATGAACACGGCAAGAACAGATGAAAACGTTCGCGAACAATGTTTTTGTTCGTGTTCGCCTTGGTGTAAACGCGGCATTATATCATTGTATTCGGGAGGGTTCATAGAATAATCTAACGCAGGGTTGACTAACTGGCGGTTCGCGAGCCACCAGAGGCCCCCCGCCTTGCTGCCACGCTGAACGGCCCCCTTCATACCTACCAGATTCTGACGATCACAGTCGAAAAGAGAAGGAAAGAAGCAGGAATCGACTGCGATTGTCAGAGTCTGGTCGGTATGGAGGGGTGCCGTTCAGTGTGGCAGCAAGGCGGAGGGGCCCCCGGTGGCTCGCGCGCATGGACATTAGGAATATAGGGACGTAGCAATGGTTGAGGGGGGGTGAAGCAGCTCCGGGGAGCGAGGAACTATGGTAACGTGGTATATGTACTCTGGTGCCGCATTGGCGATTGGTTGCGATTGCGCAAGCGTAATCGTATTTTCATCGAGTAAGAGTGAATCAGAACCCATGATTAGAGAATCAATTGAAACCAGGTTGAAAGACAGAACCAATCACCAATGCGGCACCAGATGCTCCCCAAAGCTACTTCACTCTCCTCGCGTAAAGTCGCAACTATTAGTCCGTCCCTATATTCCTATGTCCATGCTCGCGAGCCACCAGTTAGTCAACCCTGATCTAACGGAATAAGCAACCGAATAACAATTACTGTTTCGACACAAAAGATGATGTTGAAAATTTGCAGTTCTTTTCACAATCGAATTTCTCAAAAACTGAGGGTGACGGTGACAAACGGTTTGCGGATACGTTTTCCGCGCACGAAAACCTATAACAAACGGCTATTTAATGTTACAAGTCCAGATGGCTGTCGAACTGAGTTATCGTCTTATTTTGCCACGTAGAAACAGCCATTTCATTTTCTAGTATTTATTGCCGAGCACCCTGTATTATCTTGCCTTCTCGATGGAAGTTGTCGGTCTTGTTGTAGGGTGATATCGGGATAAAAGATCCACTCATATTGTACGAACGGATTTTTACATTATGTGGTTCGTGGCCAGGACACCATATGCGCGCAAGATTTGCGATAACGATGGTGTACTTAGGCCTGCACACGGTCATGCAATATTGGGATTTGTATGATTGCATGGATGCCTTCGATATGATGGTGTTCAATGTATTGGAGACTACGTTAACGACGGGAAGTTACCTCGCCATGATTATCTTGCAATGCAATAAACAGTTGGAGGGTGTGGTCATCAGGATGAAAGGATACATCGCGGATGTTTCGTTGCTCGAGGACGAGGAGAAACTCTTGTATCATGGCCACAGCAAGACGGTCTATCTTATGAGCAAATACACGATCATTGCCGCAGCCACTACTGCTTATCTGATGTACGCGCGTCCTTTGATAAAAGTGCTCTGTGGCCATCAAGGTATTCTTCGACCGTTTGATATTTCCCTTGGCTTTGTCTAACTTCATCGCTTGAACGACGAGAAAATTCATGGACGATCGTAGATCACTGGGGCTAAGATAAATGAATCGTGCCCTGCGAGACCTTGAGATTGTATGGAAACAGATTGATTTGGACTTACGAGACGCGATGACGCGATTCTCGAATTTATACTGGATGATACAATGATTAGTACAGGAAATCTTAGAATCCCTCAGTGTATATTATCTCGAGTTTTACGAGCTCAGAGTTGCCTCCTTTCGGTTCTACGAGTCTCGAGCTGAATTCCTAGCTGTGTCCTACGAGTTCTGGTCCCTCCTCCATGCTCCAGACCCATCCTACTTGGTTTTCTTGAATCTTTCTATTTAGTCCCACGGCATCAAAATTGAAATTATTCCTATTCTTTTTATACTCATTTATTTTACCTTTCTCGTATGTTGACGCAGGTCACGATAATAGTACATTGTCTTATGACCTGCCATTTCGAGCGCACATTATTTTCGACTACACCACGGACGCTCGAATTTATAGTCTACTGTATTTGTACCAATTTCCTGTTACGTGCGTGGCCGTGTACCATGCAACATTAGCTAGCTTCATAGTTAGTCTAGTCCTACATTTTTGCGGAAGATTATCGGTGCTGTCCTATCGTATTCGAAATATCTCAACGGAATCACATCGAGCTTTCAACGACGGCATCCAAAAGGCAGTGGGTACGCATTTGGAGCTGATAGAGTACGTATCAATTTTCAATTAAAATTTTATATTTCTATTTAAAGCTGATGCGGGTACTATCTCCAACAAGTTTAATATAATCAGACGTTTCAAGTTTCTTTGCGTAAAGGGCTTTTATATCACACATGGCAATTTATAATCAGAAATACTGTGGAAAGCCTTACACTATTCTTATTGTTTAACAGTCATTTTAAGAAATGTACGTTTCACAGGTCGGTACAAGGTTTGAGCGACATTCTTTCTGTGGTCCTCCTTCTAGAACTTTTGAGCTGCTGCAGCAGGCTGGGCCTTGCTATGTTCGTTGTGCTCGTCGTAAGTAGATACCCACTTATTTTTAGGTACAGACTTATTAATACGAAAGAAGGGAATACATGACAGTGATAACGCTGCATTACTTACATATTTCAATGTTTCTTCACACTTTTCAGAAAATCGGCACAGATTTTGGAGCTGTAATTAATTTCTCGCTGTACAGTATTGTTCAAGTTGGCTGGTTGTTCTTGTACTGCTATATTGGCGAACAAGCGATTGTTGAGGTATGTCATTTATATTCTGTTAGAGCAAGTATTTATATAGAGCTAAATAAAGGAGCTTCGTATAGGGTAGACCGGGGCAAATCGGATCACTTTGTGTTTGACGGTAAAAAAATAATAGTCAAACATTAAAAAACGAATTTTTTATTCTATGTTCGTGACCAGTATATCTTGGGCTTGAACATTAATATATAAAAATTGAAACTAAACATAAAAATCTTTCATTTATAAACAAAAAACGAAAAAGTGAGAAATATCGGATTCGCCCCGAAACTTGGCGCAACTTAGCACACATATCGGAAGGATATTGCCGTTTGCTGCTGCCTCTATCAGCACAATTCTCGTGGCACAACTCTTCTCACACAATCTTCTGAAAGTGGACGAATTAATTTTTCACCACATTAAATACAATGCCATCTTCTTAAGACCATTAATTTATTTACTTTTTTCATTTCTTTAGATTTAATTTTTATCACAGCTATCTTTATTTTGTTTTGACACCATGATCCCTGATTGCTCTTTTTATGTACGTACGAACCATCTGTATATAAACAATTATCATATTTATAATCATAAAAATACTCAAATAAAAAAAAAGAGTGATCCGATTCGCCCCAAATAACGCGATCTGATTAGCCCCATATATGTATAAGTATTTCAAAGGATGTAGATTACATAAACATATTATGATATAATAGTACAAAATGCATCAAATACTAAACTTGGACACTGTGCAAACTAATAACAATAAACACATTTCAATTTTCAAGCTTACTTTTTATTTTAAAATTGTAACGTTCGCACACGTCCCTCTCACCGAAAATGTATGCCAGCTCTAAACAATGATAAACTCATAAACTTATTTCTATCGTGATGTAAGAAATATAGACTAAATTCTTATTTTCATCCAATTCGCCCTGCGATCCGATTCGTTCCGGTCTACTCTAAGCTGGTTTATCAACTTGACACTAGATAGGTATCATTAGACGATCAGTTGTTTGACAGAATTGAGTAAATGCCTGCATTAAAGTTTTTAGCAAATAAGAATTTCACAATGTTCAAAAGTAAAAATACTACGCAGTGTTCGATACTATAGCCTAGTTTACATTAGTGCAGTAAACGGTACAGTTAAGTGGCGAATGTGAAAAAGCATATCTAACTCGACTATTGTAAATTGTTGGTCGAGTAAAAAAGTCGAGTAAATGGGCGTGTATTAACCGAGTTGAGTGGTAGAGCGGACAGCATAGTAGCTGGGTCGAGCACTGGGCTCAGTTCAGAAATGGGCATAATCTAGATAAAAATCGAATGAAATAACTTTTCAAATAAAGTTAGCTTAATTCGGAGCGCCAAGGATGAAGTTGGTTTATTCGAAGGCCTTTCATCTTGGATTTCGAATAACTGTTCAACTTTCATTTTATCTTTATACTAGAAGGTCGAATAACCGGCGTGAGCCTTTGCGGCCCGACCCGCGCGCGGTCGCCTACTGGTCAGATTCTACAGAAACTGAATTTGTTTATTTTTCATCGTATCAATATGAAAGTGACACCAATGGATTCCTGGCGTTCTCCCGATTAATTAGACAGAAAATAATTGAAATCGGACTATTTTTAACGAAACGGGCTTTGAATTCTGCAAATAAATTTCTCACGTAATATCCTTAATTATGGTCCGAATTATATCATTTTTGGGGCCATTTTCATCGGGAAGACATGAGGTATCGATTGGTAATACTTTCATCAACACTTGTCAAAAACATGAACGGGCGGTCTACTGGGGCCCGAAGGTCCTCGCTCGCAGCGAGAAAGCAAAACAGTGGGGTGGGTAAGTCTTTCCCGATAATCCGAGCCCAAAGGCTTCTTAATAATCGAAAGATTGTACATACATATTCTTTCTGATGTTTTCGCCTTCAATTATTATAGTGGGTTAATTAACAAGAAACGACAGTTTGCCAACGAATATTCATTGTTGGGCCTCCAATTATTATGGTTGGTTAGTTAACAAAAAATTTACAACGATGATTAAATGTCGTCTTACAAACGTCAGAAAATTTGCTACATCCAGAAACCTGTTATTATATTTCAAGTTGTGATTTTTCTTTCCTCATTTATAAATACGTAATGAGGACGTCTGTCTTAAGACGAATGTGACATTTAAAGGAATAAGTCTAAAGGTCGAATGATGATATTTTGTAGAATATTTGGCATCACTGCGCAGTTTTTATAAATAATTAGTACTAGATATGTAACTATAACCTCTGGCAAAAAGTTTCCGATCAGACGCACCAATAGGAAATTTACTAAAAACAATCAAGTTTTAGAACTACAAAATATTATTATATATAGTTAAAAGTGATGAAAAATTCAGAGGGGCATAATATACAGTAAAAAACAACAAAGTAACAAACTTTGGGCTCGGATTATCGGGAAAGACCTACCCACCCCACTGTTTTGCTTCTCGCTGCGAGCGAGGACCTTCGGGCCCCAGTAGACCGCCCGTTGGTAGCCGAGAGCAATAAAACCGAAGGGGCCAAATAAAATGTTCATGTTTTTGACAAGTGATGATGAAAGTGATACCAATCGATTCCTCATGTCTTCCCGATGAAAATGGCCCCAAAAATGATATAATTCGGACCATAATTAAGGATATTACGTGAGAAATTTATTTGCAGAATTGAAAGCCCGATTCGTTAAAAATAGTCGGATTTCAATTATTCTCTGTCCAATTAATCGGGAGAACGCTAGGAATCCATTGATGTCACTTGCATATTGATACGATGAAAAAAAAACAAATTCAGATTCTGTAGAATCTGACCGGTAGGCTATCGCGCACGGGTCGGGCCGCAAAGGCTCACGCTGATTATTCGACCTTCTAGTATAAAGATAAAATGAAAGTTGAACCGTTATTCGAAATCCAAGTTGAAAGGCTTTCGAATAAATTAACTTATTCGAACTTCGAATAACGGATAGGACCTTTTATCTAGATATTATCTATGCCCAACTCTGGCTCAGTTCAATAGGCCGAGTTACTTGACTAATGTAAAGTAGGCTTAAAGGCAAAGTGATTGTTTTTCATTACATGCAATTTGAATTATTCGGTCGAATTGTTAGGAAACATGATCCTCTAATTGTTCATAGTCGTATAACGATTGCGCATTCAAAATGTATTTTCCCATTGCATCATTCCTTATTTTATTCATTCTTGACCACGATATGCACAATATTAACAGAACAATTAACGTCCAGTCCCAGAAAGTGGGTGATGCGTTCTACGCCATCGACTGGCCAACCGTAGAAAACAACGACAGAAAGTCATTGTTAATATGCATTTTAAACGGGTACAAAGCATTGTATGTCACAGCTGGGAAAGTCTACACTTTCTCGTTATCCGGTTTCACCAGTGTGAGTATAACGATTTTCTATAGCTTTTCGAAGTACCGTGGCTCACGAATTGGTTACAATATGAAAAGTAAAACTACAAGCAAACATTTGATTGAATGAGTTGGTGCTTCGTGATGAAATCTATGAGGCACTTGTATTAATTATTTCACAGAACAAAACAGGACATTATAAAAATTGACACTGTTTCGCCCTACGGGGACACGAATACCTAATTAGGAATTGCTTTGTAACATATGAAAGTTTTAACAACGGTACTTTTCCCTATATAGATCATAAAAACTTCAATGGGGTGTCTCTCTATGTTACAAGCCAGCATGTAAAGATGCGAGTAAAGGGAATAATGCCATTACCACGTGTACCAAAGATTCCCGTTACAGATTGCCGTTTATATACACTTGTTATATATAATGTACTAACTACTAGGTGATACAAAGTGATAGTGCGCTACAACATACATGTTTCGGCGTCGACATTGATGAAACATATTATATTGAATAAATGAAAATCTGTTACAGTCACAATGTGTTTGGCAATTATTCTTCGTACACAGTAAATTACGTATCTAGAGACGCGGTAGCGTCTCGACGCCAAGTACATGTTTCGACACCCCGTATATGTCGACTGTCGCTACCGCTATCATTTATTCGTCGCCCGGATAATCCAACCTAACCTGAAAATTATTTCATTAATATCTCATCACGCCTGCAATATTTTCTAAATTTAAAGGCATTTTTCTTATGTAAACCGCATATCAGCTTTCGAATAAGACCAATTTTAATCAAATCGGTCCACGCATGACAGAGATATCGTAATATCGTCTCATGGATCAGTCGGAGACGGTAAGATGTTTCTTCTGATTCTTCTGATTCTTCTGATTCTCCAGTCAAAATTTTCGTCAATATAATACGTATATACGTGTTACACGCACACCTTCAGACAAAAAGAAACTAACACATGTTTCGTTCGTCGACTCTCGGTACGTGTACACGCACGCTTTCATCCAACAGAAACTAACACATGTTTCGTTCGTCAAACGCTACCTTCACTATGTAATCGACTCCAAATTTTGACAACTTACAGCAGGGCTCTCCAAGGTCGCTTACGCGTAAGCTCGGGATTCTCCCACTCTCGTCCGCGTTGTCAGGGATACCGCGCGACGCTAACCGCGAAGACGCTAGCCCGGCTAGCCCGGCATGGTAGCCTTCGTAGCGTCCAGTAGAGACCCTATGAGTAGAGTCACGCAATCACGTCTAAGTTAGGTCAAAGGTGTGAAGAAACAAATGTCGGCATAGTGGCGGTATATACGAAATAAATTAATAAATAAAAGAATGTACTTTATTTTATTGAAAAAATGAAGACTAGACACCAAAACAAACCTCGCAGAGAAACGAAGAATTGGTTGGATTCCAATTCTTTCGTCCTACATTAGCAACCCATTCTGCTCTTCTTTTAGGATCACGGGGAAACACTTTCATAATAAAGCCTTTCTGTGACGAGTGCGTACAATCTTCCACACAACATCCAGGCATTTTTCTAAAATATCAACTTTGAACTTCTTCCAAGTAACGTTGTTTACGTTTAGAGAAGTTGTATGTACCGCTATACTACACCGCCATTTGTATTTTCACACCTTTGACAAAAAATGGCGGCACCAATCAAAATCGAGAATGTGTTTGCGAGATATGCCCAGCACGTCTAAACGTGCGCGAAAATTAAGTTTTCCCAAACGTATTTAAAATTTTGATAGTAAAACGCGTTTTTCCTATCCATTTTTATCGCGTGACACAGTGGAATAGGCCTACAGGGGATACCACTGACAAAAAAAAAACGCATCGATAATAGTACCCCATGGGTGATGCGGAAATCTATTGATACGGGTGTCGCCCCAATGCGCCACGCGCGGTTCATATGGTACGGGTCTGAGGCGCTCAAAGCTCCTGGGCCCGCCGCGGGGGCCAAGACGCGCGGCGGGAGAAAGGAGGCGTTGCCTCCGAAAAACCGCCGCTGCGTTCACTTTAGTTCCATGCCTGTGTTAGAAGATATGTCCGCTTTAGTTTTATTTGTCCACACAGCGATACATATTCTAATATAATCACACAACAAATTGTATTAATGTGTATCATACAGTTTTGTAGGAATATTAATAATATTATAAATCAAAAAGTCAGTGTGAAATATCGGCCAGAAATTAGCAATACGTTAATACAAGCGATTAATATTCAAAATAAAAGATTTCATTAACTAAAAAAATGTGTATCATTTAATTTTTTTTTGTTCAAATAGAAACGATTCAGATGCCATTTCTGTACGACTGCACACATTTAAATTGTATATAGAATGTATAAAATATGATTATGTGTAGTACAGAAATTGTATCTCTGTTATTTCTGAAGTTCGATGAATTTAATAGCAAAATCGGTGTCTCGTACTGACACTGCACTGGTGCCAGAAAATGACTTTGATTGGTTGTTTCTGATAGAAACGAAAATAGCACCATAAGGGATCAACCAATTCGAGTCATTTTCTGACACCAGTGCAGAGTCAGTGCGAGGCACCGAATTCGCTATAACTGAATAGTACTAAACCCACGTTTCAAAGTTCCCGCCTATAGTAATTTAATGAATTTAGTTTTACCCCAATCCGTTCAGATGGCGTTATCCATGATAACAAAATCACAAGTATGGGGTGTCGCTACCCTAGTAGCGTCGCGCGGTCTCCTTAACAACGGAAGGCACGCTGCGTGAAAGAAAGATCGGAAGGGGATGCAAGCGCGTGAGGGGCCCCTACGCTGGAGAGCCTTGGCTTACAGTCAGGTTATATAACCTGGCGAGTGCGAAATAAGGTAAGTTCTTAAAATTTGAGATGCTACGTGTTTTTACGAATATGTATCATTGTACCATTGAATTGCAACCAAAATGCATTCTCAAACACAAGGTAAGTTGGCCAAATTTGAATTACGTCTTGTTTGTATATCATAAATATAACCCATGACCATGAATTCAAACGACTTGAAATCAGCCTGTAACCACAAATCAAATCAATTCAATCGATATGCAATCAGCATATAACCACAAACCAGTATTACTTTTTAATGAAATATTATTACATTTTTTAATATAAGCGTTTTTAACAAAGTAAAAAATTAAATAAAGTAAAAAAATACACCAAGTACATGAAAAAGTCGAGGACGGAAAAGAGTATTACCAAATAAATCACAAAAAATAGGAAATAATCATATAATATTAAAAATTATCTGAAGTCATTCCCTATGCAAATTATATTTTCAAAAAGAAGTGAGATCCCGATAAAAACTTCAAAAAAGTAAAAAAATTACGCCAAGTACATGAAATAAAAAAAAAATACAAATAATAGAAAATAATTACAAAGTAAAAAAAGATGTGAAATCAAAATGAGCTGCAAGTACATTTAAGGTGCTTTCCCGCAGCGTGCAACGGCGACACTGTGTAACACAATAAAAGACAAGAAAATATGTCCGCGGCCTGAAAGTCAAATACTTGGCGTGGCCAGGAATGGTCGAGGTGTCGATAAATAAGAATTATTTAAAAACACAAAATAATGTAAGTATACTCATATTGTTTTAAATTGACAAATTATCTGATGAAAGCTTGTGAGAGGCTTTCCTTAAAGGTATCGGTGTCGATGAATGATCTTAAAATTATTTTAAAACGCAAAATAATGAAAGTGTATTCATATTGTCAGAGTTTTAAATTTACAAATTATGTGAAAGCATGTGAGAGGAAAGGAATCGGTGTCGATGATTGATCTTACAATTATTTTAAAACGCAATATAATGAAAATATACTCATATTGGCTGTGTTTTAAATAGACTAATTATCTGAAAGCCTGCGGAGGGGAAGGTATGGGTACTGATGATCTGAGAATACTTTGCCTGGCCACGCCAAGTATTTGGCTTCCAGGCCGCGGACATATTTTCTTGTCTTTTATTGTATTACACAGTGTCGCCGTTGCACGCTGCGGGAAAGCACCTTTATGTACTTGCAGCTCATTTTGATTTCACATCTTGTTTTACTTTGTAATTATTTTCTATTTTTTGTATTTTTTTTTTTATTTCGTGTACTTGGCGTAATTTTCTTACTTTTTTAAAGTTTTTATCGGGATTAGCAGTACATTGCCTACCGCGTGCCACCCGTGGCACGAACAAGACCACCCCCGGTGCTTACTATTCCAGCGGGTTTTTTCCAGTGAAAATCAGTAAATTTGCAAGCGCAATATCTCGAAAATCGGTGGAAATAAGGTGTATATATTATAGGTTATTGAATTTGTCTTGAAACGCACTATAAAGCGATCTCTTAAAAAAATAGTTCCATTTAAAAAAACCAAATTGACCATCGTATCTTTTAAAATAATAATCGAAGAAAAAATTCATCTGCAGTAATAAATTTGCCCCCTCGAACCATGCAATTCCATATAAATATTTTTTTAATCTCCAATACGTTAGGACAGGGTTGACTAACTGGCGACTCACGATTGGCCGGGGGCTCCTCTGCCTTGCTGCCACGCTGAACGGCCCCCTCCATACCTACTAAACACTGACGATCGCAGTCGAATTCGTCCGTCTCTACACAGACATAAATACATTCGGGCCCCCTGTCGCTCGTGAGTCGCCAGTTAAGGCCGCCACACACGGTCCAGTCGGCCTGTCAGGTCTGCCTGCGCAGGCAGGCCTGTGCAAGTCGGCTGGACCGTGTGGATGCACTACGCCGTCCGGCCGGCCTGCGCAGGCCAGCCTATGCAGGCCGGCCTGACGCCGCACAGTGGTCGGGATAGGGATAGTTAGTGACATTCATTGTTGTATAATTTTTAAACTATAAAAGATATCGGAATGGTGCCAAAAAACATAAAATGAAAAAATGATTCCTTTCTAATGATTTATAATTGAATATATTGTACGTCCATTTAATGTTGTTTTTTCAATTTTTTCAACTTAATTGTTATAAAAAAATTTGAAAACTGTATATTTAGGAGTTTATTTAATGGTCTTTAAGCGATTTAAATCGCTTGTTGGGAAAAGTTTTAGTTTCCGATTATAAGGAAAAACCAAATAGTACTATTAGAAATTGTGACGAAATCTGCAGTTTAGTTAAACATTAGTATTCATTTATTCAACGGATTTATTCATTTCAGCGTATTAAGAAATTCGTTATTCTTTATCGTATCGATATGGAAGTGATACCGATGGATTCCTTATGTTTTTCCGATGAAATTCATGCAAAATTTCATGTAAATCGGACTATTTTTAACAAATTCAGCTGGAAATTATATAATTCGATTTTTCATGGAATTTCCTTCATTATTTTCCGAATTATGTAGTTATTGTTGTTAGTTTCATTGGCGAAACATAAGGAATCGATAGGCGTCGTTTTCGCAATGATATGATGAGAAATGCGGAAATCCTGGACATTTCTGATCTTTTAATGGATTCCAACACTTTCGAAAATCGAGAGCCATCAAATTCGGTGAAGCAATGGAGAATCCTGTCCTCGCCACGGGGTACCAGGCGGCATCTCTTTGACTGGCGTCGCTGGAGAATCACCCTGTAGTATACATTCAGTAGATTTCGGTAGGAGAATGTTTATTTTTCCAGCGCGATAAGGACTGTGCAGCAAAATCGAAAAACGATTCGGTCGGCCTGACGCCGCGGCCAATACCAAGTTCCTATGTGTGGAACGTATATGTCTAGTGATCGTCGCCAGTTTAAACAGAGACTCGTGGCTCGCGACAGCTAAAGATTGAAGGACAGAGAGTGTTTAGAGTAGTGGAGACCAAAGGTTTGCCTGCCATATGATACCGAGGAAGGGACCTCGGGACCCTCGACCAAAAGAAAGTCAGAAAAATTGTTGACTTCCGCATTTCTCATCAGATCTTTGCGAAAACGAGGCCAATTGATTCCTTATGTTTCGTCGATGAAAGTGACACCAACAACGACATAATTCGGACAAAAATGAAGGAAATTTCATGAAAAATTCCTTCCCATAACCTGAAGCTAATTTCGTTAATAATAGTCTGATTTACATGAAATTTGGTATGATTTTCATCGGAAAAACATAACGAATCCATCGGCATCACTTCCATACCGATACGATAAAGAATAAATATTTTTTTTTTTCTGAAACGGTCGGAGCGTGTGGATGCACCATCTGGCCAGCCTGTCAGGCCGAACGGAGCGTGTGGAGGCACTACGGGCGTGCGGTCGACCTGATCAGGCCGGCCTGCGCAGGCAGACTTGACAGGCCGACTGGACCGTGTGTGGCTGCCTTTAGTCAACCCTGCGTTAGGAGATATCCAACTGTTCAGTGTTTCCGCGGACACCCTGTATATAGCGCTCCCTCTCCGTGAAGGGGTTCGCCAACATTTGAGGGATTAAAATAAAAGAATGTGTTGCAGAAACGTACTCTCAGGAGGACATCAGGGTAATGGCCAGAAAAGGAAAGGTATTTTTGGAAATTTATTAAATGCAAACTACTAAATGAATCTTTTTTTAAACTGTCAGGACTTATTATTGGATATTTCAGTTATACGAATTGTTTTTTTTTTTAAATTGATTTAAAGCAGATTTGCAAGCTGTACAGGACCAGTAACTTTGCGCTGCAAATAATCTGGTTGACAGTTTTCTGGCGAAACGGTGCATCTAAAATCAACAAACCAAAATGTTTTAGAAACTATATGCGGATGGCTATGGCACTCCGGGAATTTTTTTTTTATTAGTCCTTTCTTTCTATTTCTTTTTCAATGAAACAGGTTAATTTACTAGAACAAAATTTCAATTTTTTTCAGAGGTTCACCATTTTGTAATTTTTCAGTAATTTCAAAATCGAACCCGTCGTGCCATAACCATCAGCATATAGTTTCTAAATTTTTTTGGTTTTTTGATTTCGGAAGAACTGTTTCGTTGGAAAACTGTTAACCATTTCAGCGGAAATTGTTTGCAGCGCTGAGTTACTGCTCCCGTACAGCTTATAAATCTACATAAAATAAATTTCAAAAAAGGTATTCATGTAACATAAATACCCAATAAAAAGTCCGGAAAGTTTCTAAAAGTTTCATTATGTGGTTTGCTGTTAATAAATTTCCAAAGATGCCTTTTCTTTTCGGGCCATTACCCTGTTGTCCCCCCCCCCCTAAACCCCATGGGTTTTTCTTCTTCATATTTTTGAATTGTCATCTAAACTACGTACGTCTGCATAGTTTCAAATTTATTGGATAGTTGGAAGTAGGTTAAAATTGAGTTTCTAATACAAACATACAAAGATACAAACATACAATCATACAAATATACAAACATACAAACATACGAACATACGAACATACGAACATACAAACATACTAGCATACAAACAAACAAACAGAGGATCGAAGCTGAATATAAAAAAAAAAAAATTTTTAATTTTATGTTAACGATTTTATTAAAAATGCACTAAAAACTAAAAAATAATTCCTTTCTTGTACCTACTGCAATTTCGACGGTGTTTTTCACTTTAAATAAAATCGTGCAGCAGGATTTTTCAGAACAGAATATGAATCAATTTAATACAGCATCAAACGTCGAAATGAATTTGTTGTGAGATACCCTGCTCCACGATTTTATTTCAAGTGAAAAACACCATCGAAATTGCAGTAGGTACAGGAAAAGAATTATTTTTTAGTTTTCAGTGCATTTTTAATAAAATCGTTTACATTGTTGCGTGGCCGTCCGGTTTCCTTGAATCCTTCGTAGGGATTTCGGCGAGGATTGATGCCCGTGGAGTGCTAAGGCATTCTGCTCCTTGGACGTGGATTTTTGAGGATAATAGTAATAATGAGGATGATAATAAAATAAATAAAACGATTTAAACACAAATAACTGGTAACTTTAATTAACTAATTGAACGATTTGAACACAAACTGAGTCCTCAAGGATTTTATTAATACGTCTGTTCGGTTGGGCTATCACGGCTCGAGTAACGCTTTCAAAAGGTCCATCGGTTTTTCACCTTTTGTTAATTACAAAATGTCTTAGATTCTAAGAGCCAATCGCAAATTTACTAATTAGCTAGCTAAATTCCTATTCGTTGATCCGATTCCTTTCGGTTATCGATTTTTGCAAAACAAGCGTTTAACTACATTGCGCTGGAATTACACACCTAGGAGAAGGAAGGAAGGAGAAGTTCATTTATTCAAACACCCGTTTCCAAGTGGGTATTGATTAGTTTATAATCTTGAAGTCCTCTCATTAAAGAATCTCTAACTATTTTCAAGCTCCTCGGGCTTGTGCGAACTTCACTTTGTCTCCTTTTCCATTACATTCGTGTGATTCGATTCGAACTTCGCGCTTCTGGAGTTTATACTACACGCCGCTAGACGGGAGTCGCAACACTTCCCCCCTTATACAAAAGGTGTTTTCCAATGGGAACACCTTTCCGATTATATATTTATGTTAAATCGAACCTGCGCCCCTTATATAAGATGTTTGTATCGCTAAACTAGCATTAGTTTCTAATATGACAACATGGATAATTACTTATATGTAAATAAACATCTCTCAGTAAAGCATTCCCGAGCCTCCCCTCCTAGCTCCCCCCACGGTACCCAAGCTACTCGGTCCACCCGGGTTCCCGCGAAGGTTGCGAGTCGAAAGATGCTACAGGTTGCTTACTTGTCACAATTGATTACAATGAATTACAAGTTTGTCACCGTAGCATAACATCTCCAGTTTTGTAATGAATGATTAATATATCGAATCTAGTTTTCGAAATTACAAGGTTTTGATCCGCGAATGAATGAAGTAACATAGCTTATCACATTCAGTACATGCAAATGACAAAGTCGTATCAACAATGATACAACGACAAGGTAGTAGACTATGGGGAATCTAATCTTATGCATGCTAGTTTCAACTTGTTCGTAAGAACTATCTTGGTTTTACCAATTCCTATGGCTATTTCCGCATTCAAATCATCAAATATCCAAACAATTTTGTAAGGTCCCAACCAGCTAGAATCGAATTTAGAAGTTTTGGGTTCCTTTAATATATATACAGGGTGTCCCAAAAATGTCGGAGTTCCTTGAAGGGGGTGATTCAGGGGGTGATTGCAAACAACTTTTTCCTTTGCGAAAATTCTCTCCGAGGTTTCGTTAACGAGATAATAACAAAAAGCACCGACCAATCAGAGCGCGAGCCTTCCGCTGGAGCTCCCGCGCTAGCGTGGCCGCGCTGCGACTACGACCAAGCAAGGCGAAATTGCGTAGAATGGCAAATGGAAAAGACGTAACAAAAAAATCGAAACTTTTGCCATGGTTTGTCAGCCATTTAAAGTGAACAATGAAAAAAGGATAAATGGATGAAAATCACGTGTAACGTAAAAAGACGAATACACAGTTGTTGTTTTTTAGAAGAATCGAAAATAATAATTATTTGGAGTGAGAGGATAAGGAACACGTAAATTTCCTTTTTTAATAATGTACAAACGAAAAGGTAATGCAACAGGGAACGAGTGAAAAGTGATCGTAGTTCGTTATTGTGATAAAAATCCGTAGTTCAATAACGACCAACACTGTTGTTGATAATGAATAAATCCGTTTAAAAACTGCGAAGAAAAATTTACGTACGGAAATTTGGAGAATTATCGCCGGAAATAAGCCATAGCCTGCGTTAGGCTTAAAAAATAATAGTTGCCAATAATGTAACTAAAACTCACCGTTTTGGAAATTCACCTGCAGCTTGAAAACCTGTGTCACTAGGTCACTGAACCGATTCTGGTCATCGACAGACGCGCCGAGTGCACAGCTGATCTCAGGTACACGACACCATCCAAAGTTAAGGGTCGCAACGTCAAGTGCGTCCGGGTTAATGCACCGAATATTCACTTCACTGCACGCCTACTAACACTGACCACTTAATTTATTATTCATGGAACGTGGTGTTCCTACGTTATAAAAATTGGTGGAAATGAATTTTTATTTGGCGTTCGGAGCCGTGGGTATTCTCGCACAAATTCTCACGCTGCAGCACTTGCGTCCCCGTTGTTCGTGGGGTACACCCAGAACATCGCGTAATACTCTTGAGCAGAGAACATTTCTGCGACGTGATTGCTTGCTGACTGACAAGATTTTTTCCAAGCGACTTCTTCTACCCCCAAAAAGTTTCTCTCGTTCCATTATGAGTTGATCCCCACCAGGCCAAGAGGCTTCAGGTAAAAAGAAGCCAGCACATTTTCGAAGCACACGTGCTTCGCAGAAGTGCAACGAACGGACTATCGTGCACTTTTACAAAAGTCCGCGTTCCGTCCTTTTACTGCCAGTGTACCACCCATTGCGTCGAGGTAGGCAACAGACACCACATGTTTCGGTTCGAAAGGGTCCGAAGAGAAGAGAAACAGAAAGTCCTCGAGTTGCTATAAAGAAAAAAATTCTGTTTCCTGTTTCCGATACCCTGAGTTCACGTCTGCTACGAGGCGGAACCAACTAATCCATAAATTACCCAAAACTGTAGGAAACCGTTGTCTACCGTCGACTAGCGAGACAATACGGTCATAAACCGCGACCCTAGCGAAATGCTCTAGCCGATCAGCCTGATTAATTTTTGGGAATTAGCAATTAAAAAGTATTATTCAACATCAATACGGCTCGCGAAGAGACACAGGAAGAAAGAGAGCATGTAGTTCGCTGACTGCGCGTAGTCCCGCCCGCTTCGTCCTACCTTCAAATTAAAGACGGATCCCTTATCTCTCGAGTATAAACACGCGCTCGAATTTCAAAACAAAAGCACATGTCGACGTATTCCGTGCGAGAGACGGCGGGCTTGAAGTCCGATTGGCCCTAATCTAACCAATCTGCCCTGCATCCCTCCCAAACGGCCACTGTCCTGAAGAGGCCCTCTTCACAGCAATATCTCCTCCCCAAGGCCCACCTTCTCTCGCACGGAATACGTCGACGCGTGCTTTTGTTTTGAAATTTGAGCGCGTGTTTAGACACGAGAGATAAGCAGGCCCGATTGGCTAGTTTGGGACCAATCGAACCTCAAGCCCATCTTCTCTCGCACGGAATACGTCAGTGACATCGAAAAGTCCTGCGCCCCGTCTCAGGTAAAGCAACCGCGCGCGATTACAGTCACCTGACCGTACCGCTACAACCCCATATTTCTTCAGTGAGGTCAAATAACAGGTCGACAGAAGAATTGCAGGAGAATTTTACTAACCCACTCTTGGCCAATGTTACTGCTTTTATAATAATCAGATGTGTAAGTTCCAGCTTGTCCTTATCTTGATTATTTGTTGAATAAGTGTCATTGCTCAATGGAAACCACGAGAAGGTGACCGTGGCGCACTGTTCTCGACCGTCGACTCAAGGAACAATACGGTCATAAACCGCGACCTTCTTTAGACTACGTTGACGATCAACGCAGTTAGTTTTTACGATTGATCAGAAGTAATACGAAACGTGGGAAGTCTGGCAATTGAAAGAATTAAGGTACATGGCCGATCACGGGTGTTTAAAATTTATGACCGGGCCTTCTTACTTCCATCCTCCTGACCCATCCTTAACCTCTCCTGATGGAAAAAGCCCACCACATTCTCGTGGTTTCTAAATAAACAGCTCTAAATTGAGTACAGTCTAAGCTGTTCGAGGGTGAACTTACGATTATCTAACAAATCTTTAGTGATTTGTGATTGAACTTCATGATCGAGGGAAAAAAAATTAATAAAGTTATCTTTGCGCATATAGAGATAATCTTTGGAGTAAATAATATTAGGGGGAAAAGGGCGATGGGTGATTGGCGTTAATGTGGTCGTCTTTGTCATTAAGACTCTAGTATTACTCGGTTCGTTTAGGTCATGGTTCTCTGAGGTCATTTTAACGGAGGATCGTGTCCCATTTTCAGCGCACTTGGTCTCAAATAAAGTCCGGCATATTTCAGCCTCTAAATTTGGCTCGTCAGCCCCTAACCAGACACAAGCCGCGGGTGGCAGGTCGTGAACCTGGACGGGGTGCTATTTGTCAAAGCCTATCCGATGTTCCAGGTCAGACGAGCCTGAGCCCTGAGGTACGTGGGCAGCCGCAGCGGGTTCTGTGACGGAGTGCCTTCAAAGTCGGCCTTTCTGATGTCCAACCGACAGCCGGGTCGGAGCACCTCACGACCTCCTGAGAGCGATCCTCCAACCACTACATTTTTAATGGGAGATCCACTCGTCCCAGCTATTCCTATCGTAAGGTGTGCGTCACTATTATTTGAATCATCATCAGACTGATCAATCCCGACTAAGACCTCAGGTCGACCGTTGATTTCTCTCCCGTGAGCAAGGAAAATGGTAGCAATTATCTTTTCATTATTTTCCCACATCCTATTACAGTCCGTATCCTTTACCTTTTCAGAATCTGCAAGTGGCACGTCGTCGGCGCCTACGACTACCCTTTGCAGACGCTTACAGGATGAGGTATCAGTACAGTCCGTTGTGGTACAGTTAGATGAAAGGTTCGAGATTGATGAAGAAGGAATTTGATTAATATTGATGAAGTCCGGAGGATTACGGGACAATGCATCCGCATTCGAATTTACTTTCCTCGGTTTGTATTATATGTTATAGTCGTATTCATTTAATTTAATCCGCCACCTCATAATGCGAGAAATAGGGTCCTTTACGCTATGAAGCCAGACCAACGGTCGATGATCGGTTACTAACGTAAATTGTTGACCATACAAATAGGGTCGAAAATGATCAACTACGTAGATGACGGCGAGTAATTCCTTCTCAATGATGGAGTAATTAATTTCTGCACTATTAAGCGTTCTTAACGCGTACGCGATAGGGAGATCTTTACCAATTTGGCCCTGGCTCAACACAGCTCCCACTGCATCATTTGAAGCATCAGTCGTCACAAGGAAAGGTCGTTTAAAATCCGGGAATTGTAGTAATGGTTCAGAACAAATTCTATTACGTAGATTTTCGAAGGTAGATTGTCCCAAATAAAGGGGACATTCGATTTCAATAATCGCGTTAGAGGTTTGGCGGTTTTCGCCATATCAGGAATAAATCGTCTGTAATAACCGACCAGGCCCAGAAATTGCTTTATATTCTTTTTTGTTTTAGGGATGGGAAAGAATTTCACGGCTTTGATCTTCCCGGGGTCTGGTTTCACTCCTTCACCAGAAATACTATGACCTAAGTAAGTAATTTCGTGTCGTAAGAATCTACATTTCTCAGGCTGTAATGTTAACCCTGCATTCTGTAACCGGGCTAATATTTTCTTTAACTTTTGCGAATGTTCCTCTATAGAATCAGCATACAGGACAATGTCGTCCATGTATACGAACAACTCAACTCCCTGTAGACCAGATAGAACTAAGTCCATGCATCGTTGGAAAGTGGCTGGGGCATTTTTTAGGCCGAAAGGCATTTTGTTAAATTCATAATGGCCGTGGAGTGTCGAGAAAGCGGTTTTTTGTTTGGATTTGGCGTCCATGGGGATTTGATAGAAACCCGAAACCAAATCTAGCGTACTAAAGTATTTCGCTGCTCCAAGTTGGTCTAATATTTCCGTTATATTAGGAAGTGGTTTTTTCGTTCAGCAGGCGATAATCTATGACCATGCGCCAACGTGGCTTACCAGTGGAGTCTGATTTCTTGGGGACCACCCAAACAGGTGAGTTATAAGAGGAAGTTGACGGTTGAATATTATTATTTTCCAACAATGCATTGACTTGTTTCTTTATTTCCTCCTTGTGAATAGGAGGAAACCTATACTGTTTTGTGTTAATTGGGGTTTCGTTTACAGTTTCAATCGAATGTTGGATGGTATTTGTGGAATTTAATTTATCGGATGGAAGGTGAAACTGATAAGGGAATTCTTTAATAATTTCCAGAATACTGGTTTGCTCGTCCTCATTCAAACCATTTAATTCCAATATTTTAACTATCTGGACTAATCTATTCGAATCGGCCCTTGACTGATCCACGTTAGGATTTCCTGTGGGAGACGAACGTGGCGAAGGTGGACGCTCCGTGAATGCCTCTAACTCAACAGGTGGTATAGTTACAGTGACATGATTTGGAGTGGTGTTGATTGCATATAGTTGAGCAGACCCGTTTTGTTGTGTAACTAACGCTTCTCCTATGTAAACGCCTGGATTAGAGGTCAATCTCCTAATATAACCTTCTTTAATTCCAGAATCCTTGACAGGCAGAGCTATAAGGGTTCTAGTACGAGGGGGTAAACTAAAGGAGGAGGATGAAAGAAGGAAGAATTCCCCATCACCGATCTGAAGGCTATTAGACTTGTCATTCCCAAATTTCATTATTGCATTTTGATTTTCCAAGAACGGCATTCCTAAGATTCCCGTTCCAGGAATGGGAAGGTCGTCATCAACAATTTGGAATCTCACGTCGACGTGATGGACTTTAATAATAACCTCGCCGAGGGTAAATATACCCCCTGAACCAAAACCCGTGATTTTATAGACGATATTGTTATCTATTATCATATCAGAGATTATACCTTTTCGTTTTATTAGATTAAGTTGAGAACCCGTATCGATAAGGAAGCTGGCGAAGCCTTCTTGGAAGCAACGGTGGGTTAAGTTAACCAGAGGCAAAGAACTTGATCGCTTTATTTTGATCTGGAAACAACCCCGTTGGTGGCGCTGGCAATTAAGGGTTGAGTTCCCGTCGCGCCCCTTCGCGGAACTCCTTTTGAGTTTAAATTACTCCGACCGGAAGCTTCATCACCTGACCGGACGCCACCCTGGTTTTGTTTTATGAAACAACGAGCTTCGAAGTGACCAGTCTTCCTGCAATACCCACATCTAATCTCCTCGCGGTTGGGAAAATGTGCTCTAGTTCCCTGAGGACAATCACGGCGTAAGTGCCCTGTTTGATTGCATTGATAACACGTATAATCTTTCAAATCTGTCTTAAATATTTTTACATCAGTGACAAAAGGTTTCGAAGATGAGGAGAGCCTCGAGTGATCGGTCGATTCTGATTCTATCTTACTCGCGACATTAATTACGGTTTCGAGGTCAGGTAGATTGTTACCGTCCTTTAATCTGTTCAAATAAAACCGCGCGGTTTCGTTCCAAAGGCCCTTAACGAAAGTGATTACTGCCGTGTTCCTTAATAAGTCATTAACACCAACTAATTGCTCCGGATTATACGCGTCCCTGGCAGTTTCTAATCTACCATTTATATTTCATTGACTCGGGCTCCGAAAACCTCAACCGTTTCGTTTCTGTCCTGATGTTGATTCATTAACTATGCATTCAAACTATGTACATTAAATGATTGCGCGAAGATCTTTTTTAGAAGATTAATCAATTCATCTAAAGTTTCGGGCTCTCGTCGATTGGACAAGAGTAAGTTGGCATGTCCCTCAATCCTACCCCGACTGAGGAAAAGGAGGTTCTCTCGATCCTCAGGTTTTACTTTGGCGTTAATTAAATTGCACTGCTTAATAAATCTGACTAACGAGTCAGATTTCCCATCAAATCTCGGAATTGAGTCTTTCACTAATTTTAGGGCGAGATAGGACTTAGGTGGGTTTGTGGGCTTTAATAGATTCGGTTGAGAGATTATGTTCGAACAAGGCGATTGGCTACTTAATTCAGACAAATTAACTATAGGTGGGTCCAGTTGCGTCGGCACAAAGTTTAATTCGCGCGACTGTGATTCATCACCAGAAGCTTCTAAATTAGCAGCAGCAACCGTGGTTGGGCAGGGCAGAGAATCCCCTGATCTAGGCGAATCAACGATAGCACTAACGATAACTAACACAACGTGACGATAATTACAACACACTAGTTTAACAATAGAACCATAAATTGGATATTTTAATTGAACTTCGATCTCTCACGCAATTGCAGATGAGTGCTTGATGCCGCCTCCGTTGTCCTGATTGATCTCAGCGAAGAAGGTCCTCAGGCCGAGTGCGTGTGGCTTCAGCGAAAACTGGTACGGTCGTCTGATGTCACTTCCCTCTGGCATTCGCCCGTGTTCCTGGGGAAAACCGTCCAAAAACCCAGGACAGAGGAACTGCACAAACTGGCCAGCGACTGCTCCTTTGAATCCTGCGTCCACGAGCCGGCGAATTTGAATTATCCCACCGCTATCACCAATTTGTTGCGTGGCCGTCCGGTTTCCTTGAATCCTTCGTGGGGATTTCGACGAGGATCGATGCCCGTGGAGTGCTAAGGCACTCTGCTCCTTGGACGCGGATTTCTGAGGATAATAGTAATAATAAGGATGATAATAAAATAAATAAAACGATTTAAACACAAATAACTGGTAACTTTAATTAACTAATTGAACGATTTGAACTTCGCGCTTCTGCAGTTTATATTACACGCCGCTAGACGGGAGTCGCATGTTGCGTACCGCGTAACCTCAAGTTGGTAACAATGCGTTTTCCACTATAAGAAAGACTTGGGGGTTCAGCTAGAAGGTTGTCTGCCATGATAAGTAATCCGAGTTTAAATTCGCCTTTTTGCCCGGCATATTTGAAGCCGCTCGTTGAGCTAGCTTTTGTCGGTTTCTCCTTAGAAACGTAAAATAACGATTCTAAAAGATTGCCATTCTAATCTCGACTGTATTAGCGATAACACGTTTATTCCTGAGCTCTGTTACAATTCATAATCCATCTTTAATTCGTTGTGGATAATAATAAAACGTTTAAACCTACAAAGATTACAAACTAAAAGTACACAACTGTAGTCAATTTATTCAAACACCGACACGCAACTCCGAGCAGAGCGGTTCTGCGCTCCACGGGCATCAACCCAGCCCCTAGGACCATCGCCGGGCCGAAGAACTACGCAACATTTCTTGTGACAGCGGTGGGATAGCAGAGAAGAATTTCTGCATTGTGCCGGCTCGGGATCTGCGCAGAGCTGTGGTGCTTCCTCTCCCCCTTGGGTTTTCGCACGGTTTCCCCGAGGGCCAAGGGTAAATACCGGAGAAGGGTGATTTCAGCGGCCGTGCACGCTCCCTGAAATAACATAGCACACGTCGGCGCAAGGGATCTACCAAACGCCACAAGCCGGATCTTGGATCGTCGTTGGACTAGCAGCAACAGCGGATTGTGGAGATCGTCGTTGGACTGGCAGCGGCAGCGGACCCCAGAGGTCGTCGTTGGACCGCAGAGATCGTCTCCTGGACGTAGACCAACTACAGAAGCCGACGCGTCAGTTAGATAAGTCATAATTTTAAGAGCTTAGTTACGCGGGGCAGACAACCGATTAAATTTTCGTAAAATGCCGCCATATCGCAAAATGTTAAAAAGGTCTAAGAGGCGACACGAGCCTGGCTTGAGTTGTGGTAATTTCTTTGAAGTAGAAGATTTGGTAGCAAACCCACCTGGGACCGAATCTCTTCTTGAAGGGCCGCCGGTAGCCGAAATAAGAACGGTGACGATGCAAGCTCCAATTCCGGAATTTGGGTTGCCAATTAATGGCGACGAGTTCACTCCTACTAGTAGTGTGGGTACCTTGGACAACGCGTGTTCCCCTCCTGAAAATTCATTTATGCCATTAATTCGTGACTCAGTGCAAGCTTGCTGATTCCCGGGTAAAACCTAGTGACAGGACTAATTTATTAGCTCTAATCCGTAATAAAATCGAGGGACACGCGGATCAATTGATATCGAATCGCTGCGAACCGAGTACGTTGGATGATTTAATTAGTTCATTAAAATCAGTTTTTGCGCGATCTTTTGATGTTGATTTGGTTCAGGACGAGTTGAAAAACGTGTATCAAAAGAATGCTGAAAAAGCTGAAATTTATGGGGCTAGAGTTAGCGAGATATTAAGCCATGGCATAGAAGCAGCCAAAGAAAAGTTCAACACAAAGCAGTTGATGGTTGTTAAGGTGCTCCTGAATCAGACAGCAATAAATGGGTTTGTTCGAGGGCTACAGAATCAAATCGTTAGATTGATCATTTCAAAAGACCAAATAATTAACCTGGAAACCGCTATAGATATTGCGGCCCGGTTTCTCGCGTAACCCAGTTGAGTCCATTCATGCCCCAATTTTCCCTCGCGACCCTTACAACTTGACAGAACGTATAACTAGTCTTCAGGGGGCCCGCAGGAGGCACTCGTTTGCGCAGACGAGTCGCCGATCGCGGATCTCCAGGTGATGAGGGCCGTTGACAGATTCTCTGACTATGATAATGCAGTAAAGGTGGCTTCTGTTTTCTTAGCGCGCGGGAACACAGAAGCCGGGCAAAATGAGGTCGTGGATAAATTGAAATCGGACTCCAGTCTACAAACATGTATTTTCTCTAGTAGTCGTAATGAACACTCTGCTGGCGCTGACCACCTTTTCTAAACAGGAGAAATCATCCGTTAATGAAACTAATATAACACGCGGGGGATCACTCCAATCGAACATTAATGACCAAAATCTACTCGGACGCTCGAGGGCTATCGGTGATTCCCAACTCCAGGAACCCGCTTCGAGTGGCGTTGGAGGAGGTCAGTGTTCGATAAGAGCGGATTCAATGTTTGCCGATGAGGGGACATGCTCGCGGGATCTTGACTCGCTGCAGAGGCCTGGGGAGCCTAGTAGGGACCCGACTGAGGTCGTGGAAGGGGCTGACGAGCATATTAGGAAAATTCTACAGTGGCCGGAGAGCCCATGAATTTAGCGACCAAGACCGCACGGGGGATCCCCAGAAATCCGACCTCAATAGATTTATTTAAATTTAAACTTAGCAGACTTTTGATTACCAATACTTCTACGGACGAACGGAACGCTCACTTATTCCCAACTCCAACCACTTTTTATACTAAAGATTCCCTCCTTATGCGAAGAGATAATCTTGCCCACTTTCTTCCGCTTGACCTCGGCGTCACCTCCAATATTGGCAGGACACTGCTGGCGCGAACTAAACTCACTGTTGAACTAGTAAAGGGGTATCAGATAAATGTCGGTGAAGCCATAACCATCCCAGGAAACAAATATTTATTAATTTTACAAGTTAATCTCACAAGTATTCAGATGAAATTCCTTTATCCACCATTGATTCAATATCCGTACCAACTGCTCTCGCCAAGCAATTCATCAGTCTGTTCGGTTGTCCACGTACCATTCACACCGATCAAGGATCCAATTCCACCAGTCAAGTGATGAAAGATTTCTGTAAAATTTTTAAGATACAAAGAATTACATCTATTGCCTTCCACCCACAGTCTTTAGGCTCTCTCGAATGTGCCCATAGAGTTTTTGTCGAGTATTTAAAACATTACTGTACCAAAGTAGATTGGGATGAATGGATCAGATTCGGTATTTTTTTCATATAATTCTTCGGTGCATGAGGCCAATGGATTCACCCCCCATGAACTCGTTTTGAGTATCAAAGCCATCATTCCTTCAGGATTTACTAACGAACAAATTCCCCGAACGTTCGTCCAACACTAAGATGAATTGTTTACAAGAATTACGACGACTCAAGCTACGGCAGTGAACAAACTTGAACAATCAAAGCAAAGGAGTAAAACTTATTATGATAAGAATAAAAATCCTCGCCAGTTTAAAGTAGGTGACTTCGTTTACCTGTTGAAGGAACCGAGAACGTCAAAGTTTAATCCAAACTGGATAGGGCCTTATCAAATTATTCGAATGTATAATGATTTAACTGTGGAACTGGAATTGGGACCCAACGAAGTCAAAATTGTACACGCGAACAAACTAAAATTAGCTTGTATTAGACCGGATTTGTCTTAAAATAATGTTAATAATTGTAAATTAAGTTAATATAACTAGGTTAACATGTACAGAAGAGTTAGGTTATTCTTTAACGCGGGCGTCATCCAGTGTCTGTAGCAGTCTATAGAAAAGCTGTTTCAAGGGAAACATCTTTTATGTAATGGGGGAGGTGTTACGTACCGCGCAACCTCAAGTTGGTAACAATGCGTTTTCCACTATAAGAAAGACTTGGGGGTTCAGCTAGAAGGTTGTCTGCCATGATAAGTAATCCGAGTTTAAATTCGCCTTTTTGCCCGGCATATTTGAAGCCGCTCGTTGAGCTAGCTTTTGTCGGTTTCTCCTTAGAAACGTAAAATAACGATTCTAAAAGATTGCCATTCTAATCTTGACCGTATTAACGATAACACGTTTATTCCTGAGCTCTGTTACAAGTCATAATCCATCTTTAATTCGTTGTGGATAATAATAAAACGTTTAAACCTACAAAGATTACAAACTAAAAGTACACAACTGTAGTCAATTTATTCAAACACCGACACGCAACTCCGAGCAGAGCGGTTCTGCGCTCCACGGGCATCAACCCAGCCCCTAGGACCATCGCCGGGCCGAAGAACTACGCAACACGCAACAACATAAAAAAATTTATTTATTTATTTTTTATTTTCTAGTTTTTAGTGTTTATGGATTTACATTTCGCAGCTCAGACTTCTACAGCAATATCTTTTATTTAATTTCAAATCGCGATGCGACTAGCGACCCGAACGCAGCGGCTTTTTGTCGTTTTCGTAAAGAACGCGAGTGGCTGATGTCAAGTCGTTTGAATTTGTGGTTATGGGTTATATTTATTGATGACTGGGTAATTTTTTCACCCGCTCGAGGTTAATTTTTTTTTTTTAATGTATTGTCATCCAAACTACGCACGTCTGCAAAGTTTCAAGATAATTGGATAGTTGGAAGTGGGTTAAATTTGAGTTGCCAGATTTGAACCATACATACAAACAGAGGATCGAAGCTAAATAAAATCGTTTAAAAATGGTTTAAAAAGTAGAATCTTCGCACCGGGATTGAACCTGGGATTTTCTGTTTGAGACCCAAGCTCTTGGGTCTTTTGTCCTGTGAAATTATGATCTGTTTTCGGAATAAATCCCAGCAAGATAAATTTTGGTATCGGCCTTTATTTGGTCGTTTTAAACAATATGTCAAAAGTCCCAATCGATCCGACTGCCGCTAAAAATTTTACAGAGGGTTAAAGAAAAACGGTTTTTCGAGAATATCTCGTTATCTAGCAGTTTTACGGCGAAAATAGTTATTATGAAATTTATAGCTTAGGAAATTCTCTACAAAAAGAATCGTATGAGTTTTTTTGTAGGAGTAATCATTTTCGTGCATGTCGGGTTACCAAGTTTCAACCCTCATATTTTTCACAGGAGAAGATCCTGAACACGGAAATTCAAAAAGTTATTAAACATTGTAAATACGAAGGGGATGTCCTTCTGAGTACAATACATTTTTGTTTGCTGCCTAAATTCACTCTAGGGGGGGGGGGGGGGTGAAATTCACCCCCGAATTTTCGTTTTTTTTTTTTGATTTTGTGTTATAACTCGCGAACCGTAAGAACTATAAGAACTATAATTTACCAAATGATAGTCCTAATTAAAATAAGTAACATTTTCCTCAACACTTTTTTTCTATCTCCTACAGCTGGCGAGTAATAATACAAAATATAAAAAAATCGGGGGTCAATTGTACCCTCTTGGAGCGAATTTGGACAGCAAACAAAATTGCGTTGTACTCAAGAGGACATCCCCTACATAATTACAGAATTTCATAATTTTTTGAATTTCCGGGTTCGAGATCTTCCCTTGTCAAAAGTATGAGGGTTGAAACTTGGTAACCCGACATACATGAAAATGGGTACCCCCCCCAAAAAAACTCATACAACTTTTTTTGTCAAGAATTTCCTAAGCTATAAATTTTATAATAACTATTTTTGTCGTAAAACTACTAGATAACGAGATATTCGTGAAACAACTGATTTGATTTTTTTTAACCCTCTGTAAAATTGTTAGCGGCGGTCGGATTCTTATCAAATAAAGGCCCAAACCAAAAGTTAGCTTGCTGGACGCACACGGACGGAAGGTAGGGTATACTTGTCATGGTGCAGCACATTAGTAGTTCAAACTCTACGTTTCGATACAATTTGATTGGCTCTTTCCTTATTAACAATTGAATGGATTTAAAAATTGTAAAAAAACATCTACCGTGTAAGTGCCCGAGCGTATCCCCCGCGTTAAGGTCTGGGCACACATATCAGTTCCGTGTCAGTCCACGTAGAATTCAAGTATTCTTTCCATTACAATCATTAAAAATAATCAGAATTATGTCACTTTCGATTTGGTGTCATTTTCATCAGAATAGCACTGGCAATCCATTGGTGATATCTCTACGAAGATCTAATATGGAAATTGACAGTTTCATTACTGAATGGCCTGTTGTTGATTTTTGGGATCACCGAAACCCGTAGTTCGAAAGCTTCAACCTAAGAACCCAACAGGGTCGTAAAAGAAGGTCCAATTCAACCTATTTCAAGAGAGCGTAGTGAAAAAGTCAGAATATCTTGTCCAAGAAATTTTAACTGTAGAGTACGAATACAGATCCGACTGAAGGAAAAAGCTGACTGAGCAGAATGGTTTCGAAATATTGATACATTTGTGATTGAATTTGGCGGCATGGATAAGTGAATGGGGATATAGCGAGTGTGCGTGCGACGCGGATGCGAGGCAGACGGAGCAGATCACTGACGAGAGCGGGTGGGCAGTCCTGAGACTCCTGATTTGTATGCGAAGGATGGATAAGGATCGGTAATACGTTCCAGTTGGATATATCTATCCTGTATTAAATGTATTATATTTAGTTCCTCACACATTATTTCCATTAATTTGCATCTTCCTCTATCAATCTAAAGTCCATTTCATATATATTGGCCGTTGAATTCGATTTTGCGAGTAGCGCGCAAGGAGAAATCAGTCACCACCACCTGACGATCGGGGATTGGTAGTTGAAGTTACTTGGCCCCCGAAGGGTTTGGTGGGGTAACGGGAACGCTGCTCGACTCCGCCTGAACGAAGCCGTGTGGCTGTTTATTCTTAGCGTAGTAGTTGTGTGCAGGGACCGGCGGACTCCAGCTATCGTTGATGGAGGGGGAAACACCTACAGGAGCGGAGGTAAAGTGTGCGTGAACTACGCCTCCGTCAGTCACGCACACATAACCACCGCTTCTGCAGGTGTTTCCCCCTCCACCAGTGGTAGCTAGAGTCCGCCGATCCCTGTTTAGGAGCCCGGCGACTATCCCCACAATTTCTTGGAATTCTTTGGTCGAGAGTGTGAGAATCCGAGAACGAGCGAGAGCGGACAAAAGAGACACATGTAGTTGCCGTCAACTACGAAAGAGAGAAAGCATGATACTTTGTCTCGCTTCGTAGTTCACGTGCATCGTACGCTCCAGAGCTGGGCAAAAGTTTATCTAAATAAAAATCTCAAGTAACGAACGTAAGATAAATAATTTTTATTCGTTATTCGAGGCTCAAATAATCTAAGTTATCTTTATTCGAAGAGCAACGAATAAATAATTTTATTCGATGAGAATTTATACGACGAATAAAGATAACTTTTTTATTCGATGAATAACTATCATTTTTTATTCGAAGGTTTTATTCGAATAAATGCGTCGAATAAATTTTTCATCTGTAGCATTTATGTTTTCAAAGCCTACGAATAAAGCCACAAATAACTTTCGTCAGCGTTGAGCGTGTTTATTCGAGCCTCCGAAGGTCGAGCCCGGTCGAGTGGCGAGCGCCGAAACAAAGGACCAGCAGCGGCGACTTGGGGTCTTAGTGACTACGGATGAAAAATGTATACGACGCATTTATTCGAATAAAACCTTTGAATAAAAAATTATCGTTATTCGTCGAATAAATCCTTATCGAATAAAAAAGTTATCTTTATTCGTAGAATAAATTCTCATCGAATAAAATTATTTATTCGTTGCTCTTCGAATAAAGATAACTTCGGTTATTCGAGCTTCGAATAACGAATACAAATTATGGATATACTTCCGAAAGGGACAGGTGGCCGATCGAGATGAGGTTTGGGCGGAGGGGTGGGGAGGAGGTGTGAACCCTAAATCTAAAATTGCAGCTTCGGGTATTTATTAGTTTCTGAAATATTAATAAAAAATTGTTAATTTATTTTGGAAATTTTTTTTGACGTTGTGCAGGCCTCCCGACCCGGGAGTTCTTTCTTCTCCCCATTTTCCACTTTTGAAATTTTGTAACCACAGTCTCATTTTTAGCATCGTCAAACTGACATCGGTTTGCTATCATGCTTTACGCGCCCCCCGCGCTCATCTAACTCAAACCAATACTAATATCCGGGACAAGTTGGAAAGTGGAATGTGTTGTGTCGGTATAAGTCAACAGAAATATTGTTAAAGGGGAGGGGGGCCGTGGTAAAGTGATTAAAAAAAATCGGTAAAGTGTACCCTTTTATGCACAATTTCTTCTGTATCTTTTGAACGCATTAATTGCCGAAGGTAAAATTTTATATTTGGGATTTGTCCACACACCTCATAATACCCACCAAGTTTCATCTCGATCGGCCACCGGTTGGGGCTAGACCAGTGTGTGGGGCGCGGAAAGCACGTCAGCGAACCGATGTAAGTTCGGCGATGCTAAAAACGAGACCGTGGTTACAAAATTTCCAAAATAACAAATAGGGGGACGGAAAGGCTCCCGGATAGGGAGGCTTGCACCAACGTCCAAAAAAAATTTCCAAAAAAAATTAACAATTTTTTATTAATATTTCGAAAACTAATAAATACCCGAAGCTACAATTTTAGATAGGGTGCACACCCCCTCCCCACCCCCCCCCAAACCTCATCTTGATCGGCCATCGGTCCCTTTCGGAAGTACAGCCCAAATTATTTATCTTATGTTCGTTATTTGAGATTTTTATTTAGATAAACTTTTGCCCAACTCTGGAGCGTGCGCTGCACGTGAACGACGAAGTGAGACAAAGTATCATGCTTTCTCTCTTTCGTAGTCGACGGCACTACTACGTGTGACTCATTCGTCCGCTCTCACTCGTTCTCGGATTCTCTCACTCTCGACCAAAGAATCTCGCTCTCGCCTTCGACAAGAAAGAAGCGAGAAACGACCGCCGGAATCGTGTCCCGTCTATGTACTCAAAGTGGTGGGCATGCTTCACTGCGTGCGTACGTACCTCACGGACACCAATTCCCGCCGCGCGACGAGTGGCGGAGCTCGAGAAAGAGCGAGAACGTAGAGAAAAGGAGCACCGAGGCAGGCAAGCGGAGTGGTGGGAGAATACCCCTCACGAAACTCACCGGCCAATAAATATGAAATCGACTTTAGATTAGTATATGCTACGTTCGCTACAGGCTTATTGTTAAAATGTCCAATGTATCGTGTCTATTCCGTGTTAATTACGTGTTTGTACGACGTTCCGGAAACGCTTGTTGCCATAATTCCCGGACTATATTGCTCCATCATAAACCATTACGTTACTGATCTTCAGAACGGAGTCTCGGATTTGCTGTCGATTGTTCCAAACTACTTAGCCATATTATACTTTTATGGAGATGGAAGATTTAAAAGATTAATAATAGTAAAATAAATGTATAACTGGCCGGGGACTCTCGAACTCGGGGACTTCTGTATGTACATGCGAGGATTCCTGGTAGAGATGCTTGACGCCTTGACCGGTCACAGTCACATCGTTAGCTGTTTATTACCCACGACGGAACGAAGAAGGTATACCTACACTAGGGTTGATCTTATTTACTCTTGTATAGTTCCAAATAATTAAAAAAATCTGTGAAAAGATTGAGTCCAATTAGATAACGGGAAAAGGTGCCCCGAGGCCCTTTAACATTTAAATAATTATTTAACTGCTCAAAAAGTCGATTTTATATAATATCCTTCAAGTTGTTGATTATATAATAAAATATGTCAAACAAAAATTGTAGATCCGGACAAGGAGCATCTTTTATGTTGTATTATTTTTTCTCGTGCGACAAACGGTTTTCGAAAAAAGTCTGAAAAACTGAAGAAAAAAATTCTAAAATTTTGAAAGTTTAAATGCTTCTCGAACCCTTTTTATTTATAAAGGCGAACAAAAAAATGGAATTTTTATTTTCGAGGACTATTTTTTTTAAATATTTAAGGGGAGGCATATACCGAAATATGCCAAAAAGATGAAAAAAATTTCCTTATTTTCAGTCTTTGATATGTCATGAATGTTTCCTGAAAATGTGGGACCGAAATTCGCAAAAATATGCCAATGGCCAATGGCCATTAAATGATATTAATGAGACGAGGTCGCATACTTGATTTAAGGCTGCCGTCTCAAGTTTGTTTTGGTCCGAATCGATCGAAGCGTCCCCAGTAAACAAACGGACCCTAATGAAATTACTCCGATCGATAAAAAGAATTTGTACAGCAATGACATCTTCAGGTACTCTGGGTAGACGAATTTTTTACGCATAGTTGCCACATGTTCTGTACTCTCTGTCTCTGCCGCGCTGTTGCCACAGCTCCTTCTATTGAGAATTCTTGGAGGAATACGGCACGAGAGCTGCGTCTAGGCAGGGATCGACGGGCTCCGGTTACCGCTGATGGAGGGGGGAACACCTACAGGAGCGGTGGTTATGAGTGCGGAACTGCGAGCGGCAGTCACGCACACATAACCACCGCTCCTGTAGATGTTTCCCTCTGCATCAGCTGTAGATGTAGCGCGTCCGATTGCTGCGTCTCTAGCCTCAGAGCCTCGCTGAACGGAAAGGAGGATAGCAATAATGAAAGATAGAGAGGTTGAGTAGTGAAGTTAGGAAACATGTCAATGAAACAATACTAATTTGCGTAATAGTTTTTATTTATACATTGAAGGATGTAATATTTTGTATAATCAGTGTGCAAATTCAAAGCATACAATTTCAATAAGGTACATCACCGAAGTGTACACGCCGATCGTAATGAAAGGGTATAGCCGGTTAAGATGGTCAAATGTGCCCCTGAACCGAATTCAAATCACGATGAGTCATTCGAAAGCTTATAAAAAAAGAATGATTTCTGTCAAGTTTCAACTTCGTATCTCGACCCGGGGGGTAGTAAAGGGTAAAAATAGAAAATCAGGTTTTTGCCGAATTTCTCCTATACCAGCGGATGAAAAATTTTGAAAAAATTCAGAGACATGTCTGTCATCGGTGCACATATTAGGGAATCGCGTCAGATTTTTAAATTGAAAAACCAAGCTGTGAAAAATAAAAAACGCCAAAAAATGCTGAAAAATGCCGGTTTTGTATCGAAGCAGTCTTGATACTATAATTATATTTTTACTGTAAGTCCGCATCGTTGTTACTATTGTCTTGAATTTTTTTCAGATTTTTCAATTTGGTGCGCCGCAGTTAAAAAAATTAAAAACCGATTTTTTCGCCGTTTTTTCCGTGTCAGAGTAACTAATAGGTCGAACTTTCGTACATACTTTATGGAATAAGCCTTTTATGCAATCTTCAACGTCTTCACATGCAGCAAAACAGCGTAGAAATTAAACGAACTAAACATGCTGTGCCATTACAGTCTAAAATGTCTATCATATTTTCAACGGCGTCAATGGCGCAGCGGTAAAGTGTCCGACTGTTGAATCGCTGCGAAATTTTTGAACGTAGGTTCAAGCCTCGGAATTTCTATGTCCCACAGGGTCATTTTTTTTCACATTAATTATGTATTTTTTCGATTTCTAGCTATATGACAATGATCGATATTTATATACAAATGTTTTAAAAACATATTAAAATTATTTCAATAGTTGAAAACTATTGTTAGGTATCATGCCAATTATAGCATTGTTTAACTTTTGAATTTTGGAAACCAGAATGAGTTGTATGATCTATAAGAAGAGGCGAAATAATTACAAAACAACACACAATTGACGATGATCACCATCGTAATTAATTTGTAAATAGTGCGTGATTCTTTGTCGCAACTTGATATAATTACGTTTGATGTGATTACGTTTAGATTTTAGATTTTAGATCATACTCTGAAAAAATATTTTTTATCGAAGGCTTCTACAGCGTGCATGGTACTGGCCAAGAGTGGATTCTAATTTTAACAAAGTTCACCAATGTAAAGTATCAAAATATTCGTCTTTTAATAAAAAAATTCATTTTAAGGTTTGAAAAATAGAAATAGCTCAAATAAAAAGTACGGAAATTTAAAACGAACACAAGAAATTGAGGCATTTGATGAAAAAAGGGCACATAAACCACTTGTTTAAAACTTATAAATAAAGACACATATCATTTTTAAATCATGACTTCTGTATTCAGAACGCTTGAACGACACGGTAACTACATCCTTAAAAAAATTTGATTTAATTGCATTACTTTTTATTAAGTTATACTATAATGAAAACTTTGAAATCGATTTTCTTGAAATGGCAGTTTGGCGTATGTGCCCTTTTTCCATCAAATGCTTCAATTATGAATGTACATTTTTCTTTGTTAAACAAGTTACAGAAGAACTTTATTTAACTTTTTTTTATGTAGAATTTAGTTCGTATATCTGAAAAATCGAAGAATCATAACGGGTATTTATCATTTTTCGTGATCTAATGGATCTTAAGACACGAATATAAAATTTTAATATAAAGTTTCATTGAAATCCATTTTGCCGTTTAAACGTAATCGTGTTAACAAATACATGAGATATTTGAAAAAAAGCTCTTTTCTAAATAGTCAAAACGTGATCAGGAGGTCTTAAAACGTGATTTCCCTAACAAAATTTTTTCCAAATTTTTTTTCATTACAAGAGTTTTATACATATGTCAGAAAGTGAAAAGTGTATCTCGAGCCTCGAAGCACTCAGGAAGATCGCGCACGGCCGCGTGTTGCTTGCACGTAACCTTGGATCGCAGCGTTTCAAGAGCGAGAGAGAAAGACACACGTTCGTTTTCTCTCTCGTCTTCCCGACGTTGTCCGAAGCGCCGAGCTCACGGACACGCAGCTCCGGCGTAGTGTGCATGCGAGGTGGGGGAAATTCTCGAGCGCTCCCGTCCTCATTCTGGCATCACTGGCTCGATTTGGTGTAAACGATGTGGACTTTTCGCTATTCCCACCACTTCTGTCTCACTCTTGTCCGGCGAAGGCGAGAGCGAGCGAGAGGCACTGAAAGCGAGCGAGGGCGGTACGAGATAGACGACGGGATGATGTTTTGTCTCGTTCCGTCTTTCGGACGCCTGACAACTCCGTCCTTTGCTTTCGCGGCCGTCGCGCAGGCAAAGCGTTCCATCTCGCTCCCCCCTTCGGCCAGAAAGAACCGAGAAACGAACACTGGGAATTAGGGCTCTGTTCGCGATACGGGCTCAACGCCGCGCCGCACAGTGGGGCAAAGTGACGAAGTTTGTTTCATAATCAAAGAACTTTTGATGGAAATGAGATAGAGTGATTTTTTTTTAAAATTAAAGTTGAAAGATGCAGAATAAGGGAAAATTAATGAAATTATGATACGAACGTTTTTTACCTTTGAAAATCTGTGTTAAACTTTAAATCGATTTTTTCAAAATCCTGAGGTAGTAGACAAATTTTGCGAACGGATTTGAAATCAGCTCGACAAAATCTATAGGAAATGATGTACAACATGTCAAGAAACAATTCTAACCGAACATGGTATTAGACAAAACATATTTTTGTTGTAAAATTTCAAGTTTAACACAGATTTTCAATGGTAAAAAACGTTCGTATCGTAATTTCATTAATTTTTCCTTATTCTGCATCTTTCAACTTTAATTTAAAAAAAAATCATCACTCTATCTCATTTCCATCAAAAGTTCTTTGATTATGAAACAAACTTCGCCACTTTGCCCCACTGTGCGCTGGTCCCGACCAGCGAGGACTTGGGCTGTTCGGTGGCGACTTGTAATCTCGGTTGGAGAGGCATACAGTGTTGATAAAATATAAAACGTCACGTTTTCAGTATTCAGTAACATACTGCTGAGATTGTCCAGATTAAAATGAGTTCAAACACGGTATAAATCGGAGTATTTCTAGAACTGTACTTGGTAATTAAATATAAATGTAACATTTCTAATCTAAAAATGCTAAAAATAATCGGTTTATTCTGTGTTAATTTATTTTCATCTGGAAAATCTCAGGAGTATGTTATTGAAACGTTCATGCCGATACGATAGCGAATGTGGAAGTTTTACATTCTATCAACACAAACTATATAAATAATCACAATCATTTTAATATATTTTTTTAGGAGTAAATATAAATATTGTTCTCCCACGGCTATTTCCTCCCCGTCGTCCTGGGGATTTTGTTCAAATTGAAATATGTTAGAGTCCATGTGAAAATAAGAAGGATTTAAATAATCATTTTGCCATATTCGAAAGGTAATTTTCAAAAAAACCAAGAAAGTTGAGTACTTTGAGGGTCTGTATTTATAAAACAATTTTGAATGTGGCAAACTGTGACAACTTGAACCCTTCTTCTTTTCACATGCACTATGTACAACGTATTGCAATTTGAATAAAATCTCAGACATTGAGTGTTCAAAGTGATCAGTTTGGTATGGAATGCACCGTATATACGACATTGTCCATTCCAACCGAAATGGATCCTAACCCACTTCTAACTATTGCGTTCTTTACGAAAACGACAAAAAGCTTCTGCGTTCGGGACGCTAGTCACATCGCGATTACCGAAAATACACAATGTATCGAGAAATGATCTGTCACGTATGTACGAATAGTAAAACTAAAACTTTGCAGGCGTTTGTAGTAAATCACCATCGAAATTGTAGTACAAGAACAGAATTATTTTTTAGTGACTTTAGCACTATAGCGTTTAAGGCTGCCGTCTCAAGTTTGTTTTGGTCCGAATCGATCGAAGCGTCCCCAGTAAACAAACGGACCCTAATGAAATTACTCCGATCGATAAAAAGAATTTGTACAGCAATGACATCTTCAGGTACTCTGGGTAGACGAATTTTTTACGCATAGTTGCCACATGTTCTGTACTCTCTGTCTCTGCCGCGCTGTTGCCAAAGCTCTTTCTATCGAGAAGTCTTGACAGAATACGGCACGAGAGCTGCGTCTAGCGTCAGAGCCTCGCTGAACGTAAAGGAGGATAGCAATAATCAAAGATAGAGAGGTTGGGTAGTGAAGTTAGGAAACATGTCAATGAAACAATACTAATTTGCGTATTAATATTTTTTATTTATACGTATATAGAAGGATGTAATATTTTGTATAATCATTGTGCAATTGAAGGGTCGGGTGCAATAAGGGGATTAGCGCTCGAAAATGGGAAAAATTATTGTCCAAACGCTAAGAAAGATTGGAAAATTAAATGTTATTAAACTGAATTTTAAAAAATATAGTGTTATAAAGCTCGTCAGAACACATATTTTTTTCTATTTACAGTTTATTTATCCAATCATTACTATTCGAGCTAAAAATTCTAAACAAAAAATTTTCATCGTCCAAAATTATTATTTCTTTAAACATAAATTGCGATAACTTGAGTAAATATTAAGGGATCGTTATGAGACTTAAATCATAACTTCAGAAAACTCAAGCGAAACCGTAAAATGTATGCACAAAACCCTCATGTTAAAAAATGTAATAATATTTCATTAAAAAGTAATATTGGACATAACCCATGTTTTTCAACGTTCGCCGTTAACAAGTATCGAGGCAATTTTAAGATACGTATAACTTGCAGCAACAAAGTTTTTCCTTAATATAGAAGCAAGATTTTCACAAATTTTCACACTGATTAATAAATAATTGTAGAAGATATGGCGATATATAATTCCGCGCGGCACCAACAGTCAACGCGAATGCTAAAACTGCTAAGTAGCGCATTATACGCGGCTGCTGACTGTTGGTGACGCGCGAGATTTATATATATCATCATATCATTTACAATTATTTATTAATTAGTGTGAAAATAGGTGAAAATCTTCCTTGTATACTAAGGAAAAACTTTGTCGCTGCAAGTTATACGTACCTAAAAATTGCCTCGATACTTTTTAACGGCGAACGTTGAAAAACATGGGTTATGTCCAGTATTACTTTTTAATTAAATATTATTACATTTTTCATCATAAGGGTTTTATGCGTACATTTTACGGCTTCGCTAGAATCTTCTGAAGTTATATTTCAAGTCTCATAACGATCCGTTAATATTTACTCACGTTATCGCAATTTATGTTTAAAGAAATAATGATTTTGGATGATAAAAATTTTTTGTTTAGAATTTTTAGCTCGAATAGTAATGATTGGATAAACAAACTGTAAATAGAAAAAATTATGTGTCCTGACGAGCTTTACAACACTATATTTTTTAAAAGCGGAGCGGATCCCGTGCTCACCGTATGTGCTTGCAACCATCGCGCACGCCCGTCGCGCACGCAAAGGACGGAGTGTCACGGCGCCCGAAAGACGGAGCGAGACAAAACATCAACGCGTCGTCTGTCTCGTACCGTCCAGTGATGCCAGAATGAGGACGGGAGCGCTCGAGAATTTCCCCCACCTCGCATGCACACTACGCCGGAGCTGCGTGTCCGTGAGCTCGGCGCTTCGGACAACGTCGGGAAGACGAGAGAGAAAACGAACGTGTGTCTTTCTCTCTCGCTCTTGAAACGCTGCGATCCAAGGTTACGTGCAAGCAACACGCGGCCGTGCGCGATCTTCCTGAGTGCTTCGAGGCTCGAGATACACTTTTCACTTTCTGACATATGTATAAAACTCTTGTAATGAAAAAAAATTTGGAAAAAATTTTGTTAGGGAAATCACGTTTTAAGACCTCCTGATCACGTTTTGACTATTTAGAAAAGAGCTTTTTTTCAAATATCTCATGTATTTGTTAACACGATTACGTTTAAACGGCAAAATGGATTTCAATGAAACTTTATATTAAAATTTTATATTCGTGTCTTAAGATCCATTAGATCACGAAAAATGATAAATACCCGTTATGATTCTTCGATTTTTCAGATATACGAACTAAATTCTACATAAAAAAAAGTTAAATAAAGTTCTTCTGTAACTTGTTTAACAAAGAAAAATGTACATTCATAATTGAAGCATTTGATGGAAAAAGGGCACATACGCCAAACTGCCATTTCAAGAAAATCGATTTCAAAGTTTTCATTATAGTATAACTTAATAAAAAGTAATGCAATTAAATCAAATTTTTTTAAGGATGTAGTTACCGTGTCGTTCAAGCGTTCTGAATACAGAAGTCATGATTTAAAAATGATATGTGTCTTTATTTATAAGTTTTAAACAAGTGGTTTATGTGCCCTTTTTTCATCAAATGCCTCAATTTCTTGTGTTCGTTTTAAATTTCCGTACTTTTTATTTGAGCTATTTCTATTTTTCAAACCTTAAAATGAATTTTTTTATTAAAAGACGAATATTTTGATACTTTACATTGGTGAACTTTGTTAAAATTAGAATCCACTCTTGGCCAGTACCATGCACGCTGTAGAAGCCTTCGATAAAAAATATTTTTTCAGAGTATGATCTAAAATCTAAAATCTAAACGTAATCACATCAAACGTAATTATATCAAGTTGCGACAAAGAATCACGCACTATTTACAAATTAATTACGATGGTGATCATCGTCAATTGTGTGTTGTTTTGTAATTATTTCGCCTCTTCTTATAGATCATACAACTCATTCTGGTTTCCAAAATTCAAAAGTTAAACAATGCTATAATTGGCATGATACCTAACAATAGTTTTCAACTATTGAAATAATTTTAATATGTTTTTAAAACATTTGTATATAAATATCGATCATTGTCATATAGCTAGAAATCGAAAAAATACATAATTAATGTGAAAAAAAATGACCCTGTGGGACATAGAAATTCCGAGGCTTGAACCTACGTTCAAAAAGTTCGCAGCGATTCAACAGTCGGACACTTTACCGCTGCGCCATTGACGCCGTTGAAAATATGATAGACATTTTAGACTGTAATGGCACAGCATGTTTAGTTCGTTTAATTTCTACGCTGTTTTGCTGCATGTGAAGACGTTGAAGATTGCATAAAAGGCTTATTCCATAAAGTATGTACGAAAGTTCGACCTATTAGTTACTCTGACACGGAAAAAACGGCGAAAAAATCGGTTTTTAATTTTTTTAACTGCGGCGCACCAAATTGAAAAATCTGAAAAAAATTCAAGACAATAGTAACAACGATGCGGACTTACAGTAAAAATATAATTATAGTATCAAGACTGCTTCGATACAAAACCGGCATTTTTCAGCATTTTTTGGCGTTTTTTATTTTTCACAGCTTGGTTTTTCAATTTAAAAATCTGACGCGATTCCCTAATATGTGCACCGATGACAGACATGTCTCTGAATTTTTTCAAAATTTTTCATCCGCTGGTATAGGAGAAATTCGGCAAAAACCTGATTTTCTATTTTTACCCTTTACTACCCCCCGGGTCGAGATACGAAGTTGAAACTTGACAGAAATCATTCTTTTTTTATAAGCTTTCGAATGACTCATCGTGATTTGAATTCGGTTCAGGGGCACATTTGACCATCTTAACCGGCTATACCCTTTATGAATGCTATAATTCTTCTAAAAACATATGACGCTTTCTTTTCATCTAACTATACATCAAATTATCTTTTATATCAACAAGAATTGTCTATTGTTTAAATACAAATTTAGTAATAATTTTTTTAAAACATCAATTTGGACAAAAAGTACATTTCAATTCAATACTTTGTACGTGCTTTCCCTCGGAATTGTTATTCCACGGATGTAAAAATTTATCAATATAAACTAGTGATCAGTACTAACAATACGTATATTTTGGAATGTCTCATTAAACGATTTTATTTAGCTACGATCCTTTGTTTGTTTGTCTGTTTGATTTAAATCTGGAAACTCAATTATCCACTTCCAACCATCCAATTGTCTTGAAACTTTGCAGAGGTGCGTAGTTTGGATGACAATACAAAATTATGAAAAAAATTCCGAAGGGGTGAAAAAATTACCTCGTCACCAATAAATAATAACCCATAACAACAAATCGAATCGACTTAAAATCAACCATTCTTTATGTTACCGTTCTTTACGAACTTTTAGCACTGTATGGTTCAAACAAACTGTTAAACTGCATACAGCAATAAAAGATATTTGTAACGAAGTTTGAACTATGAAATGTAAATCCACGAATACTAAAAACTAGAAAATTAAAAAAATTATAATAAACGATTTTATTAAAAATGCATTGAAAACTAAAAAATAATTATTTTCTTATACTACAATTTCGATGGTGTATTTTCACTTTAAATAAAATCGTGGAGCAGGATATTTCGCAAATAAATTCATTTCGACACTTGATGCTGTACTAAATTGATTCATATTCTGTTATGAAATATCCTGGTCCACGTTTTTATTTAAAGTTAAGAAACACCATCGAAATTGTAGTACAAGAATAGAAGTATTTTTTAGTTGTTAGTGTCTTTGTGACAAAAGCGTTTAACAGAACAGTTTTTTAATATATTTTTTGTCTCTAATCAAGTTACAGTCATCACAATAAATAAATCCAACTTCATTGGAGAATTGAAATTCGACACTCAAGCTTTCGCCCCCTTGAAATGGACAATTACAGATAAAAACGTGTATATTTTTCGAAGAATACAGTATTGTCTCGTTAGCGGTTCGGTTTGGTGTACACGATGTGGACTTTTCGCTATCCCCACCACTTCTGTCACATTCTTGTCCGGCGAAGGCGAGAGCGAGCGAGAGGCACCGAAAGCGAGCGAGAACGGTACGAGACAGACGACGGGATGATGTTTTGTCTCGCTCCGTCTTTCAGACGCCTGATACTCCGTCCTTTGCGTCCGCGCCCGTCGCGCAGGCAAAGCGTTCCATCTCGCTCCCCCCTTCGGTCAGAAAGAAGCGAGAAACGAACACTGAGAATTCGGGCTCTGTTCACGATACGGGCTCAACGCCCGCGCCGGTCCCGACCAGCGATCCGCTGACGAGACAATACTGTAATATTATCTTCTCTCATTCTGGGTAATTCCTCTTCTCCATTGGCGGTCTTCCTACAATTTTGCCAGATCGCTTATAATGAAATCTGACGTATGGCAGTGTGGATCTGTAACACATTGTAATGGAAATATTTAATTGTTGTTTTATAAGCGTTCAAAATTTTACCGTAGATTTATAAAGTGTCAAACATTACCTGAAATATGGTACTTATTATTTCATGTAGCATTTCATTTGCCCTGGCATTACTGTCCCATGCATCATGTGCGCAGTAATTTTATAAAAAGTTCGCCTGTAAGAAATGATCGCAGACATTTCAGTAAGTTTGGTATAAAAGTAAAAGTTTGTTTCAATATTTCGTCGAACATCATGCATACCTGCGATGCTCGTATGTGCCAGCCTGGCGTCCTTTGACCAAACCGGACTCGGCACCCTTACGTATACCCTTTTCTTCTACCTTGCCTCCGTCTTCTGTCTGTCTGTCTGTCTGCTCTGTGAACTTAAAAATGTGTCTGAAAAAATTAAAGTGTGAATTAAATTTATTATTTCCCTCGTCACTTTCTGGGGAAATTTACGGCGGCGTCGATCGACTCGCGTGATCGTACGATCCGCGAGGAAAAGTGCGATTGCTGACACTTGTGACCACTGACACAGTCAGTGGCCCTGCACTTTACAGTGCGGTGCGACGCCGGATTGATCAAATTTATTATTTCCCTCGTCACTTTCTGGGGAAAGTTACGGCGGCGTCGATCGACTCGCGTGATCGTACGATCCGCGAGGAAAAGTGCGATTGCTGACACTTGTGACCACTGACACAGTCAGTGGCCCTGCACTTTACAGTGCGGTGCGACGCCGGATTGATCAAATTTATTATTTCCCTCGTCACTTTCTGGGGAAAGTTACGGCGGCGTCGATCGACTCGCGTGATCGTACGATCCGCGAGGAAAAGTGCGATTGCTGACACTTGTGACCACTGACACAGTCAGTGGCCCTGCACTTTACAGTGCGGTGCGCCGGTTCGATAAGATCAGAGTTTCGCTATTTTCGGAGGGAGATCTCTTTCGCTTTTTCGAGCTTTTCGCTTTTTCTTTCGCTCTTTCTGATAGTATAAATTGAGGCTCCCGAATAGGCATGCATCTATTGTGCCGGCTATCAATTAATTCCGGTAGCATGCATTCTAAATAAAATTGAACCAGTTTTGGCTCCATTTCTCTTTTCCAAAACGCATCATCTCTCTCTACTTTTATAGATTTCAGCCCCTTCGGAGTCCAAATGCAAAATATTCAGTACTTTCGGTCAGTAATATGTAACTGGCCTTGTACTTGATAAAAATAGAGATGCGTTTTGTTCATTGAAATACCTGTTTTACGTGTGAACATGCGTCGGACAGCGGGAATTTTTTCCATAGCTTCTTCCGACGTAAAGTTCTCCGCTGATTTGGGGCATTTGATTTCCACAATACCCTCTTGACCGATGATTCCATCCGGTGAAGCTCCTAAGAAGGGGATGCAGCTGTCGATGAAAATTCCACATTCTGCAATATCTTTATATTGCTTCTTCAATTCTTCGCGAGCAATCTTCTCGCATTCTTTCCCGTATTCCACCGCTGGTGCACTAATTAACTTTGGATACACAAATGATTTCACTGCATTTGCGCATAGCGTGTCAGGTCGGCGACGGCACACTTGTCCAAAATTGGATGCTGTCAACAATTTGGACCTATACTGCAACCATCTGCGGTTCTTCGCTTGTCCGATGGTTTCGTCTTCAATAGCATGTCTTTTGCCTTGCCACTCACTGAGCATTTGCATATGCTTTTCCCGCTTCAGTTCATACATTTCTGATGGCATGTCTGGCTTCTGTGCATTTTGTCCATAATCGGAATCTTTCCGCGAGGGCAATTGCTTGCGTACATATCGCGCAACCTTCGTTTCCTTCTGTTTTGCAGCTCTCTTTTCCTTTTCTTTCTTCTTCTTTTCTTCCATTTGGCGAACAACCTCGGGCGTTTTCTTATTCATTACCGCGTTCAATCGCGAGTGCACTTGGTTACTGTTGTACTCCACGACAGCAGCAGCACATCTTCCTGTATAGGATCCTCTTTCGGCGAAATTTAATCTTTTTCCGCCAATGTACTTGGCAATTATTGCGTTCAAACTTTCCACAGCGTTATTATTGGTGTTGTAGAGTAAACTCTCCGCATGAGCTAACAGTGTACGAAGTATTTCTTGTACGTCCTGGTACACACCAATATTCATCAATTCTGGAACGATGTTTCTTTGATTCTCTTTATTCTTTCCATCGCAGAAATATTTGAGTCGTGCACACTCTTTGTGTTCACCAAACACGTGGCTCGGAACATTCTGCATGTCGTCATACAAATTCTTCGTTTTCTCTTCGATTGCCACATTCTGATTGTATCGAAACTTTGCGGCTTTTACGACGTCCGTGCGTATCCGGCGAATGCTACTTTCCACAGCTTGCCGTAATGGCCCAGGTGTAGTCTTCTTCACAATCGCTTTCATTTTGTTGCAGAAGTTTCGCAACAAATGATTCGTGCATTCAATTTTTTTTACGCGAATCTGTCTCTTATAGGGGTCTGCATCAATAATCTTCTTATACACGCTGCTGTCCCCATCACCAATCAGAGTAGAATAAACGAGCCCACGTTTTTCTACGCTAGTATTGAATCCTTCTACTATAGCATCGCTTTCCATAGCAGTCGATGCTCGAGATGTGTTCCAGTTTTTGAAACATGTGTGCTTTCGGGGTTCTTTCTCGTTTTTCGCAGCAATCCGACAAATTCTGCAAACTTTATTTCGAACGCCGTAAAATAAAACTTTTTTCGTGTGATAACCAACTATCACGCCGACTCCAGACGCAGAATCGTAACATCCACTGCGGTAGGATCTCTTCATCCAGCTTCCGTCGGCCACAACGGGGATGTGAGGGGTCCCTGATCCGGGAAGAACGACGCCTCTTTCAATCGCCAAACGTTTTTCTTCTTCAGCCGCTGCTAACATCTCTTCTTCTGCAGCGGCAATTGCGGACTTGACGAATTCATCGTGATTTTTCACGAAGTCTTTCTTCGACATGCAACGTATGTTCACTCCCGCCAAAGTGTGTTCCAAGTGGGCATAGCTGCCTCCACATAAAATTGTTGCATTAACGGCGCCCTGATTGCAATCCACTTCTTCGGCTTCGTCCGATTGATTGCAGATTTCAGCTTTGTAATAGCATAAAGTGCACATTACGCTGAAGATGCTCTTGAAGCCACGCCGTTTCACACCAGTTATTCGTAGGTGTTCAATGCCACATTCTTCCCTATTTTTTGCATGCTTACCTATTTTTTGCAATTGAGCAAGCACATTTGGGAAATTCATTATATCGTTGCTATTTAAGAGATTCGATTGCTCTTGCGGCTCGTCCTTCGCAACTTTTTCTACAATGAAGTGTACTTCTTCGTTGCTTTCTACATCCGTGCCTTCTGGTATTTCGGTTCTCAGTTCATCCAGCGCCTCTTCAGTTTCTCCCGAACTGGCCGTATCAGTGTCTTCATCGGATGACGAGTGCATTATCTCTTGGGACGTATGATTTCGTCCATCGGATGTTGATGCTTCCTCCACCATACGTTCCTCGGCCACTTCTTCTGAATGTTGTCCTACGGCAGTGTCGTCTGCCGTTTTTGCTCTTTCCTGTTTGTTCTGAAGGGTCAAAAGCCTTCTCTTTGCGCAGTGTGCCTTCCGTCTCGATAATCTCTTTACGGACGGATGTAAATGTCGCGAACGAAACGGAGGATTACTGTCCATATCTTCTGACACGTCCTGCATAGTCACATTTCGAGCGTCACTCATTTTACACTAAACCAACAAACACAACACAAACACAATACAACACAACGCAACACAAATCAAAATCCTTCTGCCCGTTTCAAAAAAACGTAAACGCGAACCTTGAACGTGAAACGTGAATCCAAAGATTCGTATGTGGTGCATTCTGAAACAAATGACGCTCTACAAACCAGGCAACGGCGCAAACAGTCCGCTGCGTAGAGAGTCAGTCCAGTCAAAGCACGCCAACCAAGTACCGCGGACATCTATGGAAAATATGAATAATGTAAGTATTATATTGTATACTGTTATACAAAGTGATTCTCTGACTAGAGTCTTCAAAGGCGATGCCGCCAATAAGCCGCGCCTCGCTGAGTTTCTTGGATCGGACTATTTTTAACGAAGTTAGCTTGGGGCCATTTTCATCGGGACGGCATCAGGAATCGGTTGACGCCATTTTCGCAAAGATCTGATGAGAAATGCAGAACGTGAAATTCGTCACTTCAACGAAACTCAGCGAGGCGCGGCTTATTCGCGGCATTGTCTTTACGACTCTAGCGAGAGAACCACGCTGTGCAATCTTACTATTTGCCATAAAATAATACATTCATTGTTTCATTTCCAGATCAAGGATGCATTGACCTGGCGTCAGCCGGGAAATGAGAAGGAGGGAGAGAGAGGAGAAAAAAGGAGAGAGGACACAGACAGAAAGGAGGAGGAAGTGGTGAAAGAGAGGGAGACGGGGAAAATGTTGAAGGAAGCGGAGGAGGAGAAAAAGGAGGAAGAAACAAGGAAAATGAGGAAGGAAATGACAAAGGCAAGTTATGTTGAATGTGTGTATGTTTTTCTGAAGTTTGTTTGATATGAACGGCGACGGCGTACAGTGTGCGATTTTGGACAAAAATCGCTCGACAGCGCAAATCATATATCTTCTATATTTCTTTTTTCAAGTAATTGTAAGTAGGATAGAATTTTTGTGGTAACTAATTTTATAATAATTTGTTTATATGAATTATCATTTATACATTTCAATGCATGTAACATATCACATATAATTCATATAAACAATTTATTATAAAATTAGTTACCTCAAAAAAATTCTATAATGTTTTTTATAGATTAGACCAACTGATACAGGTTTTACTGCAGTGCTCCGTTATTGCTGAGTCCTTTACGAGTATCTAAAAAAAAAATTATTGAAATCGGTCAAGATTTGCACTGTCGAGCGATTTTTGTCCAAAATCGCACACTGCGCGGCGAAGCCCGGCAAAAACGAAACGACGCCGTGTGGTCGAACGTGAAATGTAGTTCTACAGCATAATTGAAGAATTTTTAATTCTTCATCGAATCGATATGGCAGTCACACCAATGGATTGTCGCTCTCACTGCCCCATAATATTGCACTAAAAAATGATGAATCTCAAGTTCTCCATTTCCCTTCGGATCTTCGCGAAATTTAGCATGATTTTCAACGAAAAAACCTAAGAAATCCATTGGTGTGACTGCCATATCGATTTGATGAAGAATTAAAAATTGTTTAATTATGCTGTAGTAAATCTCGTCTCGAACGTCGTACATATTCACTATATGTACGGATAGAAGTAGAAAATGTCATTTTTATTGTACTGTTTCAGATGAAACGAGAGCTGCGCCGCCTGCGATACCAGGCGAGGGGCGGGTGGAAAAACAGAGGGGGTGGAGGATGGCGCCGGGGCGGCGGTAGGCGCGGAGGAAGCGTTGGGGGGGGGGGGCCACAACTTTTATATATATTAAGATTTTAATAAAAATAATTTTTTTTTAATGATTAGTAGTGTTATGTGCTTTATTTAGAAAAAATTATATAAAAAATATTTTATGACGTTAATATCCACCTAATTCACTTTAAATAAAATCGTGGGGCGCGACATTTCATAACAGGATATGAATCACTTTAATAATTCAACTTCTAGTTGCACATGGTGCCCCACGATTTTATTTAAAGTGAATTATTTAAGTGATAAACACTATCAAAATTGTAGTACAAGAAAATAATTATTTTTTAGTTTTTAGTGCATTTCTAATAAAATCGGTATTTTCTAAATATTTTTCATTTCCTAGTTTTTAGTGTTTGTGGATTTACATTTCACAGCTTAGAATTTTTTTAGAAATATCATTTATTGCTGTATATAGTACCCGTTTGCTTATTTTCTAAATATTTTTCATTTCCTAGTTTTTAGTGTTTGTGGATTTACATTTCACAGCTTAGAATTTTTTTAGAAATATCTTTTATTGCTGTATATAGTACCCGTTTGCTTAAGGCTGCCGTCTCCTCGGGCTTTGAATGTGGGCGTACGCTCACACAAGCTAGGAAACGCGTGTACGTATACGCGCTGTTGTAAACAAACCGTTTCAACCGTTTTTCGTCCTGGAATCGGCAAGGAGGAAGCTTTGGCGGGTATAGTTGCCTCCAGTAGACATCCGTGCAGACGGGTCTTGTGCGTTTGAACGCTAATAAGCACCGTACGTTGAAATAATGATGAATTTATGACTCGAAAACTGACAGAATGAAGCTTCAAGGCTTCTCCGCCACCGACGCTGGTGGTATATTCGAGCCACGTAGCATCAGATTTATACGTATACGCGCTGTTGTAAACAAACCGTCTCAACCGTTTTTCGTCCTGGAATCGGCAAGAAGGAAGTTTTTGCGGGTATAGTTGCCTCCTGTAGACATCCGTGCAGGCGGGTCTGGTGCGTTTGGACGCTAATAAGCACCGTACGATGAAATAATGATGAATTTATGACTCGAGAAATGACAGAATTATGCTTCAAGGATTCTCCGTCACCGGCGTTGATGGTACATTCGCGCCATGTACCGTCAGAACCGGTGGAAGTCCATGCTAGCCGATAAATGTAGGAAAGACATAGTTGCCGATATGTATCGAGAGTCATATCGCGTTGTTGCCGCATTTCCCCTATTACTATTTTATCATCAGGAAGGCTTGAATGAATCACGGCGAAGCGGCTGGAGAACAAAGATGGGCAAAGATAATTTCTGGATAAATTAGAATAAAAGATTCTTTATGTTTATCCGTTATCTCTATTCGAGCTGAGGATTTGAGCTATTCGGCGGTTTCTAATCTCGGTTCGAGAGGCATATAGTGTTACTTGCGGTGAATTTTGTATTAATAAAATGTAAAACGTAATGTTTTTACCCGACTGCGGCACGTACAGGAGGGTATTGTGTTTATCAGGCTATGTTTGTATGTCCAGATGTTACGCTCTAGAACCTGTACGGACACACCGATTTGGACAAATAAGGTGTCTTTAGAATTGTCCTACGATATATATATGTTTCAAAATTGCGAGATAGAAATAAAAAAATTGGAAGGCCTCGTAAGTAACGAGGAGTATTGTCTCCGTATGTGCTCGGTTTGGTGCACACGATACGGGTTCCTCGCTATCTCCACCACTTCTGTCTCACTCTTGTCTGGCAAAGGCGAGAGCGAGATGGAACGAGAGCGAGCGAGAGCCACTGACAGCGAGCGAGGACGGTACGAGACAGACGACGCGTTGATGTTTTGTCTCGCTCCGTCTTTCGGGCGCCGTGACACTCCGTCCTTTGCGTGCGCGACGGGCGTGCGCGATGGTTGCAAGCACATACGGTGAGCACGGGATCCGCTCCGCTTTTAAAAAATATAGTGTTGTAAAGCTCGTCAGGACACATAATTTTTTCTATTTACAGTTTGTTTATCCAATCATTACTATTCGAGCTAAAAATTCTAAACAAAAAATTTTTATCATCCAAAATCATTATTTCTTTAAACATAAATTGCGATAACGTGAGTAAATATTAACGGATCGTTATGAGACTTGAAATATAACTTCAGAAGATTCTAGCGAAGCCGTAAAATGTACGCATAAAACCCTTATGATGAAAAATGTAATAATATTTAATTAAAAAGTAATACTGGACATAACCCATGTTTTTCAACGTTCGCCGTTAAAAAGTATCGAGGCAATTTTTAGGTACGTATAACTTGCAGCGACAAAGTTTTTCCTTAGTATACAAGGAAGATTTTCACCAATTTTCACACTAATTAATAAATAATTGTAAATGATATGATGATATATATAAATCTCGCGCGTCACCAACAGTCAGCAGCCGCGTATAATGCGCTACTTAGCAGTTTTAGCATTCGCGTTGACTGTTGGTGCCGCGCGGAATTATATATCGCCATATCTTCTACAATTATTTATTAATCAGTGTGAAAATTTGTGAAAATCTTGCTTCTATATTAAGGAAAAACTTTGTTGCTGCAAGTTATACGTATCTTAAAATTGCCTCGATACTTTTTAACGGCGAACGTTGAAAAACATGGGTTATGTCCAATATTACTTTTTAATGAAATATTATTACATTTTTTAACATGAGGGTTTTGTGCATACATTTTACGGTTTCGCTTGAGTTTTCTGAAGTTATGATTTAAGTCTCATAACGATCCCTTAATATTTACTCAAGTTATCGCAATTTATGTTTAAAGAAATAATAATTTTGGACGATGAAAATTTTTTGTTTAGAATTTTTAGCTCGAATAGTAATGATTGGATAAATAAACTGTAAATAGAAAAAAATATGTGTTCTGACGAGCTTTATAACACTATATTTTTTAAAATTCAGTTTAATAACATTTAATTTTCCAATCTTTCTTAGCGTTTGGACAATAATTTTTCCCATTTTCGAGCGCTAATCCCCTTATTGCACCCGACCCTTCAATTGCACAATGATTATACAAAATATTACATCCTTCTATATACGTATAAATAAAAAATATTAATACGCAAATTAGTATTGTTTCATTGACATGTTTCCTAACTTCACTACCCAACCTCTCTATCTTTGATTATTGCTATCCTCCTTTACGTTCAGCGAGGCTCTGACGCTAGACGCAGCTCTCGTGCCGTATTCTGTCAAGACTTCTCGATAGAAAGAGCTTTGGCAACAGCGCGGCAGAGACAGAGAGTACAGAACATGTGGCAACTATGCGTAAAAAATTCGTCTACCCAGAGTACCTGAAGATGTCATTGCTGTACAAATTCTTTTTATCGATCGGAGTAATTTCATTAGGGTCCGTTTGTTTACTGGGGACGCTTCGATCGATTCGGACCAAAACAAACTTGAGACGGCAGCCTTAAACGCTATAGTGCTAAAGTCACTAAAAAATAATTCTGTTCTTGTACTACAATTTCGATGGTGATTTACTACAAACGCCTGCAAAGTTTTAGTTTTACTATTCGTACATACGTGACAGATCATTTCTCGATACATTGTGTATTTTCGGTAATCGCGATGTGACTAGCGTCCCGAACGCAGAAGCTTTTTGTCGTTTTCGTAAAGAACGCAATAGTTAGAAGTGGGTTAGGATCCATTTCGGTTGGAATGGACAATGTCGTATATACGGTGCATTCCATACCAAACTGATCACTTTGAACACTCAATGTCTGAGATTTTATTCAAATTGCAATACGTTGTACATAGTGCATGTGAAAAGAAGAAGGGTTCAAGTTGTCACAGTTTGCCACATTCAAAATTGTTTTATAAATACAGACCCTCAAAGTACTCAACTTTCTTGGTTTTTTTGAAAATTACCTTTCGAATATGGCAAAATGATTATTTAAATCCTTCTTATTTTCACATGGACTCTAACATATTTCAATTTGAACAAAATCCCCAGGACGACGGGGAGGAAATAGCCGTGGGAGAACAATATTTATATTTACTCCTAAAAAAATATATTAAAATGATTGTGATTATTTATATAGTTTGTGTTGATAGAATGTAAAACTTCCACATTCGCTATCGTATCGGCATGAACGTTTCAATAACATACTCCTGAGATTTTCCAGATGAAAATAAATTAACACAGAATAAACCGATTATTTTTAGCATTTTTAGATTAGAAATGTTACATTTATATTTAATTACCAAGTACAGTTCTAGAAATACTCCGATTTATACCGTGTTTGAACTCATTTTAATCTGGACAATCTCAGCAGTATGTTACTGAATACTGAAAACGTGACGTTTTATATTTTATCAACACTGTATGCCTCTCCAACCGAGATTACAAGTCGCCACCGAACAGCCCAAGTCCTCGCTGGTCGGGACCAGCGCACAGTGGGGCAAAGTGGCGAAGTTTGTTTCATAATCAAAGAACTTTTGATGGAAATGAGATAGAGTGATGATTTTTTTTTAAATTAAAGTTGAAAGATGCAGAATAAGGGAAAATTAATGAAATTACGATACGAACGTTTTTTACCATTGAAAATCTGTGTTAAACTTGAAATTTTACAACAAAAATATGTTTTGTCTAATACCATGTTCGGTTAGAATTGTTTCTTGACATGTTGTACATCATTTCCTATAGATTTTGTCGAGCTGATTTCAAATCCGTTCGCAAAATTTGTCTACTACCTCAGGATTTTGAAAAAAATCGATTTAAAGTTTAACACAGATTTTCAAAGGTAAAAAACGTTCGTATCATAATTTCATTAATTTTCCCTTATTCTGCATCTTTCAACTTTAATTTTAAAAAAAAATCACTCTATCTCATTTCCATCAAAAGTTCTTTGATTATGAAACAAACTTCGTCACTTTGCCCCACTGTGCGGCGCGGCGTTGAGCCCGTATCGCGAACAGAGCCCTAATTCCCAGTGTTCGTTTCTCGGTTCTTTCTGGCCGAAGGGGGGAGCGAGATGGAACGCTTTGCCTGCGCGACGGCCGCGAAAGCAAAGGACGGAGTTGTCAGGCGTCCGAAAGACGGAACGAGACAAAACATCATCCCGTCGTCTATCTCGTACCGCCCTCGCTCGCTTTCAGTGCCTCTCGCTCGCTCTCGCCTTCGCCGGACAAGAGTGAGACAGAAGTGGTGGGAATAGCGAAAAGTCCACATCGTTTACACCAAATCGAGCCAGTGATGCCAGAATGAGGACGGGAGCGCTCGAGAATTTCCCCCACCTCGCATGCACACTACGCCGGAGCTGCGTGTCCGTGAGCTCGGCGCTTCGGACAACGTCGGGAAGACGAGAGAGAAAACGAACGTGTGTCTTTCTCTCTCGCTCTTGAAACGCTGCGATCCAAGGTTACGTGCAAGCAACACGCGGCCGTGCGCGATCTTCCTGAGTGCTTCGAGGCTCGAGATACACTTTTCACTTTCTGACATATGTATAAAACTCTTCTAATGAAAAAAAATTTGGAAAAAATTTTGTTAGGGAAATCACGTTTTAAGACCTCCTGATCACGTTTTGACTATTTAGAAAAGAGCTTTTTTTTCAAATATCTCATGTATTTGTTAACACGATTACGTTTAAACGGCAAAATGGATTTCAATGAAACTTTATATTAAAATTTTATATTCGTGTCTTAAGATCCATTAGATCACGAAAAATGATAAATACCCGTTATGATTCTTCGATTTTTCAGATATACGAACTAAATTCTACATAAAAAAAAGTTAAATAAAGTTCTTCTGTAACTTGTTTAACAAAGAAAAATGTACATTCATAATTGAAGCATTTGATGGAAAAAGGGCACATACGCCAAACTGCCATTTCAAGAAAATCGATTTCAAAGTTTTCATTATAGTATAACTTAATAAAAAGTAATGCAATTAAATCAAATTTTTTTAAGGATGTAGTTACCGTGTCGTTCAAGCGTTCTGAATACAGAAGTCATGATTTAAAAATGATATGTGTCTTTATTTATAAGTTTTAAACAAGTGGTTTATGTGCCCTTTTTTCATCAAATGCCTCAATTTCTTGTGTTCGTTTTAAATTTCCGTACTTTTTATTTGAGCTATTTCTATTTTTCAAACCTTAAAATGAATTTTTTTATTAAAAGACGAATATTTTGATACTTTACATTGGTGAACTTTGTTAAAATTAGAATCCACTCTTGGCCAGTACCATGCACGCTGTAGAAGCCTTCGATAAAAAATATTTTTTCAGAGTATGATCTAAAATCTAAAATCTAAACGTAATCACATCAAACGTAATTATATCAAGTTGCGACAAAGAATCACGCACTATTTACAAATTAATTACGCGCAGCGTGCACGTTACCGCTCGACGGAAACTACGGGAAAGTGGTGGTCTCTTCCATCGGGAGGGAAATGTAAACAATTGGTTATGCAAAGCTAACATCGCGATACATGTTGTACACTAAAATGTACAAAAACATTACAAAAATAGAAAAGAAAGGCAGCACGTAAATATATCAATTGGGTTCGATATATTGACGAGATGTAAGACTGAAATAATGCTACAATTGTTTACATTTCCAAAGGATAGAAAGCAAGCAAAGGAATTTACTATAATACATGCGACAGAATTTCGAGATAATTGTTACATATAAAATGAATATAATTAAGAATATACATTTATTTGTACAATTATCTCGAAGTTCTCTCTATGAATCATATGTACAGCAAGCAAGCGAATTTATTGCAAGGATAGAACAAGAATTGCGTGAGGTAGGTAAATCGAACAACTATTTACATATTCGCGATGTCCAAAAATCGAATGAAATAGAAAATGGATGAAATTGATAATATTCTGGACATCACCAATTTGCATTACCCGACGTAGAAGGAAAATCCGCGAGGTCATCAACGGCATGTAAACGTAAACTATTCTTTTGCTTCTTCGCAAAAGTTGCATATAAATTCTCAGATGACATGAGAGATAGATGTTTGTCATCTACCTCCATGCTCTGAGCTGTTTCCCCGTGCGCCTTTAATGCCGATTTCGTTACGCAAATGGCATTGACGATGGTCGAACAAAGTCGGTTTCGTTTCTTGTTCTTTATGTCGGGAAGCATGGAAAACGATCTTTCAGCATCGGCGTTTGAATTTGGAAGACTTCTAATGGAATTTAATAATTCCTGCAAACATGGATATTTATACGAGCCTTGATCGTTTCGCGTTAACAACACCGTTTTCCATACATCATCAAAAGCTAATGTACAAAGCTTGACTGCATCTGCAAAATTCAGGTGCAATGTTGACCATTCTTTTTGCAAACCGTCTTCGTCGAAACCGCCCAATTTCTGAGCAATAAAGAGAACACTTTTGAAGGAAGTGTCTCTGTCAGTATCTACTAATGCCAAATGAGGCTCGAAAACACGTAACTTGCTCAGAAATTCGTCATCGATTGGCAATCGATTACGAATTTCGTTTGCAGCCGTTATGTAAAACTTAATACAATTTTCTCGAACGGTTTGGACAACATCGGGTTTGCCTTCTGCAACTAATTGACAAAGAAAAGTGTCACAATCCGGACCTAAATGAATACTATCTAATGCGATTTGATTATCGCCTCTTGAAAAATCTATTAATTTTACTGAATCCATGTGCTTCAAAAGCTGCGGTTTCAAAAAATGACGTAAAATATCGTACAAAAGAGTTTTGGCAGTATTTTGAAGCAAATGGATCCTTGTTTGTTGCGACTGAAAGAATAAACTAAAGTCATTAAAATACTCTAGAACGTATTTCAAAAACAGAAGATATGCTTTCGCTTCTGGATTTTGCATGATGATAAGCAGATGATCCCCAGACTTTGTCTTCTTACTTACGACCAATTCTTGCAGAAAGTGCAACACACTGTCCCAATTTTCTAAAAGTGTAACTACGGATGAGTAACGCGATAACCATCGCGTAGTACACAATTTTAAAATTTTGCGGTCAGTAGATTGAAAACATTGTTGAAATTCGCGAAAAATGGCCGAGCGTTTGGGACTGCTATAAATGAATGTTGCGACTTTCCGTAATAATTCCTCGCAGACCTCGGGAATGGTAGCGCATGCTGCATGCACTACCAATGCAGAGGAGTGACATGGACACGGCATGGTGAAAAAAATTTCACCGCGAATTTCTGCAAGTTTGGTCTTGAATGACGAGTGACACCCTGTCATGACAGAAGCGTTATCACACGACAAAGCAAGAATGTTTCCGAACGGAATTTGCTTTTTCCACATGGAGTTCTTAAAGGAGGTAAATATTTTATCGGCAGTACATTCTCGCGCGTCAAGATTAATTAATTCTACTAATTCCGTTCGAACATCCAAAGTCTCGGGTGCGACATACCGAACAATAAACGACATCCATTTCTCATTGGTACTATCGGATGTTTCATCAATAAATACTGAAAACTTAGAATTCTGTAAAACCAGACTAAGACGCTCTGTTTCCCGAGGACACAGAACGTTCGATATAATATTAGAACACTTTGTTCGACCACACGTCATACGTTCCAAAACATCAGGATCTTTCCCAACGTCTTGGAAAAGTTGAAGAATCGCCTCTGCGGATTGATGCGAAATATTTTTCTCGGCAACTAATGCAGCAAAACGAATAACCAAAGCATAAACAAAACATAAACAAAGCATACGCGACCACAGATCGCGGATCAGACCGTCAAATGTACTTGACGAAAACCAGGCCCGAGCGAACCCTCGAAACGGGAAACGAAAAGAATAGATAGGAAATCGTAAAATAGTAAGAAAAATTCAGAAAGGAGAAAAATCGAAGAAAAGGCTAAAAGAAATAACAGCAAGGTAATGGTGACAGTACCGAACTGCCACAGATGCATTTACCAGTTACATTTCTCTCCTATTCTTGTACAATAATACCTTTATACCAATTTACACATTTTAGTGTACAACATGTATCGCGATGTTAGCTTTGCATAACCAATTGTTTACATTTCCCTCTCGATGGAAGAGACCACCACTTTCCCGTAGTTTCCATCGAGCGGTAACGTGCACGCTGCGCGTAATTAATTTGTAAATAGTGCGTGATTCTTTGTCGCAACTTGATATAATTACGTTTGATGTGATTGCGTTTAGATTTTAGATTTTAGATCATACTCTGAAAGAATATTTTTTATCACCAATGTACAGTATCAAAATATTCGTCTTTTAATAAAAAAATTCATTTTAAGGTTTGAAAAATAGAAATAGCTCAAATAAAAAGTACGGAAATTTAAAACGAACACAAGAAATTGAGGCATTTGATGGAAAAAGGGCACATAAACCACTTGTTTAAAACTTATAAATAAAGACACATATCATTTTTAAATCATGACTTCTGTATTCAGAACGCTTGAACGACACGGTAACTACATCCTTAAAAAAATTTGATTTAATTGCATTACTTTTTATTAAGTTATACTATAATGAAAACTTTGAAATCGATTTTCTTGAAATGGCATTTTAGTGTATGTGCCCTTTTTCCATCAAATGCCTCAATTATGAATGTACATTTTTCTTTGTTAAACAAGTTACAGAAGAACTTTATTTAACTTTTTTTTATGTAGAATTTAGTTCGTATATCTGAAAAATCCAACAATCATAACGGGTAATTATCATTTTTCGTGATCTAATGGATCTTAAGACACGAATATAAAATTTTAATATAAAGTTTCATTGAAATCCATTTTGCCGTTTAAACGTAATCGTGTTAACAAATACATGAGATATTTAAAAAAAAAGCTCTTATCTAAATAGTCAAAACGTGATCAGGAGGTCTTAAAACGTGATTTCCCTAACAAAATTTTTTCCAAATTTTTTTTCATTACAAGAGTATTATACATATGTCACAAAGTGAAAAGTGTATCTCGAGCCTCGAAGCACTCAGGAAGAATGCGCACGGCCGCGTGTCGCTTGCACGTAACCTTGGATCGCAGCGTTTCAAGAGCTTGAGAGAAAGACACACGTTCGTTTTCTCTCTCGTCTTCCCGACGTTGTCCGAAGCGCCGAGCTCACGGACACGCAGCTCCGGCGTAGTGTGCATGCGAGGTGGGGGAAATTCTCGAGCGCTCCCGTCCTCATTCTGGCATCACTGAATCGAGCCCGTAACGAGACAGTACTGTAGTATCTTTTATTTGAGTTTATCCAGATAATATCTTTGCCCATTTCTGTTCTCCAGCCGCTTCGCCGTGATTCATTCAAGCCTCCCTTACGACAAAATAGTAATAGGGGAAATGCGGCAACAGCGCGATTCGACTCTCGATACATCTCGGCAACTATGTCTTTCCTACATTTATCGGCTAGATTGGACTTCCACCGGTTTTGATGGTACAATGCACGAATATACCATCAACGCCGGTGACGGAGAATCCTTGAAGCTTCATTCTGTCATTTCTCGAGTCTGTCTCAGTACACGAGTCCTAAATTCATTATTATTTCAACGTACGGTGCTTATTAGCGTTCAAACGCACCGTACCCGTTTGCACGAATGTCTACTGGAGGCAACTATACCCGCAAAAACTTCCTTCTTGCCGATTCCAGGGCGAAAGATGAAAACTACGGTTTGCCTACTACACGCGCATACACAGGGCCGGCGGAACCATTATGCAAGTTACGCGCCGCATAAGGGGCAAGCCTAATGGGACGCTAAAAAACTATATCGCACGCTTAATAATAAAGGAATCCAACCCCCACATAAACGAAATGTACCCCCTGTAAAGACAAAACATATTAAATAGAAAACAGGGGCAAAAATTTGGGGGCACCAAAAATGTTCTTGCCTAAGGGCGCCAACTAACCTCGCGTCGGCCCTGCGTATACGTCACGCTGGTGCTACGTGCCTGCAGTACACCATTAGCGCCACCAACGGAGAAGCCTTGAAGCCTCATTCTGTCAATTTTCGATTCATAAATTCATTATTATTTCAACGTACGGTGCTTATTAGCGTTCAAACGCACCGTACCCGTTTGCACGGATGTCTACTGGAGGCAACTATACCCGCAAAAACTTCCTTCTTGCCGATTCCAGGGCGAAAGATGAAAACTACGGTTTGCTTACTACACGCGTATACGTACACGCTTGACTTAGCTTGGCGAGCGTACGCACGCATTCAAGGCACGCGGAGACGGCAGCCTTAATACGTAGTATCACCGCGCGGTTGTCAATTAACTGCAAGGCATCGATTCAATTTAATGAGCTACTTAACGAGGAATTGTACAGCTGTAAGTTTGATAGCGATGCAAAGAATATATATATCGAATTTTGTGGAACGATTGATCAATCTTCTGGATTCTAGATTCAGTTTTTTAAAAAAAAAATGACATTTTACATGTTTCCCGCATAAAATTTTTCACTTTTTCGGAAATATGTAAAATGGCACTTTTTACACTCTGGCTCCGGGGTCCAGATATACGATTCTGTGTAAAATAGAGTTCATTCACTTTCGAGAGCAACTCACAAGAATAGGTACTACTTCGAAACTAAAGCCACTTTTCGATCTGTGGGTTAATATAAAACTTTATAGCGTGATCGTTCTAATTACTCCATCACGTGTTAACTTCCCGTCGATAATCTTATTGTCTGATATGAATGGTAAAAGCGACTAAAGTGAAATTTGCTTCCAAATTTTTAAAGGGAGAATCCTACTATGTATACATATATGTGCGCAGTTACAACATCGACTTCATTTCGATCGTAATAGCAACAACTATTTTCCCCTCATTTTCGTACTAACGCAAAGGAAAATTTCCAAATTTCCCGTCTGGTTACACACACCGGGCAAAGACTTGTTGCGATTTCTTTTACACAGCACGCAAGAGGAGGTGATTTTTCCATTTGAATAAATAGCATGCACAAAATAAATAAATTTCTATCAGTCAAGGAACTCAAAACGTACATTTACCACACTTCACTGAATATCGTGCCTCGAAGTAATTTACAAGCAACAATTTGTGGCCGGAATACCCGCGTTCTTTTTGCACCGTAAATTCTATTCATTCCTACCAGCTGAGGTATCATAGATAGTTCGTTGCATAATGGTACGATTATTGTAATTGGTCACCGATTTTTTGTCGTTTTAAACCATCCAAATCTTTGGATTACCACTTGTCGAAGATTACTTACGCCTTTGCATTACGGCATTAGATATTAGGCGCGAGCTTCAATAGCGTTACGCAATCGGAACCTTTCTAGAATTCTCTGAGAATAATGAAAGAGTCGTTGTAGAAAACACTGCAGGGGGGGTTGGAGCACTTTGGTGCAAGGGGCACAATAAAACATTAATATTCTCTTGATATCTAATAGAAACAGTCAGAAGTTCAAAAAATGATCACAAAACTATGATCTTGAAAGATGATATAAGATTATAAGATGATACCCTATAGATATCCAGATAATATTAATGTTTCATTGTGCCCCCTACATCAAAGTGCCCCAACTCCCCCAGTGCCAAAAATAAATTTCTATAGGTATTAAGTAGGTATTAACTATAGCATTAAGTAGGTACCATCGGTACGTAGAACATTTTCTAATAAAAAAATTTCTTTACTTAATTTTTCTTTGACTCTTCAATTATTACGAGTCATTTTTCGAAATAGGAATAAAAGCCAACGAAACTGTACATCACAAATATCAACAGTCGGCCCAAGGAAATATTAACACAAACATAATTGCGATCGTACAGTGTTAGAATCGAAATTCTATTAACTCGTGCTGTACATGAAATCAATGTAAACACATGACAAATCGTGGTACACAATGTTTATGTGCTTGACTTTGGCAGTTTCCCTTTCTCCAGCCATTATGCCGAGCAACCATGGGCGTCCTGTAGCAACTCATCATTCGTGCGTTGAGTCGAGCCACACGCGAAACGACATCGTCAAATGATCGCAATTTTTGAAACGGTGCTACTGGACGGCGTGCGGCGTGATCGCGGCGTGTGATGGCCCACGTTATTACTGCAAGAATAGGGACGAGAATAATGGTGAGTCTGAACTAACATTACGTATACTGTCTCTATATCTTGCGATTTTTCTCCTGGCGATGGTAAACGATTAACGCAGATCTAGCTGTGTCTAGTTAGAATGCGAATAAAAGAAATTGTGTTAAAGTAGCCCAAGACCTGACTTCAAAATTTTCAGTAACATATTATAGAAAATGCATGTGATACATATGGGGGCGAGTATATAAAACTATAGATATATATTTGAATATTTCCGTTATGTTCTCAACGTATATAACGTAACGATACGTTTCGTATCACATACATGTATGACACTTCTTATCCATCCACATTTATATAAAATCCATGGAATCATAAATAAACCTAATCATAAATCCATATACAATGAAGAAGCAAGTTGAATAGATACGTATCTTGTAGGGTAGGGTGGGGCTAAAAGTCCCTTTTTTTGTATAAACCTATGTAAAATTTAGTATTAACAATCTAGAGATATCGGGTGTTATTTTGTATAAACTATAACTATTATGCTTTACGTTCACGAAGTTCGTTTGTTGATTCTGTTATTTTCTGTTGAGTTATACCACAAAATGTTTGTCAATGCAAAATGGAATTCCTGCTCACGTACGTGATATTAAACTAAATAAGTAAAAAACTCTTCTCAAATCAACAAATATTTATTAAACCAATTCTTTTTGGTATACAATATTGAAAGGAAAGCATGACTTGTTTACGAAAAAATAAAAATATAAGTCAGAAGCTCACTTTGAACTAAACACTAAAAAAAATTACTCAACTAAAACAAAAACACTATTTAAAGACTTTGGCATCATTTCTTTATAATTTGGCCATCTTATTATGAAAACAAATGATAAAATATATATTTTCAGTCTGTGGGACTTTTTACCCCAATAGTACCTCTATAGATTCTGCGATATATGCGTTAGAAAATATTATTATTCAGCAATAAACAATATCATGCACACATTACTAAATGAATATACAATCCTAACATACTTGGCTGATACGCTTTTAAACTGTGGTTTACATCGTATAAAACAACAAAGCAGACGTATTTCTTTTAGTTTTCGATACATAAAATAACGAAGACGTTGTGTAATTCGCACAAACGTCCAGGAGCGACTGGTGACTCTGGGGTCACCTCCGTTTCTTCTCGCCTCTTACTTAGTATACTGCGAAATTCAATACATTGTTTAGGAATAGAGATTTTGAATTCGGGACTTTTTACCAGTCGGACTTTTAGCCCCACCCTACCCTACTGACGTCGTTAATGGGTTGATGCATGGACATTTTTGGCATACCATTGCCGTTTTTATTCATGATTTGAATAAGCGACAAAAGTAAAGGGAATGCCGAAGCGGTGATTGGTTTCACAAGCACGTTTAATTGGTCGAATAAAAGTAGAACATATTTTTAGGTAGCGAAGAGCCGATTGAGGACGAAACGCCTTTGGTCCAAATTAAGATATCGCATCCCCATCGAGGCCAGCTCTCGAACAACACCATCTCCGATGCTTACGATAACTGACAGAATTCTAACGATTCGAATGACGCTAAGGAAATAAAACAGATGGTGCAAGAAGCAGAACCAGTTTCCTCGGAAGAAGCACATTGTTTCTGTGAAATCACCCCGCGAACGACGCAGGTACGAGGGAATTTAGTAATTAATAAAAGGGTCCATTTTCACTAATCAGAGGTAGGGGAGACGGGTATGGTTCTCGCAACCGCCATAACAAAGAAATTATAAACGATAGGAATGTACTAATAATCCATGGCGAAGCATAAACATATCGCCGCCTATTTCCGCATTACTCAATTCGCTGCGGGGTCACATGAAGACACGACGTGTCATTGTTTGTTTTCGTGCGCTCGAAGTAAATTACGCCGTATTTTCTATGAAGTAAGTATAGGTTCTTTCTTAATATTGTCTATAATATTGTTGTATTATTCTCGTAGTTTAGAGTTTTTTCTAACTTACTGTAATGATTTTTTAGCATTTTTTAAACATTTTAATACATGAGTGGAGAGGTGGACGTAAAATACTTGGCGTGGTCAGGCAAGGTCAATGTGTCGATGAATAAGAATTATTTAAAAAAGGAAAATAATGAAAGTGTATAAATATTATCAGAGTTTTAAATGGACAAATTATCTGAAAGCCTGCGAGGGGGAAGGTATGGGTATTCATGACCCATAAAAAACTTCAAAAAAGTAAAAAAATTACGCCAAGTACAGGAAATCAAATAAATCACAAAAAATAGAAGATAATAATAATTACAAAATAAAAAAAAGATGTGAAATCAAAATAAGCTGCAAGTACATAATGGTATATATATTTATTAGGGTGTTTCATATTATAGGGTTATAATTAAAATATATTTTTATTTTACTTTGCGCATGTCCTGATTCCTATTAATATAAAAAACATATCTGACAAATTTTAGGAAGATTGAGTAGTATTTAGAGGTTGCACACTTTGCACACTAAATAATATGTAGTAGGCTAAGGAAACACGAATTTCAATGATAATTATTTTTATTCTCAAGTCCATAAAACAGAAACTAAACTTCAAAGAAGACTTACACTTAGATAAATTTATATTTTATTACTACTATTATTGTTCACACCTATAAAAATTCTGTACCTTATTATTTTACCCACATTTTTAAAACCTGAAAAAGTGAAAATATGTAGGGTGGACCGGGGGCGGTAGTAACAAGGGAACAAATGTAACACATACAAATTGTGTTGAATCTCAAAACATATAATGAATATTAACACCAATTTTAGATATACATATGATAAACAACATAACATTTGGAATGCACACATCAATGTCTTAGCAGTATAGATACGCAATAGAAATGAATAGTGGACAAAATATCTTTTCGACACCCTAAAGTAACTTTTTCTTACTGACTTATGAATCTAATGTAAACACTCCCTTTGCAAGTATGTCTTTTTTTTTAATCTGTAATTTGACCTTTTTTAAAGTAATACCGATCGTTACGTAGCACTTTTAAGTGTCTTGTTAGTCACAATTTATAATTGAAGTTCAAAAGCATGGTCGGCGGCGATTGTAACAACGGCAGTCGAGATCGGTTGAATAGTGTCACAGAAAGCGAATAATATTATCTTGTTTACATAGAATCCATGTAGTGTTACAACCGACCCGAGATCAGATACGGTTGCAACACTTTACACTGTATCGTTAGGGCTATAACACTCCGCTTCTCATTTTTTATTAATAACTTTGATATTACTTGACATACAGTGAAACTGTTGTGACTCAATAATGTCAGATAAGTAAGTAACATTTCCGTATAAGGGTTTTTATTGTAAATATAATAGTTTCTGCGTAATCGTATTCCCAAGCCAAAGTGTTACTACCGTCTTAGGCCTACCTTACAAGAAGAGTATTTTAGGTGTCCGCCTCCGTTCATTTTGATTTTTGGATATGTTATAGAGGACCGAAAAATAAGAAATACGTGTTTTTTTATTTTCCCCCGTTTTCATATTTGGGGGGTGAAAACTGCGTTCAAAGTTAGGGTTGAAAAATCATTTTTGTGGAATATCTCGAGAACTATTAGAGATAGGGGAATAGTGTCAATGGACGAATTTTGTGTCTTTGAATGCGAAATATGATTGACTCACCAGATTTTCAAAAAGTCCATTTGTTTAAATAATACATAAAAAATTGTTATTTTTTTGTTAATAATTCTTGTAAATCTTCATCCATATTCATGCAAATTTATTTTCTCATACTTCACAGCCGAACCGAAAATACGGATAAATCAGAATTTGTATTTCCTACAAATTAACAAATATAATTATTATTGAAGTTTACTTATAGTAAGGTGTCCTCCTACAGGGAAATGTAGTTCTCAAGTTATCTAGAAATAAAATTCTAAACAAAACATATCTAATACGCATATAATTTCCTTTTGTATACTAGATATTACTTCTAGCGTGAACAAAATTGCCATTTCGAGTACGAAGTGTCTGTAGCGTTACGTTCTATTGCAAGCGGCGCACTGTGATTGGCTATCGTAATTAGTTTGAATGTATGCGAAGGCCTTTAGCACACTATAGGATCACACAATTGAGAAAATTAATCAATTTAGACGACGTCAATTGTTAATGGATTGACAGTGGTGTTATTTCGTATGGAACATACATGTGTATGTGGCTAACTACATTTTACAAGATTTCACTTTTTCTGCTATTTTCACCACGCTGACAATGAGATATCAGTTTGTTTATACATTCTTCAGATTCGAAAATAAAAGTTAAATATATCAACTTACGTACTGCTGTTTGTTTGCGATAAGTCGGTATATATTCTCTCGGTTTCTGGCTACTTCTTCAGTTGTATCCGAGTGTGTGACGAATCCACAGAAGTGACTTTGTAAGTACCATTTTCGTAATAGAAAATGATTGTTAATCCATTGAATGTGATCAACTTGTTGTTAGTATCATTTCAAAGTATGTATTTGATGGAAACTCCAATAACGAGAGAGGAAATACGGTTAAAAGACTCCATTCAGAAGCTGTTGCTCGATAGTATATTTGAATTTAATGATATCGAAATATCGGAAGTAGCTTCATTAGACTTTCTAGATCAGTTTAAAGAGTGTGAAGCGGAACCTGTGGTTGTAGACGATACAGATGAAGACTGGACTGAAGAATCATATACAGTAGTTTGTTCGCAGCGTGATAAAGATGCTGACATTAAATATAAGCGGCGCGCAGTTGAATTTTGGAAAGGAGCAGAGAAAAGACGGAAGCTTACTACTGTTCAACATAATTTTCAACTTGTTTCTTCTGAACGTCAATTACGACGATGGGCTCATCAAATTGAAGCAGAAGGAACTAAAAACGAAAAGTTAACAAAAGTTTCCGAGTCTGTAGTAGAAACTATGAGAAAAGCTATTGTCGCTAGTTATATTTTGCATGACAGACACATTCGGCAATGGGCTCTGAACGCATACAAAGAGCAGGGTAATAACGACAACGCTTTTAAAGCTTCTAGAACGTGGGTAAATAATTTTAAAAAAGCCCATCGCATTGTTTCACGAAAAATAACCAAATTTGTTACAAGATCGGCAATAGAAGACGATGAAGTTTTGAAAGTTAAAGCTGCAGATTTTGTTAAGGAAGTAAAGCCCTTGATTGCAACGTATGGATCTCAAAATATATATAATTCAGATCGAAGTGGATTTCAATTAGAAATATATACTGGACGGACCTTATCAGCGGAAGGCCAAAAAAAAGTAGAATGTGTTGTACAATCTGTAGCGTCAACGACACATAGTTATACAATACAACCAACAATAACTGCGGATGGAAGATTGTTGTCACCCCTCTTTATGGTCTTGAAAGAAGCAGATGGAGAATTTGGACCAATAGTTAGAAAAACATTATTTAAGCCAACGAACGTGTACGTGACGGCATCAAAATCTGGGAAACTCACATCTGGTAATGTATATTTTGAAATTATCTTAATTAAACAATCTTTTATTGATAATTGAAATTGAACTATACATATATGTGTAGTTACGATGGATTTTAATTTAATATTGCAGCTCATTTCGAAACCTGGTTGGAAGAAGTCTTTTTTCCTAAAACCAAACAAACAAGTGTGTTGTTACTAAGGTCGGGGCCATATATATTGGCCGGTGAGTTTTGTGAGGGGTATTCTCCCACCACACATTTTGCTTGCCTCGGTGCTCCTTTTCTCAACGTTTTCTGACTCGCTCTCGTTCCATCTCGCTCTCGCCTTCGCAGAATAAGAGTGAGCCAGAAATGGTGGGGATAGCGCCAAGCTTCTGGAGTGTAGACTAAACCGAGCTGTCAGCGTAGAAATACACACATTAGAATAGGTGTGCGTTAGCTACGAAAAAATTCAGGAGCTTTATTAGTTAGAACATTGATACTTTCTCGATAGCTTCATCTCGTATTGGTCTACGCATAGCTTCGTAACGCACACAACTATTACGCTAAGGACAAATAACAGCCAAACGGCTAGGTTCAGGTGGAGCTGAGCAGCGTCCCTGTTACCCCACCATGCTCTGCGAGGGCCTCGCAACTCCAACTGACAAATCTACGATCGTCAGATGGTGGTGGCTGATTTCTCCTCGATCGCTGTTCGTGAAAACGAATTCACCGGCCAATATATCTGGCCCCGACCTTAGACTCTTGGAGTGGACACTGCGAACAAGATATGCATAGTGCGAAACCAGCTGGTAAAGAAATCATAATTAAGAAAATACCACAAGGTACCACGGGACAAATCCAGCCTCTGGATGTGTACGGATTTAGAGTGTGGAAAAATTACGTTAGACGCTTTTCTGACGATGTACTGTTATACAATTCCGATATTAATCTACATTTAAGGATTAATATTATTAAATTACAGTCGCTTGTGCACAACCAACTGTCTTCGCCGAGATACGCACATTTATTTCAGTATTCCTGGTATAAAAGTGGGTATATACACGAGAAAGCAGGAGATTTTGAGAACCCTGTGTACTTCACTTTTGACCAGGATACACAAACGAAATGTGCACTATGCGATGAGACAGCTGTAATTAGATGCTCGTGGTGTCAGAAATCATTTTGTTTAAAACACTTCTTTCATGAATACCATTTATGTGATCAATATGAACCATAAGGTCTGCGATAATGTAAACACATTCATTTGAGGACGTAGCGCTACAGACACCTCGTACTCGAAATGGCAATTTTGTTCACGCTAGAAGTAATATCTAGTATACAAAAGGAAATTATATGCGTATTAGATATGTTTTGTTTAGAATTTAATTTCTAGATAACTTGAGAACTACATTTCCCTGTAGGAGGACACCTTACTATAAGTAAACCTTCAATAATAATTATATTTGTTAATTTGTAGGAAATACAAATTCTGATTTATCCGTATTTTCGGTTCGGCTGTGAAGTATGAGAAAATAAATTTGCATGAATATAGATGAAGATATATAAGAATTATTAACAAAAAATAACAATTTTTTATGTATTATTTAAACAAATGGACTTTTTGAAAATCTGGTGAGTCAGTCATATTTCGCATTCAAAGACACAAAATTCGTCCATTGGCACTATTCCCCTATCTCTAATAGTTCTCGAGATATTCCACAAAAATGATTTTTCAACCCTAACTTTGAACGCAGTTTTCACCCCCCAAATATGAAAACGGGGAAAAATAAAAAAACACGTATTTCTTATTTTTCGGTCCTCTATAACATATCCAAAAATCAAAATGATCGGAGGCGGACACCTAAAATACTCTCCTTGTTAGTGATAAAACTGTGCAACCCCTAAATATTATTAAATTTGTCTAAAATTTGGCATACAGATCACTTAGATGAATAGAATCAAGGGGGCAGGCAAAGTTATATGAAAATAGCACCTTTGGAAAATTGAAACACCCTAATATACAGGGTGTCCCACCTAAGACTGGACAGCCGGTTTTCTCCTAAACTATTGGAGATAAAAATATTAAAAAAATAGGGAATTACATGGTTCGAGGGGGCCAATTAACTAGCGCGAACGAATTTTTTTATCGATTATTATTTTAAAAGATACGATGGTCAAGTTCGGTTTTTCAAATGGAACTATTTTTTTTGAACACCTGAGTTGATAGTGCGTTCCAAGACAAATTCAATAAGCTTTAATGTATACACTTTATTTTCACTGGTTTTTAAGATATTGCGCTTGCAAATTTACTGATTTTCACTGGAAGAAAACTGTCTGGTATAGCACGGACCGAGGACGGTTTTACTGGCTCCGCGGGTGGCACTGCCTTTTGAAATAGATACCTACCTGCCAAAGGTCTACGCCAGGCCCAAAGGCTGGACAATTTTTTTCCGTCAGAAATGCTACTTAGGTAGGTACATCTGCGGTATCGAGAAGCCCACCGTTACTTTTATTTCGCACTTGCTTCTACGCTCGGATGGCCGGTTCTTTTGGGAGGAATGCAAGTTCGATTGATTAGGTTAGGAGGAGTGAAAGTTGCTAGACTAAATTTCAATCATAGGGAGCAGATTGTATCAGAACCATTCGGATTTGCATTCCTCACAAACGGCTGCTCTCTTGAAGAGGCCCTCATCACAGCAATGCCCACCTTCTCACGCACGGAATACGTTAACGCATGCTATTGTTTTAATATTGAAGCTCGTGGTTATACTCGAGAGGACCACGCGTCGACAGCGGGCTACCCCTTTTCTTTCTGTGTCTCTCCACGAGCCGTATTGACGGGGGATTGTAGGAGCGTAGATATCTGGATGCCAGTTATTGAATTCAGGAGACGATAGGATCATTTTATTACAAAACAGACATGTACTATAATTAAAGTAAATCGTATTCCTCTCGGGCAGGAGTACTGATAATGATCGAACTTGCGCCCCACTTCGCGCAGACCAATTACACGGAGGTTAGTCGGGTCACACACTGCCCAAATGATACAGGGTAATTCTGGAGCAACGCCCGTCAAGGAGATGCGCTGCCACCCCGTGGCGAGGACAGACCTGCATATGATTCATAGAGAGAATTTCGAGATACTTGTACAAATAAATGTATATTCTTAATTATATTCATTTTATATGTAACAATTATCTCGAAATTCTGTCGCATGTATTATAGTAAATTCCTTTGCTTGCTTTCTATCCTTTGGAAATGTAAACAATTGTAGCATTATTTCAGTCTTACATCTCGTCAATATATCGAACCCAATTGATATATTTACGTGCTGCCTTTCTTTTCTATTTTTGTAATGTTTTTGTACATTTTAGTGTACAACATGTATCGCGATGTTAGCTTTGCATAACCAATTGTTTACATTTCCCTCTCGATGGAAGAGACCACCACTTTCCCGTAGTTTCCATCGAGCGGTAACGTGCACGCTGCGCGTAATTAATTTGTAAATAATGCGTGATTCTTTGTCGCAACTTGATATAATTACGTTTGATGTGATTACGTTTAGATTTTAGATTTTAGATCATACTCTGAAAAAATATTTTTTATCGAAGGCTTCTACAGCGTGCATGGTACTGGCCAAGAGTGGATTCTAATTTTAACAAAGTTCACCAATGTACAGTATCAAAATATTCGTCTTTTAATAAAAAAATTCATTTTAAGGTTTGAAAAATAGAAATAGCTCAAATAGAAAGTACGGAAATTTAAAACGAACACAAGAAATTGAGGCATTTGATGAAAAAAGGGCACATAAACCACTTGTTTAAAACTTATAAATAAAGACACATATCATTTTTAAATCATGACTTTTGTATTCAGAACGCTTGAACGACACGGTAACTACATCCTTAAAAAAATTTGATTTAATTGCATTACTTTTTATTAAGTTATACAGAGCATGAGTGAATGTGTTTTTTTGTTTACCACATCATTGGTATTTTAAACGGCGTGTTGTTGAGGTTTGAAATATCGTTTCCTTCAATTTTTGAATTCAGTTTATAACGTATCACGTTCGGCCTCTAGAGTCTCCTACTTTGTTTTTACTGTTTACCTCAGTCACGTTCTAACCGACGCACAGTGGGGCATTTCGGGTCGAAACGCGGCACTAAGTCCTTTTACAAAAATATTGCCAAACTGCAAATTTTTTTTTACAGGTAGTTGATTGTGTATTTGGGTGATAATATAGCATGATTGTTTTTCACATTCATTAATTTTTAACGCGACTACACGGTTTTGAAAAGGACAACCACGAAACTCTTCAGAACTTGTATTGTTATTTATAGTTTTGTTGTTTGTTTAATTCAACTAATTTTTGGTGGGATTAAGTGTTGGGATATGTATTTGAAGTGTGCCAAATTTTATTTTGATATCTCTGATATTTTTGGAATTATGCCTTACTGAATTTTTCAATTTTCATTGTTTATTTTGAATGGGAGTTCAGTGGAGTTCAGTGTTCTTACTGGTCACATTGGAAAGGGCAAAGCCTTACCTTTATCGTACAGAAAAAATTGGCTGCTACTAGCTGCTACTGGGGTAGTGAGAGGGGCGAGGTGTCTATGACGCGTTCTTTTTTACAAAAATGCCTTTCCTGCCATTGAAATTCAAAGTAAATGAAATATTTTTACACGTGAAAGATGCGGAGCTTTTTCCTATGTACAGTGTGCACGATATTGTCGGTAATTTGTACATAGCCAGTGGAGAAGTCCTCAGGGTGAAGCTGGTACGTGTCGTAAATCGGAAGGATCAGTCGCAACCATTGCTCCGTTTTCTTTCAGATACATGGCCATAAACATAATATGGCAAAAGGAAATAGTGTTTTTAAATGTTCCATTATAGCAGTATGTGGGAGAATTTTTGTTCGTTGATTTATGACGCCCTTGCAAAATTCTTTATGACTGGACCGTTTCGATTCGAAGCATCTCGAACGTGATTGCAGTGTCTACTGGTTGTACCAAGTAACACATTGCGAACGGATCATCAGAATTCTCATATTTTCATTATTGTAACTATACGAAGCACAAAAATACCTGGCCCCTGGGTGTAGCAACTCTCAGAATACGAAACCGTTTCGATTTGCAAAGGTAGTTCTCCGATAGTCGCATTACAATGTATCCATTTGAAAACAAGCGAAGATCGTGCGTTTTCGCTCTCGAAGAGTCAAACGCAGTGTCCACTCGCGAGGAATACTCTCAAGAGGACTCTTAAGATTTAGCATTTAGGACAAGTGACACGTCAAATTATTGAAGCGTTGTTTCATTTGTGGTAACACATGTGTCGGAAGTGATATCTTTTTACAAGAGATACCTTGTGTTATCTTATTATACGATTTTGTATAATAAGACAATAAACGTGTTTTGTATCTTTATCAATACCGTGAAATTCAGTGATCAGTGATGGAATTAAGCCCACCAGGTATGTAATTAAATTTTATAAAATCACACTATGGTAGCACTGAACTTTTGGGTGTTACACCTTCTTGAATGTGTTGCATTTTCTTGTGTTGCTTTCCTTATTTCAAGATTTAAATTCAAAAATAGGTTTGTAAATTTTGTTAGGTCCATCGGGAGCGAAAATTATGACCATGATGCAATTATAGCGATATATGTAGATGCTGACTTGTCGCGAGCACAATACGACATAATCCGCACAAGTGATAAGAAGCTTTTTCCCTGTTATAAAAGAATTCAAGCAGCAAAACGAGATTGCTATCCAGTAGAAGAAGCATTTCATGTGACAGCTACTTGTGCCGAAGTACTTTTGCAACACTTGTTAGATCATACGGCAACCAGATTATTTACATATTTAAACGAAGTAGTTGCAAACTTGGACAAAAGTGAGCGTGCACCTTTTGAATTAATCAGCAAATGGGGATGCGATGGTTCTCAACAAATGCAGTATAAACAAAAATTTGATAATGAGGAAGATTCTGATAGTCAGATTATCCAAAGTTCGATGTTACCGTTGCGATTGATTTATGGTAAGTAATAGCAACCCTGCGAATGTAGAACGTTTTTAAGGTTTCAAAATATTTGTACTTTATACGAACATTTTCTTAAAACGTGGTTTTAATTTTTAGGAACAGATATTATTTGGCAAAATCCGTCACCGTTGTTTCGTGTATATATATATTGTAAATATCGTTTATTCCTAGATGTAAGAAATTTATATTAGATAAGCGGATTTTAATCATGGTGTCTCCATCTGGAGAGTCAGGTGAAATTCAGGTGCTTCTCTCTCCCCCCTCCTATAGAATCGCCGCGGTTCGTCGCGATAATCGCGCTCGAGTCAGTCGGTTCCAAGCCCTCATTCTGGCAATAAGTATACTCGAAAGTTCCGAAAGAGAGAGATAGAGAGAGAAAAAAGCACCAAAAGCGAAGTAACGTACTTGACCAAATCGCGTGCTCAGTGCTTGTGTTCGATACTTCTTTATATTCGAAGCGCGCGTTCAGTGCTAGTGTTCAGCACATCCCCTACACCTGGAAACTCTTTATTACAATTTCCACTACTGGGAGGAACGCTCATCCTGTTTCTTAAATACATCCATTATAACTATATCCTAAGCATACTTATTCCTACTTAAATCTATTACGCTAACGGATAAAAAAACTTCAATTCTTGATCATCAAACAGGACCCTATACCTAACTCTCTAAAGCCCAGATCGAAAATTTGATACCAAAAACAATGTCGCAATCTGTTGTACTCGGCAGCTTGGCTCTCGATCATCTGCCTCTAGATTTCCGATGTCTTCAGCTCGTTACTCGCGGCCCGTTTCTGCAACTCGGCTCGTTCCAGCTTGACGCTCAATGTCCTCAGCCTCAGATCGTTTTCTGTCTGCGGAACTTCGAGTCTCCTAGTGGCTCTTTGATCGGGTTCTTCTTGATCCCCCTGTGAATCGTTCCTCTCCTTCGTCACTGGCACCGAGATCGCCTCTTCTGCTCGGAAACAGACCGGAAACGTACTTGACCAAATCGCGTGCTCAGTGCTTGTGTTCGATACTTCTTTATATTCGAAGCGCGCGTTCAGTGCTAGTGTTCAGCACATCCCCTACACCTGGAAACTCTTTATTACAATTTCCACTACTGGGAGGAACGCTCACCCTGTTTCTTAAATACATCCATTACAACTAAATCCTAAGCATACTTATTCCTACTTAAATCTATTACGCTAACGGATAAAAAAACTTAAATTCTTGATCAACAAACCAAATGGTCCTTCGAGCCGGAGTGTGGTGAGTTGAAATTCGCTCTTCTTGTACAAAGGAATCCGTTACGCGACCCGTGGATCCACGAGGCATCGAACGTTCTCGAACATTCTTAAGGGGGTAGACACGGGTAATGCAGCGCGCTGTAATACCCACATAATGTGCCCGAAACATGGGTTTGGGGGGATATGTTTTTCGTCCTTATATGAGCAGATTTTGGGCTGGGTGAGGTCTCAATCGAAAGAGGAAGGTTCGATACACTCTGGTCATGGTTCGACGAGATTGTGTTGATATCTAATAATATGAGTGTTCAAAGTAGAGCAAAAGTCGACAAAATACACCCGCAGGAATCCAAGTATTTTTAGGTCACTAAAAGAGTTTTGTGGCTCAAACGATGACCAGAGCGGGCTGTCTCGAACCTTCCTCTTTCGACTGAGACCTCACCCAGCCTAAAATCTGTTCATATAAGGACGAAAAACGTATCCCCGTGATTGCATTTCCAAATACGAGTTCCGCCATATTGGCGATAATACAGAGCAAGTCACGTGACAAATTTAGTTGAGCTAGTGGATACGAGATGGCGCCTACTCGGGAGGTCTGCCAACGTGGAATCATAGCAAAACTGAAGCGTTAGCTGGACACATGTGCCACAGCAAAAGCGTGATGCAGTCAATGCATGCATTTTCGGACGACTTTAGGTTAGGTTATATGCATTTTAGGCATACATTGACTAGGAACTGCTGGGAATTGTCTACATTTACTAAATTAACGCTTTTACCGTAACACATACATCACTTGAAATCGCTGTCGTATTTATGTTATAGTAATTGAGGCAGTTAGAGCAACAACGGACTAACCTACATAAAAAAAAATTTTCCTTTTGTACATGGATGGCTGAGTGCACACATATTGTATGTCCACTTTTAGCGTTTTTGAGAAAAACATGTTCAAACATTCAATGATACTTCATAATTAAATAATAATAAATATTTTTTGCATTATTGTATTATCATATATATGTAATATAGGTATCACTGAAAATATGTAATTAGTAGTATAAGTTAGAATCTGTAAAATTATAATAATAATTCGATAATAATACTTGGAAGATGGACATGCTATATGTAACCAAGTACAGAGGAGTACATACTATACTGAATGATATTATATAGAAAGGAATGAAAGGAATAATACTGGAAATAATCTCACTTCAATATTGTATTTATTTTGAAACAGGAATAAAAAAGTAATTATTCGTTTTCATTTTCGCAGTTGTCATTTTCGTAGTTTTCATTTTTGTCAATGTCCATGGGAATTGAAATTACATCACGTTATGATTTTGCTGACGGTATGCTATTGATAAATGCCTTGTAGTATTCAGGAATAATTCCGTTGTACAGAATATCTTTTTTCTTCGCGATAGATATAGGAAGACTTTTTTAAATTTTTTTATTTATTGTCACATTTTTCCAAGACTATTTTTGTCTTCTGGCATGGACACACAACATTTGTGCACTCAGCATATAAAATAAATTTAGGGACATACAATAAACAAAAATATTATTTTTGATAAATTTATAAAAACGATAAAAATGTAATTTTTATGCAGCATAAAGAAACAGTCAAGCACTATTTGTTGCATATAAAAACTCAAATTTCCTAAAAAGTGGACATACAATATGTGTGCACTAAGCCATCACACTGGGCGCTAAAGCAGGCCTGCACAGCAAGGCTGTGGCGGGCAAGAGCGCTCTCGATTGCTCGTGAGCAAAGCGAAGAGCGACGCCGTGAGCAGTTCCCCCACCCTGTGGCCAATAGCTGTCGTAGTATGCGTATAAACTGTAATGTGTGTTGCTGATGTTCCGCGGCACACTTCACTCACGAACACTCCCCACCACGGCCCTCACGGCACTGTCGCTCATAAAGGCATGGCCTAGTGCTTTACGATGCTCTTTCCGCACGCGTCCGAAAATTTTTGCCCGGCGAGCATTCAGCTGTGCACGCCTGCGCTAAAGGATAACCCGAGCCAATTTTCATTTGAAGCGCTAGGATTGAATTAATTTAATGGGTAATTAAATTATCGGCCATGAATAATTTTCTCGTGTTTATTCGTACTTTCTTGACTAAATATATGATTCGCAACTAAAGTACTAATAAATGCGAGAAAATTATTCATGGTCGACGGATGAAAGGCCTTCGACAACAAATATGATAAAAAATGATTTATTTTAATTATAAAAATTATACACAGCTCCTCCCCCTCCTCTTCCTCCTCTTCCTCCTCTGCCTCCTCTTCCTCCTCTACCTCCTCTGCCTCCTCTACCTCCTCTTCCTCCTCTTCCTCTTTTTCCTCCTCCATATTTCCACGCTCTCAATTTTTTTTTGAGCTCGCTGTTCTGTAATATGAAAAATAAACTTTCATTAGAATGTAAAAAATGTTTGCGCGAGATTGTCTACGTATCTACATACCTGCTTCTGAATTCGCAACGCGATCTCCATCCACCTGGGGCGTGGAGTCGATTCTCTCCGCGGACTCCGTCGCGAGGACGGAGTCGATTCTCTCCGTGGACTCCGTCGCAAGAACGTAGTCGGCTCTCTCCGCGGACTCCGTCCTCGCGACGGAGTCCGGCTACTCGTTCGTCTTCGCGACGGAGTCCTGCTGCTTCTTCGCCTCCGTCCTGGGGACGTAGGCTTGTCAATTTCCATTTTTTCGGTTTTTTTTTACATAAAAAAAAAGTCGAAGAAACAGTGAAACTATTGAACGTAATGGATTTGAAAGTGCTGTAGAAGAGCTATGACTCTGGCCGCGGGACGAGGCTAAAGAAATCGCGTTGAAAAGCCCGTAACGATAACCAGGTACCCTCGGAAAGGAAACATTCGTCGCGTACCCGCTACGAAGGCGGGGGGAATGTTTCGTGTATATATATATATTGTAAATATCATTTATTCCTAGATGTAAGAAATTTATATTAGATAAGCGGATTTTAATCATGGTGTCTCCATCTGGAGAGTCAGGTGAAATTCAGGTGCTTCTCTCTCCCCCCTCCTATAGAATCGCCGCGGTTCGTCGCGATAATCGCGCTCGAGTCAGTCGGTTCCAAGCCATCATTCTGGCAATAAGTATACTCGAAAGTTCCGAAAGAGAGAGATAGAGAGAGAAAGAAGCACCAAAAGCGAAGTAACGTACTTGACCAAATCGCGTGCTCAGTGCTTGTGTTCGATACTTCTTTTTATTCGAAGCGCGCGTTCAGTGCTAGTGTTCAGCTCATCCCCTACACCTGGAAACTCTTTATTACAATTTCCACTACTGGGAGGAACGCTCATCCTGTTTCGTAATACATCCATTACAACTAAATCCTAAGCATACTTATTCCTACTTAAATCTATTACGCTAACGGATAAAAAAAACTTAAATTCTTGATCAACAAACAACCGTCCTCACCTCGTTACTGCCGACCAATACGCCTCCGATTGAGAAAAGAAACGACCGACTTTATTCGGGAGGAAACCGAATATATAAAAACCCAAATTACAAACTTAAAATATACTAAAATTGAAGGTAATGAAAGAATAATTTGAGCAACTTTGAAATGATGAAAAAATGATAATTAAATTTAACTTAATTGCTTCAAGTTGAAGGAAGTTCATTGTCGGTGAAGCATACAATGATATTGGCCATGGTTGATGGAAAAGTCTGCAATGCCCTCACTAATACGGCATCGACAATGAGATGCTATATTTGCGGGGCCACGTCAAAGCATTTTAACAAATTATCAAGAACACCTGAAGTTGATCTAAATACATTAAAATTCGGTCTGTCGATTTTACACGCCAGAATACGCTTTTTTGAAAGTTTATTGCACTTGGCGTACAAATTGCCTCTGAGAAAATGGCAAGTCAAAACTGAAGCCGACAAGAATGTCATGAAAGCGAAGAAGAAAGAAATTCAGGACCAATTTAGAATCCAATTGGGCTTGTTAGTTGATGTACCAAAACAAGGATACGGTAATACTTTGGAAAAGATTTATTTATCTGTATTAAAATAAGAATATTTTTTATAAAAATGAAGTTGCAAAACATGACTTGTAATATAATGTGTTAGGAAATACTAATGATGTGAATACAAGCCGTAGATTTTTTATGGATCCTGGACTGTCGGCTGAGATAACTGGTGTAGATATGCGGTTAATAAGAAGGTACAGAGTCCTGACCATCAATATTTTCTCTGTATTGCTTATCCACATTCCAATTTTATAAAATTTTATCCTTGTTTCATATTTTTAACACAATTCTTTCTATTTTTCAAAGGTTTAAAGTCATCTTAGAGGCCATATCAAGCGGCCGCGAGATTGACGTAAATAAATTTGAAGTTTATTGCAGAGGTACAGCCAAGCTATATATTCGTTTATATTCATGGCACCCAATGACCCCAACAGTACACAAAATACTAATGCATGGGCCATTAGTAGTGGCAAACGCATTAGTACCAATCGGACAATTATCCGAGGAAGCGGCAGAAGCACGAAACAAACACATTCGTTCGTTTCGTTTACATCATGCCAGGAAATTTTTACGGGAACATTGCAATAGGGATGTTTTAAACAGGTACGATTACATATCGATACCCTGGCTTATGGCATGGCGCGTGTTACAACTGATTTTAACAATTGACGATTACTCATTTACTTGAATTATAAATAGGCTTTTACTCACTTCTGACCCACTGATCTCCAGTATGCGGAAGAGGTCAAATAAAAAATCGGAACCGTTCTTAAGAGAAACGAGGAAATTATTTGTTGTGACAGAATCTTCTGATGATGATGACCAAGATGAAAATGAGAGCGAAGATGAAGATGAGGACGAAGAGGAAGACGAGGACGAAGAGGAAGACGAGGACGAAGAGGAAGACGAGGACGAAGAGGAAGACGAGGACGAAGAGGAAGATGAAGAATGCTGAAGTAATTCAGCAAAGTGAGATAAGCACTTCATTACCGAGCAAGACTGACTTCCCGCTTATACCCCAAATCTGTGATAAATATCTTTCACTGTTTACATTAATAAAATATGTTTGTTAAATAGTTTTGAAGTTACGTAAATAAAGATTTTATAACTATTAAATATTATATGATTTAAATGTTCCCCAAAAGTTTATTTACAAATACAGTTAAGGGGGCATAGTACTTTTTTGCCCGACAATTAACCAATCTTTGTGAATTTGTTTCTATATGAAATTGAAAAGCTAGAAAGATAGTGTTTGTTGCAAATGAAAAATCACTAATTGAAAGTATTAAAAAAAGACACCATCCCTCCCCTCGCTATAAGCTCTCATAGGTTGCTCGCGGAATAAGTAAAATTGCGGTGCCATAAATTCCGCCTTCTATGCTTACCTGAAACATAAAAACAAACCAAGACATTAAACTTTATTACATTTTGTTTTGTTGATCGAGTCGATTCTTAAATTTCGCATTTTAAATAAAATGGCGCGCCATTGCGAACTGTCAAACCTATAGGGTGAAGCCACCAGTAGTCGACCATGTATCAGTAGTCGACCACTTCCAGAAAAAAACAGGAAAAATAAGGTTTTTAGAAGTAACGACCTTTTGAACAAAGTGCAGTTCTCTAACTGCACTCTATCTACACTCTGTTCAAAAGATTGTCACTTCTAAAAACCTTATTTTTCATGTTTTTCTGAAAGTAGTCGACTACTAATACATGGTCGATTACTAGTGGCTTCACCCTACTTTCAGTGTCGAAAATCGATACCTACAGTTGTGACAGTCCGCCATTTTGTTTTAAATGCGAAATTTAAAAATCGGCTCGGTCAACAAAAGAAAATGTAATACACTTTAATGTCTTGATTTGTTTTTATGTTTCAGATAAGCATAGAAGGCGGAATTTATGGCACCGCAAGGGACCAACTTTGAGCGATTATAGGGAAGGGTGACAGGGTGCCTTTTTTAAATAAAAATTCTTTTAATACTTTCAAACAGCGATCTTTCATTTGCAACAAACCCCATGTTTCTAGCTTTTCAGCTTCAGATAGAAAAAAATTCATAAGGACTGCTCAATTTTCAGGCCAAAAAAGTACTATGCCCCCTTAAATAAACAAATTTCATTAATTTTTCTGTATCAATAGGACCACAAATATACGCCCTAACTGAATGAAATCAAAAAATTAATGATAAATATATGATTTCAGTCAGAAAATGTTTTGTGCCGCGTTTCGACCCGTAATGCCCCACTGTGCGTCGACGCCAACATCTCGCACACAAGTCGTTGAACGACTCGAACGTCATGTCTGTGTTCACATGATCGTTGTACACGCGGCGCAAGTTGGTGCCGTCTTGTTTGAATAGCATGAGAAAATTTGCGTTGTCCCTGATCAAATGTTTAGGTATTCTAGCGTACGACTGACACAAATAAAAGCAATCCACGTTCGAGTGACGACCCATAGAGAAGTATTCGCGTATCGCGTTCTGTTCGTCGCACGCCACGTCGTCGAACACGAAGATCGAATCGGGCCAAGCGTCTCTCGGTGGAACGATCTCAGTGTTGTCCGAGTAGGGAAAGTATTCGATTCCGTCGACCAGCGACAACACCTGCTCGAGATAACGATACTTTGGCTGATGCAACGATTTCGAGTACACGTACACGTTCTCGAAACGCAAACCGTTCGGACTCTCTAGCATACTTAAAAGCACATTCGTTTTTCCACACCCTGACGGTCCACAAATCACACCTCGCACGCTGTTCGGCAGCAACGGGCCGTGTCTGTTCGCTCGACTCGCATCCCTATCATCTTCTAGCATTCGATTCGCGGTTACGCGAATAACGTTCAACTGTTTCGCGAATCGCATGTTCGCGGGGTTTCTCAGGTACTCGCGCGCGTGTGACGAAGGATGACTATTTATATTCGTGGCACGCGTCGCGCAGGTCACTATCACTGTGATCGGTGAAGCGTGCGTACGCGTCTATTATTGTAGTAGCTATCGTGATTATTCTAATGTATATGATAGCATCAACGACTGCGACGTCTTACAAGAAGAAGAAGAATCTGAAGAAGAAGAATCTGAAGAAGAAGAATCTGAAGAAGAATCTGAAGAAGAAGAAGCAGACTGGATCGGGTCTCGTGAACGGCATTATAAACCGTCTGCCATTCGAACTACACGTTCCGGGTTATCAGTTCTGCGGACCGGGAACGCGTTTGCTAAAGCGATTGGCTCGTGGCGACGAAGGTGTGAACCCCCTGGACGTAGCGTGCCGCGACCATGATATCGCATACTCTCGTCGAAAGGATTTAGAGGGAAGACACGAGGCTGATCGCGCGTTAGCCGAACGAGCGCGAGAACGAGTGTTCGCGAACGACGCGACCTTTGGCGAAAAAGCAACCGCGACTGGAGTGTGGGCAACGATGAAGGCTAAGACTAAACTCGGCATGGGTATGAGAAGGACGAAACGTAAACAGAGAAAGTCTGGAAGGAAACATCCGCAACGGCAACGACGACATCGTAATTTACGAGTGGCGAAACGCGGTGGCTTTCTTCAATTTCTTCCGTTCGTATTGCCCGCTTTATCAGCTATCGGGGCATTGGCCGGTGGCAGAGATGGGCATTATTTAAATAAAAAATTATCTAAATAACTTTTTAAATAAAAGAGACATTATATGTATGTGTCATAAATAAAAATCACCCAGAATTATTTATTATTTGAAGCACCATAAATAAAATTTGGAATCGACGGGAATTTATCCGAAGATCCATAAATAAAATTTTCAATCGACGGGAATTCATCCGAAGCGCATAAATAAAATTTTCAATCGACAGGAATTCATCCGTAGCTTCGGCCAATTTTCTCACTTTCATTTATATTTGTAGCGGAGAAGCTTAAATAACTCTGGGCGTGGCTTGGAAGCCCTCGGGCCTCAAGCGCCTTTGCTCGAAGCCGCCGGGCCCTCGGGGCGAGCGAGTTGCTCGGCGACGTGTCATCGATTATACAGAAACGAAATTTCTTTATTTTTCATCGTATCAATATGAAAGTGACACCAATGAATTCCTTGCATTCTCCCGATTAAATTGATAAAAAAATATTTAAATTGGGCTAGTTTTAATGAAACGGGCTTTCAATCCTGCAAATTAATTTTATGCGTAATATCGTTAATTGAGGCAGTGAGAGCAAACAACGGACTAACCCACATTCTTTTCGAAATTGAGTTAGTAGCAATAACGTATTCCAATAGGCTCTACTAATCATATAAAATAGGCAAAAAAAAATTTTTTTAATGTGGATTGAACATCGCAATACGGAGCAAATATTCTAGACCGTAGAATCGCCGGTATTGTCAATATTGCAGTTGTAAGTATAGACACGCATACCTGACCGTGTTAAGATCTGGGACGATATTACGCATAAAATTAATTTGCAGGATTGGAAGCCCGTTTCGTTAAAACTGGCCCGATTTAAATATTTTTTTTATCAATTTAATAGGGAGAATGCAAGGAATCCATTGGTGTCACTTTCATATTGATACGATGAAAAATAAAGAAATTTCGTTTCTGTATAATCGATGACACGTCGCCGAGCAACTCCGCACTGTGGATTAGGCGGGTGAACGATACAATGTCGCTCGCCCCGAGGGCCCGGCGGCTTCGAGCAAAGGCGCTTGAGGCCCGAGGGCTTCCAAGCCACGCCCAGAGTTATTTAAGCTTCTCCGCTACAAATATAAATGAAAGTGAGAAAATTGGCCGAAGCTACGGATGAATTCCTGTCGATTGAAAATTTTATTTATGCGCTTCGGATGAATTCCCGTCGATTGAAAATTTTATTTATGGATCTTCGGATAAATTCCCGTCGATTCCAAATTTTATTTATGGTGCTTCAAATAATAAATAATTCTGGGTGATTTTTATTTGCTGAGTTTCGAATAAATTTTTTGCCTTTTATTCGAACACAATTTTTTATTTAAAATAATTTTTTGCCCATCTCTGGCCGGTGGAGCGGCTGGTATAACCAAAGCGGTCAACAATTCGAAGGTGTCTCGAAAACAGCTGGAAGAGACGTTGCGTCATCATCGTGCGATGGAAGGGCGAGGGATGCATCGGACACCGTACAAGCGAGGCGCGGGCTTGAACCCGAGACGGCGGCGTCACCGACGAGTGCAGACGAAGAAAAAAAAAACGCCGATCGCGTAGGTGCATGGCGACGGTGGCGGCGATAAACCAACAACCTATGACGAACCTGCAATTAGAGCGCGAGTGCGCCAGCATTCCGTTCTTTCGAGGGGTGTTTATGCGCGACACGCTTCCCACGCGCGCACGCAGCAACGAATCGCGTACGCGAAACGCGGGTCACGAGTACAGTACTTTGATAGTTTTTGGAATCTGCGTCCACCAACGGAATTGATCCTCTATTTCGGGCGCGGTACAACGATCACGTACAATCACAATCGTTTTCAACGTTTCGACGAGATGAATTGCGGTCGCTTATGCATGCAATTTTTACAGCAAAAGTCTATGGAATTATGGCATACGCACTAATAACGGTGTGTGCTAAGTTTTCGTTTCAATGTAACCATGCGTAATGGCAATCCATATTTTCTTTAATAAAGACACATAATATCGATAAATTGCCGAGTATTCGTACGCGCGCGTCACTTCCTTTCTCTCCGTCTCGCGAGTGTAATCTATGATATGTCGTTCACGCTCACGTTAACGGATCGCAGCAGCGTGCTCACGGTAAATTATTTCCCACCGATAGAGTTGAGTGATGGTCAATACGAATTAGGACTCACGGACTTGGAGACGTTTCACACGATACCAAACATCGACTCGAGCAATATAAATTCTATTTCGTCGTGAACTATGACACCGAAAACAACTCCATCGTCGACGCCGCTCATGAATACATTACGATCCCCCACGGTTCCTACGAATTAGACGCTATCGCCGAGTATCTGAAGCAACGATTACTCGATCGATATCCGCGAAAACGCGGTAACAACGATGACGACGATGACGGCAAGTACCCTCTAATGCTACGAGCTAACAACAACACCATGAAAAGCGAGATGTACTGTTCGTTCTTTGTAGACTTTACGAAACCCAACAATGTAGGCTCGTTGTTAGGATTTTCCCCGAATCGTGTCTTAATACCGAGAATCTGGCACGAGTCCGACGTACCCGTGAATATTATAAACGTTAACGTGATCAGAGTAACGTGCAACGTAACTACCGGCGCGTACAGCAACGATAAACCGGTACACACTATCCACGAATTTTCACCTCGCGTGCCGCCGGGATATAATATATCGGAAACTCCGCAACACGTCATTTACCTGCCGATCGTCGCGCGAGCAATACACGATCTAACGCTACGCATCGTCGATCAATACGATCGTCCTATAGATTTTCGCGGCGAAGAAATAACGATTCGTTTGCACGTTCAACGACGTCCTCGCGATAGGTAGCGTGACCGCACGTGTATGCACGCGTGTGTAGTATGTTAGTGTTAGATCACACGTACGAATCATCAATCGTCGCTGCCGCTGCTACTCCTGACGTCTCTGTCTTGCGTCATCGGCGCGACCCTTTATCGATAGGTGAAAGTAGAAGAATAAAGACGGGTGGAGCGATAAGAAGAGGACCCATAAGGAGAAGCAAGCCGTTGACTCGTCGAAATGCACGTTTCCTACGATCGCTAGGATTCATCGTTGCCTATTAGACACGCAACCACGATGTCGATTATTCTGGATGTGGCGAATACGCCAACCTTTGACAATCGTATCACGAAGATCGAGTTACACACGTATAATCCGTACGCCAACACGACGTTCGACAATAGCGATGAGATAAGAATCCCCATACAGCAACAAGATCTGTACATGCTTCCGTGCGAAAGTTTTCTCTACATCGAAGGTCGTGGCACGTTGACGGCGCAGAACGCGACAGGTCCGGCAACGTCCACGACCGCTGTTCTAGACAATAATTGCGTCGCGTTCATGTTCGATGAGATTCGATACGAATTGAACAGTGTCGAGATCGATCTTTGCCGAAATCCAGGAATCACTACCACGTTGAAAAATTACGTTTCGTTGTCGGCCGATAGAAGCAAAGTGCTCGCGAATGCTGGTTGGAATTATGCCATCGATTACGATAACGACATTTTTCATTCGAGTGCATTCAATTTCTGCGTACCCCTGAACGTATTATTAGGATTCTGCGAGGATTACAAACATATCGTGATGAACGCGCGGCACGAGCTGATCTTCATACGATCACGAGTCGATACGAACGTGATGCACTGCACCTCCGTCACTGCGTGGCCGAAACTGGAGATACGCAAGGTGCAGTGGCGTATGCCCCATGTCGTTTTGGAGGAAGTGAATAAACTATCGATGCTGCGTATCCTGGAAAGCGGTCGTCCGATCGCGATGAGTTTCCGATCGTGGAGCTTGCACGAGTACCCGTTACTGCAAGCTACAACGAAACACACGTGGACCGTGAAAGCTACGTCGCAAATCGAGAAACCCCGATACGTGTTATTCGGTACGCAAACCGATCGAAAGAATTGTCCCGATAAATCCGCGAGCAGATTTGACTCGATTAATCTCACGAACCTTCGACTGTACTTAAATTCCGAGGCGTTTCCGTACGACGACTTGAACTTGGATTTCGATAAGAATAAATACGCGCTCCTGTACGATATGTATGCGAAATTCGTTCGATCGTACTATGGTCACGGAGAACCATTGCTGAATGCGATCGAATTCCGTAAATACGCGCCTATCGCGGTCATAGATTGTTCTAGGCAAAACGAGTCGTTGAAGAGCGCCACGGTGGACGTGCGAATAGATTTTGAATTCAAAGAAAATATTCCCGCTAATACTACCGCGTACTGTTTGATGATACACGATCGTATAGTCGAATACAACCCTTTAACCAACGTGGTACGCAAACTAATATAGTGTGCGTGCGTGAACGATTATTATTACTACTACTAATACTACTACTACTACTGCGGATACTGCTACTGTTTTAAAACGATGATGTAGATGTCAAAAGTCCGCAGTTACTGATTCGCTACCGACGCTACTACTTATACGAATAATGATGTTCGCCGTTATCGACATGCAAGGTTTCAAAACCGAACGTGATTTCGTCGTGAAAGAGATCGCGATTCGCACCAGCAGCAGCAGCAGCAATACCGATGAAACGTCGACGATCAGCCACTGGATCTTCGAGCCACCATACTTCTGGAATCATCTGAATTCGTTCGAGAAATGTCAAGCGTCCTGGCTCGCGAAGCATCATCACGGTCTCCGCTGGTTTGATGGCTGCGTTCCATACTGGAAACTTCCGGAACTGCTCGCCAGCGCACTCGCAAACATCGACTTCGCCATCGTGAAAGGTGCGGAAAAGAAAACCTGGATGCTGCAACTACTACCGGACATAATCGTCGAGGATATCTGCGATGTGTACAAGCCGAAGGGGAAAAAGATTACCAACGCTCGAACCGTTGAGGACGACGGTGGCTACGACGTTGATGATGATTATTGCGGTATCACGCCTGACACCGTGGATCCCGACGTTCCTAACCTGAAGTCTATGGCTTCAACGAATACCTCACGATGCGCGTTTCACAACGACGGCGGTGTTTGCGCGCTGGAGAATGTCCATAAAGTATGGAATTATATACGTAGCGGCACCTAATGTAAGTCATACACGCGCATTGCATCTACTTTACGCGTTATATGCAGAGAAACGATCATATAACAATTTTTTTTCTATTTTCTATAGCGATGAGAACCGCAGCGAAGACGAGTACAACGGCGAAGATGAGTACAACGACAGCGGCGACTGTCTCCCCCTTTACTCGCGAGCAAGAATACCCCTCCCATACGAACGTTGTTATACGCAAATACTGACTTTATAATTTAAGTATACATGCATGGATGATCATTAATAAACATACACTATTTTGTAGAAAAAAAAATATATGCATTTATTTAAAAATATATATATACATTTATTAAAATTATTTTCTATATATAAACAAATTTTAAAAAATGGTTGATCTTAATTCCTGCAACACACAGAGAAAACACCAAATTATTATTATTATTTCAACGCTGGTATTAGCGTGCGTAACATCAAACAAATACATTTCACTTATACTTACTCCTCAAATAGACGTGCCATGTACGTATAATCTATGGGTTTTCTCCATTCGCGCCAATTGGCTCGGGCGCGCCTGATCCGATCTTGCAGTTCTCGGCATATTCGCCCGTCCGCACGCGCGTCGTATTCTTGATGCTGAAACAAACATACAACACGATTAAACCACCATCGAATGGTATACGTATACCAATACGATTTGTGTGAAATAATACTTACGAGCATTTGAATAATTGCGTCCCGATCGCCGGCCCTGGCGTGGGCCTCGACGTCGCAGCGGCGCTGAAACAAACGCGCGATTCGATTAGAGCATCGTCGAATGATATGCGCGTTAGTATAATTTCCATAAGATGTTACATACGAGATGTCCAAGCAACCCCAAATAACGATCGCTCCACTGCTGCATCGCCATCTCCTGCTGATACTGCAATAAACACGACAGGTCTGCGCGTACCGGTACAATTTCACGAAACGATACTTACAACGGCTATCAATATCTATGGCGCTCAGCACGCCACGCATCCATCTGTTCACAATGCATTCGCTGAAACATACGTATAAACTGTTTAAAATGCTATCGAATTGAATACGCGCACCAATTTAATTTTCACAAAAAAAACTACACTTACGATGCACTGGCGCATTTTATATGCATTCATGTGTGTCATGATTATATTTTGACCCGTGCGGCGGCGGTCGGCGTCCTTATATGCATTTCGGTTCTCTAGGCTAGAGGGCTAGCCCTGCACGTTGCAGGGTAGGGGTAGTCGTGGAGTAGGTGTGGTGGGGGCGTCCGTATCACAGTTTCTTCTCCTTCGATGATTTGATACTAATTATTCCAGCTTATAGTGCACTTTTATGGTTCGCACCGCGAATCGTCTTCGACTCTTCTGCGACACGTGTACATCTTGAATTTAGCGCGTACGCTATTTGAATCTGCCGCGCACGCCATTTGAATTTATCGCGCGCTATTCACATTAATGTTTGTGCCGTAACACAACCATGATCATCACAATCATTGATACAATATTCTCTTGCACATTGGTGTGTGTACGTGTACGTGAATCTGTATAAAAGCGACGTTGGTCAGTCCTGTGGACGTCATTACACCACGTTCGCTCGAGTGCTAACAAGTATCGTTCGCGTAAATTTCTTCATCGCTCAGTATAATCGTACATAGTGCATATCAAGATGTACAAACGTAGCTTCAACGATTCATCCTACGCATCCGCCATCAATGGTGATTACCCCAATACACGTCAGCAACAGGAACATCCTCATCAACAATCCAATATGAGGTACGTACGCGTTATTATACACTTTTCACTTACTTCATTCACTTACTTCTTTCACTGTAAACGCAAGCGAACCGAGTATTAATTCCGTGTATACGTTTCTTACTGTTCTGGATCCGCAACGCCAAAAACAGTGAAAACGCCAAAACCATCAATCGTCCGAATCCTAGGGCGGGATTACCCGTTGACTTCAACAGCGTATAAACGGCTCATGATAGGAATTCGCATTGGTACGGATTCGTGCCACGTCGAGATCGCCATAGTCGACAATAAAGGTGGCGAGTTGAGATTCTCAATGTCTACGTGGAAGCTCCTACTGCAAAATGGGGCTGACATTCTTCAAAAATTACGCGACAACGTAACAACACCCCAGACCCACATCGAAATTGATCATTTGCGAATCGAATTCACGCGCATGCACAATGATCAACTCGTCAAAATCACAGATAATCGTGTTACCTTATACATGACGGAAGTTACGATGCGAAAACTGTTCGCGTATGAACATTGCATCGATCATATGTTCACTTGGTTGACCGAAAATATGTACGCTGTAGCCAGTAAATATACCGCGTTCGTAAACGTTCTACGTAGTGCTACCGCACCAACAGATTATGTAAAATTAATTTCCGAAAGCGATCACTTTGAACAACATTCTTTGATTGATTGCGAATTGTTAGCGTTAGGAATGCAATCCATGTTGCGCGATGTAAAGCATGTACCACTATAGTACGCGTATATGTTTTAATAAATGGATGATTTTCACGTTAATACCTGTAACGATTCATTTATAATATCCTTTCCTACTAATACGGTGGATAATTACTTATTCGTAAAGCATTCGTTGGGGTGGGTATTTGTATGTCGGATGCCCAAGAGGCAATCGACATCGTACCGTTTTCTTTGGGAATTTCGAGTATTTTCACTCCGTCGAGTTGCCCTGTCAGCGGGTGGTAAGTGGCAACCTTGAACCTGTACATGCCGCTGACTCGCAGAACAATGCGATCATAAACCGTAACTCTGGTAAGACGATTCGACCGAAGAATCGGGCTAGGTTTGCTAGCCAGATGTCTGGTTTTTTCCGCCTTTAGCGAATGACAATTATATTTTAGGATAGGTAGTATGGACGGTCCTGACACTGGTCTGATGTAAATCAGATATCCATGGGTGTAAGGTTTCCTTAGACTTTGCTATCGGTTTAAGTACGAGTTGGCGGTTACTCGACGCCTGGGAAAACTCAAGAGTTTTCGCCTCGAATGTTATCCTCGCATGATTCACGAGTACCCCATTGACTGGTTGGCGGTTACTCGACGCCAGGGAAAACTCGAGAGTTATCGTCTCGAATGTTATCCTCACGCGGTTCACGAGTACTCCATTGAATCTTACACACACTCTCTCTCTCTCTCTCTCTCTCTGTCCGATGCGTTACCACGTATATCGAATTACAGCGTTGGTGATAAGGCACCGGTCCCAAACTTTAAAATATTCGTCTGCGGATGTTTATACAAGCGCGACGTTACAGTCCTTCACGAGGCAGCTGCGCTATTTAGATTAATCGAATAGTTATCGCGACAGCGCGTTGAATTACATTTCGTCGGTGGATGTTTATACGAGCGCGACGTTGCATTCTTTCATGAGATGGTTACGCTATTTAGGTTAATTATTCTCGAATAGTTATCGGTGTCGAATTACAGCGCCAACGGTTGCGCGCGAGACACCATCTTGAAATCCTCCTCCCCTGTGACGTCACCCCCTAACCCACGAACGCGGTACCCCCTCCCCGCCTCACCCCCGCACCCATCACGCGGAAGAGCGCGGTACCCCCTCCCCACCTCGCCCCCGCGCCAGCGGCCGGTACCCCCCGCACCGCCTCACCCCCTCGCCCCATTTGGTCCAGAACTCCCTTACCTTACCTACTGAGGAGGCTGTACGTTCGATGTGTATGTATGTATGTATGCATGTAACATTGTTCAAATGGGTTGGCATTTTGTTAGTTAATCTTTATTTACTTATCTGAACCTACTGACCTAATTTCGACCATGTATGTATTATATTTGTCCGCGAATTTCTCCTTAACTACTGGACCGATTTTCGTGAAATTGATTGCATTTAGTTTAGCTTCAATCAACTTAGGTCATGGAGAAAGTATTATCAAAATTGTGCTAAGTAGTTTTAAAGTTACACCAAAAATAAGAAATCTGTTTCATTATTTGAAATCCATTTTAGCAGTTTCCATTAATAAAATGTGTTGAATGTAAAATAATGAATATATTTATAATATACGTAGTTTACATAATAAGTGAAATAAGAAATACAAAATAATATACATATATGAACAATACTCTTCTTTCTTCATTTCATTCAGTTAGGACGTGTATTTGTGATGATGTTGTTACTGAATAATTAATGAAACTTGTTTTTCTAACTGTATTTGTAAATAAAGTTTTGGAGAATATTAGTGAGGACTCGGATTGCAATAAGGCAGCGCTGTCTAGCGTAGGGGCCTCTCACGCGCCTGCTTCCCCTTCCAATCTTTCTCTTGCACAACCTTCCGTTGTCAAGGAGACCGCGCGACAGGGTAGCGACACTCCATACTTGTGATTTTGTTATCATGGATAACGCCATCTGAGCGGATTGGGGTAAAACTAAATTCATTAAATTACTGTTGGCGGGAACTTTGAAACGTGGGTTTAGTACTATTCAGTTATAGCGAATTCGGTGCCTCGCACTGACTCTGCACTGGTGTCAGAAAATGACTCGAATTAGTTGATTCTTATAGTGCTATTTTCGTTTCTATCAGAAACAACCAATCAAAGTCATTTTCTGGCACCAGTGCAGTGTCAGTGCGAGACACCGAATTCGCTATTAAAATAACTGACTGAGATACAATTTCTGTACTACACATAATCTTATTTTATACATTCTATATACAATTTAAATGTGTGCAGTCGTACAGAAATGGCATCTGAATCGTTTCTATTTGAACAAAAAAAAATTAAATGATACACATTTTTTTAGTTAATGAAATCTTTTATTTTGAATATTAATCGCTTGTATTAACGTATTGCTAATTTCTGGCCGATATTTCACACTGACTTTTTGATTTATAATATTATTAATATTCCTACAAAACTGTATGATACACATTAATACAATTTGTTGTGTGATTATATTAGAATATGTATCGCTGTGTGGACAAATAAAACTAAAGCGGACATATCTTCTAACATATAAGTCAATCGTTTTCATAATATCGTGTGTGATATGCTCCGTACGTAAAATACACATAGTAATGTTATAACATTGACTTATGCATTCTAAAAAGTACGTACTATACTGGTCGTGTACACTGTCTGCAGAGTGTGAAGCTTTATTAAAAATATGTAATTTACATAAGTCGCATGTCATGCGTGTATGAATTGTGTCGTTTAAATCTTTTACCAAATATTCCATGATTCTATTGTTAACGGCAGTCTTCATTTCGTTTTGTAACTTTATGTGAACCCGAGGTTCTTCGGTAATTATCACAGCCCGCGTATCATTGTTGATGTTATTTAAATTTTTTAACTGTATTAGGAGCATTTCAATTGTTTGTTCACAATTGGTCATATTACCATGCCTGGCAGCCATGTGTCTTAAAAATAGCGATTTGTACGACTCACTAAATTGTTTGCACGTTGGGTTAATTAACCGCCCTCTGTGCTGCCTAATTTGAGAAAAATCACAACTTTCTCACAACTTATGAAACACTTTTGACTAAAGCACGCTGAAAACAACGCTTATGAATGCTTATGAATGCTTATGGACGCTTACGGACGCTTACGCACGCTTATGGACGCTTATGCTGGCTTATGCATGCTGTAGAAGACGGGAGCGCCTCTCGTGGCGGCTCCCCACATATTCGCGCGAGCAACACCATCTAGCGTACAATTCTCTCACTAAATTGAGTACAGCGCCGCCACACGGATTGGTGTAAAACCAATCTCGTGCAAACAGTTCCCTCAAGAGAGAGTGTCACTACCCCTACCGCGCGACGCTACGAAGGCTGCCACGACGGGCTAGCCAGGCAAGCGTCTTCGCGGTTAGCGTCGCGCGGTATCCCTGACAACACGGACAAGAGTGGGAGAACCCCAACCTCCCGCGGGAGCGACCTTGGACAGCGCTGCAATAAGGGGACTACTGCTCAAAAATGGGAAAAATTATTATCCAAACGCTAAAAAAGATTTGAAAATTAAATGTTGTTAAACTGTATTTTAAAAAATATAGTGTTGTAAAGCTCGTCAAGACACACATTTTTTCTATTTACAGTTTGTTTATCCATACTATTCGAGCGAAAAATTATAAACAAAAAAATTTTCATCGTCCAAAATCGTTATTTCTTTAAACATAAATTGCGATAAGTTGAGTACATATTAAGGGATCGTTATTAGACTTAAAACATAACTTCAGAAAACTCAGCAAAGCCGTAAAATGTATGCACAAAACCCTTATGTTAAAAAATGTAATAATATTTCATTAAAAAGAAATACTGGACATAACCCATATTTTTCAACGTTCGCCGTTAAAAAGTATCGAGGCAATTTCGAGGTACATATATGCAAAAGTAGCAAAATTGAGATTTCGCGCTCACGGTTGCCAACCGCTGTTTCGCTTTTTTTAAAAGTCACACCATTGATGTTAGTATTTATTACAAGGAGTGCTAAAACTGTTCCAAAAAAGTTCAGTCAAAGAAATCCTCCTGTAAAATCGGTAGAATGCATATCTGCGGTGTTTACAAACTGCTCATACGCGGTTTTGCACTATCACCGACGATATATAAATTCCGCGCGGCACCAACAGTCAACGGGAGTGCTAAAACTCCTAAGTAGTAGTATTATACGTGGCTGCTGACTGTTGGTGGCGCGCGAGATTTAAATATATATCATCATATCTTCTACAATTACTTATTAATCTTTGTGAAAGTTGGTGAAAATCTTCCTTGTATATCAAGGACAAACTTTGTCGCTACAAGTTATATGTACCTCGAAATTGCCTCGATACTTTTTAACGGCGAACGTTGAAAAATATGGGTTATGTCCAGTATTTCTTTTTAATTAAATATTATTACATTTTTTAACATAAGGGTTTTATGCATAAATTTTACGGTTTCGCTAGAGTTTTCTGAAGATTTGTTTTTAGTCTCATAACGATCCGTTAATATTTACTCAAGTTATTGCAATTTATGTTTAAAGAAATAATGATTTGGGACGATGAAAAATTTTTTGTTTATAATTTTTAACTCAAATAGTAATGATTCGATAAACAAACTGTAAATAGAAAAAATGTGTGTCGTGGCGAGCTTTGTAACACTATATTTTTTAAAATACAGTTTAACAACATTTAATTTTCCAATCTTTCTTAGCGTTTGGACCATAATTTTTCCCATTTTCGAGCGCTAGTCCCCTTATTGTATTCGAGCCCTCATTTGAAATCCTATAAAATTTAATAGTTATAAAATCTTTATTTATGTTTGTTCGAAACTATTTCACAAACATATTTTAATTAATTTTAACAAATATTACAAGCCGCCTTCCTTGAATTCATTTTTATTTGTTGTTTCCTCTTCGTTGTTTTTATGCAAAATGAAATTTGATACACTTCTAATACGCGCCTCAACATATAATCCCACCAAAAATTAGTTGAATAACAAGAAAGCTTTAAATAACAATCCCAATTGTGAAGAATTTCGAGGTTGTCTTCTTCAAAACCACGTAGTCGCGTTAAAAATTTTGGAATGTGAAAAACAATCATGCTACATTATGACCCAAATGTTCAATCAACAACCCGTAAAAAAGAATTGCAGTATGACGATATTTTTGTAAAAGGACTTAGTGCCGCGTTTTGACCCGATCTGCCCCACTGTGCGCCGTGCTCGGCTTCAAGTAAACATCAGCTTGGTAAGTGGCACCAGTAAAGTAGATTCTGACTATTTGATGGCACTTCTAAAGCGGCCTGTAGACGTTCAATATTATTGTGCAATCTTCAATATTAGCTGCAATGGTTGCCTTTTCCGACATATATTTTATATTTTAGTTCATTATACAGGATGTCCGCGGGAACAGTAAACTGCTGGATATTTCCTAACGTATTGGAGATATAAAAGAAATTGTTTATATGAAATTGCATGGTTGAAGGGGTAAAATTTATTGGGGCAGACAATTTTTTTCTTGGATTATTATTTTACGATATACGATAATCAAGTTTTGTTTTTTAAATGGAACTCTTTTTTTTTAAGAGATCACATGATAGTGCGTTTCAACGTGAATTCAATAAGATATAATGTATACACTTTATTTTGGCCGGTTTTGGAGATATTGTGTTTTGAAATTTGCTAACGATGAAATGTTGTCGCAATGTTGCTGCAATGATCTTGCAATGTGGACGCAACGTTGCCATAACGTTGCAGGATAATTGTGGTAACTTTGTTGGAAAGTTGTGGTAACGTTGCGGGAATATTGCAGGATCATTGCGGCAACATTGCAGGAACGTTGTCGCAATACTGGCGCAACGTTGCATCAACATTGTGGAAACGTTGCCAAACGTGTTTGCAGGATCGTTGGCGTGCAATATTGTAACGCAATATTGATGCAACTATGCAGCAATAATTCTATGTCCGCCCCGTGCAATGTTGCATGGCAACGTCGCAGCAATGTTACATCGACATTGCGCTGCAACCATGCAACACTGCAAGGTTACTGCAACCATCCTGCAATGTTGCCGCCACGAAGTGTGCTAGGTATATGGGTAAAGGAAAAAGTAAAAAAAAAGAGAAAAGTATCAACAATTAATAAAGAAGAAAAAGAACATGAAGAAGACTTTTCCCTTGTGTGCTTGCCTCTGTATTCAGAAAGCAAATCCAGAGAAATTGGGGTTCAGTGATAAAGTTTTAAACTCTTTGTTAATAATGTTTCTAAGCTTAATTTTGTGTTCAAGACTATAGCATTTATAATTACAATAAAAAATGATATTACTTCCTTAATTGAATCAGCATTTTATTAATAAACTTAGTTATTTAAATTTGTGACAATCAACCTCAGATACTGTTACGACCAACTCAACCTCGGGGTATATTGTCACAAAATAGTTCCTTCAAATAATGTGAATTAGCTCCTAATCTGATTGACAAAATCTACAGGACCAATTTATTTTATAAAGGCAGACGTACATAGTTTATATTAAACTCAGTCTGAATGAACTTCCCTGGAGCTATAACCCGTAAAAAAATAAATATAAAAAAATGAGACAACCATACCCGGTCTCCCCCATTTATCTACAAGTATCCCCAGTTATCCGTATAATGTAATTAAATGCAAATAGAGATGAAATAGGTACTATCTAGTTTAAACAAGATCTAGAATTTCGCGGTTGAAGAGTTTTATTCACTCAATGGAGAATTGTTAACCTTTCATGGTCACACGGCGTGTATCGCACCCCAAGAGCAATGTTCGAGTTCAAATGTCGCGCCTCTACGACTTCCAAAAGGAATTTATCGTGACAAAAATAAATAAATCGCTTTTTCCCACCACTGTGGAAAATCGCTCTTTTTCAACTACAGTGTCATCCTCTCAAAATTTACATTTCTAGAAAAAAATAAATGCCTGAAACTATCACGCGTTAGAAGTGAAACATCTTATTAAATATCAAATCCGTTAATTTTTTTTAATGTGAATAAGTTTTATTCCTCTGCATGTTCATCGAAAAGTAGACAGTGTGGTATATTTGCTTCTTCTGGTGCAATACGAAAATACTTTTCATCATTCCATAAGAGTATTTGCTGTTGTGCAGTGAGACTATCTTCGATTGGTATGTCTTCACTAATTTCATCTATAGGAATTTAATTAACATTCTTATTATGAAACAAAGATTCATAAGCTCTAATGCCGTATAGCCTGAACAGAGGAGTTTCAAATAGGCATTACAGCCAATTTTTTATGTTTCGTTTTTTCAGCAAACCAACTAAATAACGTGATTTATGTATTTTTTTCTCTTAATATGAATATTAATATGAACATTATTAACACAATGATCGCCATCAATGTTTTTTGGCAAATGATTCACCATCGTATTTACAGACACTGGAACATTAATAATTTACCCGGTGATCCCATGTGCATATCGCAAGCGTCGAATTTGAATGACGGGTATCCATGGTGAAATCAAACTCTTTGACAACAAATCTAATTTAGGTAGATCAGAAGGTATTTATGAATATACGAGACCATTTGATTTGGATGACGTTGGAATGTTATTATTTTAAGTCGGACAATTTCTGCAAGTGTTGCAGTTGTACGTTACCATATGTTGAATGTTAATGGCTGGGAAAGCAGTATGTAAGTGTTGTTGATGCATGGGATCAACTGGTTTCATGTCGTTCTTAAATCATATTCGAACACAAATGAAGCAAACTTTACCAAGCTTATTGTTTAGAAATTGTGTTTGACATTCTTTATGGGCAGTTTTAAAGAAATTAAAGTTTGTGTATGGTAGCGTAGCAACAGTGGGTGCATCGGTACTTGTTGATGGCACAGGTACTTGATCTGTGCAACTGCGTGACGTGTAGGAGGAGGCTTGCCAAAAGTAACGGGCACATGACGTAGTAAGGAGTAGTAGATGGGGAATCCTCGCATATAAGGATGTCCACGGGAAGACTGAACACCTGGATATCTCCTAAAGTATTGTAGATAAAAAAAAAAATTTACATGAAATTGCATGGTTCGAGGGGGCAATTTCTTAGCGCAGACAATTTTTTCGATTATTATTTTAAAAAATACGATGGTCAAGTTCGATTTTTCAAATGGAACTATTTTTTTTTTAAGAGATCATTTGATAGTGCGTACCAAGACAAATTCAATAACCTTTAATGTATACACTTTATTTCCGCTGGTTTTGGAGATATTGCGCTTGCAAATTTACTGATTTTCATTTGAAGAAAACCCTCTGTAATAGCAAGCACCGGGGGTGGCCTTGTTGGCGCCACGGGTAGCATCGCCTGTTGAAACAGATACCTACCAGGCAAAGGTCTACGCCAGGAATGGCAGGCCCAAAGGCTGGGCAATTCTTTTCCGCCAGAAATGCTAGGTAGGTACATCTGCGGTATCAAGAAGCGTACCGTGAATGTTTCAAAACGTCATAAAATTTACTCAATTTTCTCACTCAGATTCACTAAGACTCAATTTTCAATTTCGATAATCTGTTATTTTGCACTTCCTTCTACGCTCGGATGGCCGGTTGGGTTCCAGCTAGGAAATAGTTTGGTGTTATAAAGTTTTTCTTTGATCATAATAATTTCTCATTTGCATATTGTAACCATCCTCTGCTCAGTAGTTACAGTAGTGGTCGCGGTACGCGGTACGGCGGCTTACGTGAGGAAGGCCTCGCGATAGCTCAAGAGATATGAGAGGGCCATCTGGCAATTGTTGCGCTGATAGATCATCGAAGACACTGGGTCCAGGGTGAAGGGGGTACCCTGGATGGCTCAGGAGGACAGTCGAAAGACAACCAGAGACGCGTCCGCATTCAATTAGTATTTAAGCGACCATTTTTGTAATATTTCTACCATGTTCGCAGCGGCATATCGTGTAAAATATCACCCACATCATTTTTCAAACATTCTAAATATACTGCTCCCGTTACATTTACTTCGAAAATATACGGTCTATTTATTTTTCGATTGAAAATACCACACCATACTAAAACTAACTGGCGGTACTGGCTATTATCTTCTCGTATCCAATGTGGGTTTTCCGTTGCCCATATTCTTGAATTTTGATGGCATGTCATACCATTTGTATAAAATATACATTCGTCCGTTACCATTATGTTTCCAATAAACTCTGGATCCTCTCCGAGTTGCTGCAGTATCGACATCGAAAATTGAATCCGTGGTCCGTAATCTCTAACAAATAGTTTGTGCTGCGTAGTCAGCTTATACGGCTTCAGACCACTTTTCTTTACGATCCTCTGAATTGTCGATTTTGACAAATCACAATTTGCCGCTACTTGGCGAATTGAGGTTCTGGGATGAGCGTGCAACGCAGTCACGACATCGATTTATTGCTCCTGCGTGTAGGTTTGGATTTTTTTTCAGCGGATGGACACTCCCCGTTGCTTCAAAAAACTGACAAATATTTTTTATCTGAAAACATACCGATTTGGTGTAAACGCATTTAATTGATACAAAAAAGGCAAAACTGGATATTTAACCCTTTCATTTTTCAGCCCATACGTCGTGCATGCATCGGTAAAAGTAAGTACTGTGCAGTGGCGAAAGGATCATTGCGGGAGGAGATTCTATCGTGACCAATTGGATCAGCGTTCTTTCCACGTGACGAGGACAACCCCCCACAGTGCCTCACCCGATTTTATGGCTTTCGACCCTCGAAGGGGTTGCAGTGCCTATTAAGAAGTGAGAAATCTTCGACTTCCGCATTTTTCATCAGATCTTTGCGAAAACGTGGCCAATTGATTCCTCATGTTTCGCCAATGAAACTGACACCAAGAACAGCGTAATTCGGACCATAATGAAAGAAATTCCATGAAAAATTCATTTCCATAACCTCGAGCTAATTTCTTTAATAATATGTTAGGTATGATTTTCATCGGAAAAACATAAGGAATCCTTTCCATATCGATACGATAAAGAATAAAGAATTTTCATATCGATACGATAAAGAATAAAGAATTTTTTATTACGTTGAAATGAATATTTCACATTTTCACCGTCAACAGCGTGGCACCGGCCTCAATTCGCTACGGTCGGCCGAGGATTCATAACTGTTTCAGAAAAAAATAATTCTTTATTCTTTATCGTATCGATAGGGAAGTATGCCGGTAGATCCCTTATGTTTTTTCCGATGAAAATTATAGCAAATGTCACGTCCCGGGTGGAGATCTTTAGGACAATGACAATGTGGGGTTAGGAATTCAGGCGCGAAGGCCAGATTCGTAGCACTGAGGATGAGAAGGGATTCAGGTGCGAATGCCAGATTCGTAGCACTGAACGACCAGGGATGGTTTAAACGATAATCGCGCGCCGCAAACCGATAATCGCGCGCCGCAAACGGCCTTTGACGCCGCAAACGGCCTTTGACGCCGCCTCGCATCTGCCGACAATGCCATCAGCAAGGGTGGTCACCCTACCCTTTGTGGCCTTGCCGGAGGCGACGGTGGCCTTAAGGTCCTTACACTCCTTGACCAACTCCCTCAGAAGGGACCCAACCTCCTCCAACCGCATCTCCAGCTTTTGCTCAGAGGTCTGACGCTTGGCCCGAGGTACGGCCTCAGACCCCAATGTCGACGTAGACCTCGACGGGGGGGGGGGGGGGGATTAGGGACACCGAGCCCTGATACAGGACCCCCCATCCCCCCCCCCTTCCCACCCATAAGCTCCACACTCCTAATCAAAGGGACGCCCCTATTCGCCCCCAGAGGCCCTGAAAAGGGCCGTTTCGAGGGGTCTTCCCCCACTACCACTCCACCCATACGGTGGGTATTACGCCCCCCCCCCCCCACCACGGGAGGCCCACGCTGCAGCCTCGGCGCTGCAGGTGCCCCACTACTACCAAGGCCCTCCGATTGAGCCCTACGCTCCGGAGGCGTCCTCGCCAGGGTCCTCCCCCTAGTTATCCCCGACTCCGCCAGGGTAGTGGGGGTCTCCGGGATAATCCTAACTCCGTCCCTACTCGCCTTATTCGGGAGGGGGGGGGGAGTAACCGATACCCCCGCCGCCTCGAGCCTCGCGACCCTCTGCCGCCACTCCAGGCCACTCCCCTTCACAATCTCCCTAGCCACCCCGTGATCAGCCTCCGGGGAATCCGAGGAATCCCCCCCCCCAGAATAACGAGGGGAGGCGACCCCTCGGACTGATCACGGGTCCAATCCGTACCAAAATCAATGTCCCGGTCCATGCCTGGTCCTGCCGCTGTAATTTCTTCCCCGGGGTGCAATGGCGGTGTTCCATCACCGCCACCCGGGGTGGCACCGGCCCGCCGCATCGGCACGGTGTCATCGGACTTACTCATACCCTGACTGCTGCCGACAACGCAGCCAGGGGCTGATCTTACATCAGCAATCGCCGTGTTGTCATCCGAGGCACGGCTGATTGTAGACATACTATCATGAATTGTCTTAAGGGCGACGGCCCCACCGCCCGGCGGATTTCTCCCACTACGTGGCCCAGATGGATAGCCACCGCAGCCCGGTCGACATACGTCGGAGGGACCCAAAGGCTGCTGGTCCTAGTTTTGGATAACCAGAAACCGGGACCCCCATGAGAAGATGTTGGACTCATGGGGGCCCCACAACCCCCCCTTATTATCTACCAATTAACTAACCCGATATTCGCCCCATATACTGTTGTATCGCATACCGCACGGGGCCGGTTAGGGCTACCCAGCCCTAAGCGTATACCCCGTGCCATCCCCACTAATTCTAACAAACTTTTTTAAACCCTTCTTACTGCTATCATTTTAACTTTAAACAAAATTATTATTACTACATACAAAAAATTAATCATTTTTCAAATCTCAATTAACCCTCCGTATCCTGTGCCTGAGTCAATTTTAACCCACCGCTTGAGATTACTGACGCACACGGTGACGGAGCTGTGTATGTCAGTCGCGGCCAAGTGATCATTTAGCTGTGGGGAGTGTCATAAAAGCATAAACTGGGCCTTTCCGGTGATCGTGTTGGAACAACAATGTGAAGCTCGAGACAATACCATATTTTCCTTGGAGAAAAAAAAATGGGCATACGGCCTCTGTAGTTATAGAGTTCTCCACCACGAGACCTTATACCGAAGAGTGGGGAGTGAGCATATCACGGTCGAGCTTGAGGGCGTACCCACTGCCCTAGGGCAGACTTGGTGTGCACCCCTGGTCTAAATGGTCCGATGATTGGGGAATAGGGGTAAGAGTTGAGTTTTAGAGAGTTTTGGCGGAGTTGTGGAGTGATTTATGAGGGAGACTTTAAATAATACCGCGCGAAAAACAGTGGGACGTCACACAAATTTCATGTAAATCGGACTACATAGCTTGTAGTAAAACCATAAAATTCGGTGAGGCACTGCGGGGAGTTATCCTCGCCACGGGGTACCAGGCCGCATCTTTTGGCGGGCGTTGCTCCAGAATCACCTGGTACCTGTACTAAGGGGAAGTAGGAGAATATGACTCAATTGTCAACTTCAATAGTCTTTTATTTCGCAGTTCCTTCTACGCTCGGATGGCCGGTTGGGTTCCAGCTAAGAAATAGTGGGTGTCATCAATTTTTTCTTTGATCATAATAATTTCTTATTTGCATATTATAACCATCCTCTGCACAGTACTTATTTTTATCTTTGCTCGCACGACGTATGGGCTCAACAATGAAAGGGTTAAATATCCAGTTTTGCCTTTTTTCTATCAATTAAATGCGTGTACATGAAATCGGTATGTTTTTACATAAAAAACATTTGTAAGCTTTTTGAAGCAACTATCAAGTAGACGTGGTTGCGTTCCATGCGAACCCGACAACATCAGTTTGCACAATTGCGGAAAATTGTGACTTATCTACACCGACTGTAGAGCGTCGGTCACTCTTAGGGTGTCGCCTTTCGAATTAATGAAAGGGCTGACGTATTGAAAATTGTTGGTCGCAAAGTGAAACAGTTTTGACTGTGTACGCACTTGAAACTTTATTGTAATATAACTTGTTCTGCGACCGCTCGGGCAGGCGTCACGAGACGAAAAGACGGCGTCTCCTGCTTGAGGCGCGATGCACGCTCGCACTCGCCTTCGGTTGTTTTTCGGCGAACACCATGGCGATCTTTACACGCGGCGCGGAAGGACACATACATGTGACCATGCACTAAGGTCCGACAATGCGTCCAGCACGGCATTGGTTCCCATTCAGATGGGCGACTCAACATGCCGCCCCCCTTGAACAATCTCGTTCAACAGAATGGAGCGCGTAGGTACGGTACGGAGGCTTGGCGCCGATTATAAACACGCAGAAGATTAAATTAAGGCAACATTGTGACGGTAGGTTACAACTTATGAACTAGTTGAACATAACTATGAACTACCTTATGTCTAAGAATAAAAGATTGGGAGTATATACATGGGTGATGGCGCGATTGAACTTTATGTACAATGAGGAGATTACGTATCTATTGGAAGCGGCGCGTGGCGCTTCACGCAGCCCTTGTACTCTCCGCGCGTGGTCTTGACCGTGACGACGCCGATGACGCCGTCATCACCTGGATGCACGGTGGTGATTCGTCCAAGTGGCTAACTCAACGGTGGTGTGGTGTCCTCGCGAACGACCACCAGCGTACCCAACAGAATGTCCCGGCCTACAATGCTCCTATAAATATTCATTACGCCATCGGGTCGAAAAATGATTGCGTATATATGCGCTACATTGCTATACATAATTTATCGAATTTCCCATAAAAATTTGGCGAAATACCCTCAAAATTTGAGGGTATTTCTCGCGATTTACCGGTAATTCGCCAAATATTTATCGGTAATTCGAAAAATTATGTATAGCAATGTAGCGCATATACGCGTTCATTAATTCCGTCGATATCTACTACGTTATCAGTGAAAAAACTTTTACCGATTTACCCGATTGCAATCCCTAATGCTGTACTCATGAAATTCGCATTTAGGGCGGCTATCCTTCCACGTGTCCTCCGTCATTAAGGATACAATTTAATATGCGTCTGGAAAATGCTGATTCGACTTTCTCTAACATGTCAGATGGAACATTATGACAGGCTTCAATAATTCTTTGTGTCAATTCTGCTATGTTCTGAACTGGAGTTTGAAATAGTTTCTGCTTCACATATCCCCATAAGAAAAAATCGCAGGCTGAGAGGTCCGGGGATCGTGGTGGCTATGCCACTGTTCCATTGCGACCGATCCACCGGTTGGGAAATGTTTCGTTCAGCCATCTCGTTACGACATTAGCATAATGCGCCGGAGTACCATCTTGTTGAAACCACAGGTTCCGTCTTTCTACCAGTGACATATCGTGCAAAATATCTCCCAGATAATTCTTCAACATTTCTAAATACACTGCTCCCGTTACATTTCCATCGAAAATATACGGTCCATATATTTTTCGATTGAACATACCACACCATACTAAAACTTACTGGCGGTACTGGCTATTATCTTCTCGTATCCAATGTGGGTTTTCCGCTGCCCACATTCTTGAATTTTGATGGCATGTTATACAATTTGTATAAAATATACATTCGTCCGTTATCATTAGGTTGCTCACAAACTGTGCATCATCTCCGAGTTGCTGCAGTCTCCACATCGAAAATTGAATCCGTGGTCCGGAATCTCTAGCAAATAGTTTATGCTGCGTAGTCGGCTTATACGGCTTCAGACCATTTTTTTTTTTTCGATTTTATGAATTGTCAATTCGGATAAATTATAATTCTCCGCTATTTGGCGAATTGATGCCCTTGGATTCGCATGAAACACAGCCACAACATCTATTTCCTGCGCTGGTACGAAGGTTGGATTTTTTTTCTGTAGTGGATGAACACTTCCATTTGCTTCAAAAAGCTCACCAATACATTTTATCTGAAAACATACCGATTTGATGTAAACGCATTAATACAAAAAAGGCAAAACTAAATATATTGAACCATTTCATTATTGAGCCCATACATCGTGCGTGCATGGGTAAAATTAAGTAGGGTAGACCGGGGGCGATAGTAACACTTTGACTTTGGAATACGATTACGCAAGAACTATCACAGTTAGAACAGAAGTTCTTATAGGAAAATGTTACTTACTTATTTGACATTATTGAGACACAACAGTTTCGCTGTATGTCAAGTAATATCCAGGTTATTAATAAAAAATGGGAAGCGGAGAAAGTGTTACAACCGTCCCTGACCCCGGGTCAGTTGTAACACTGCATGGAGTCGATAGTAGCACAAATTTAACTTTATAAAATTGAAAAATTTATTCATTTTAATTATAATAATAAATGAAAAAAGTAAAATTTATAACCAATTATGCGGTATCGCAATTGTGGCAGAAATAGAAAACGTTTTGGCTGGTGCATTCTTCCTGTGATCAATCCTTACATTCAGTACATTGCACTCATTTTTTATATGTTTTGCTTGTGCTGTGCTATAGGAAGCAATGCGAACACGACAATATTATTAATTTTCTTCGTCACTATTCGGTTCTGTCGCGGTACAACCGATTCCTACTGCCGATTACAATCGCCCCCGACCAGACTTTTGAACTTAAATTATAAATTTTAATTAACGAGACGCGCAAAAGTGATAAGTAACGATCAGTATTACTTTAAAAATGGTCCAATTATGTATTAAAAAAAAAGAAAAAACACGTACTTGCAAAGGAAGTATTTATATTACAATTTTTAATCAGTTAGAAAAAGTTACTTTAGGGTATCGAAAAGTTATTTTCTTCGCTATACATGTCTATTGTGTACCTATACTGCTAGAACATGGATGTGTGTATTCCAAATGCTATTCTTCATCATATATCCAAAATTTAGGTTAATATTAATCATATGTTTTGAGATATTTAACGTGTTACAATCGCCCCCCTGTTACTATCGCCCCCGGTTTACCCTACTGTGCAGTGGTGAAAGGATCATTGCGGGAGGAGATTCTATCATGACCAATTGGACCAGCGTTCTTTCCAGATACAGTGTGATTCTGGAGCTACGCCCGTCAAAGAGATGCGGCCTGATGCCCCGTGGCGAGGACAACCCTTCGCAGTGCCTCACCGAAGTTTATGGTTTTCGACCCACGAAGGGGTTGGAGTGCCTATTAAAAAGTCAGAAATCTTCGACTCAGATCTTTCTCATTTCTCATCAGATCTTTGCAAAAACGGGGCCAATTGATTCCTTATGTTTCGCCGATGAAACTGACACCAAGAACGACGTAATTTGGAAAATAATGAAGGAAGTGAAAAATTAATTTCCATAACCTCAAGCTAATTTCGTTAATAATAATCCGATTTACATGAAATTTCGTATGATTTTCATCGGAAAAACATAAGGAATCTATCGGTGTCATTTCTATATTGATACGATAAAGAGTTAAGAATTATTTTATTTCTGAAACAGGTATGAATCCTCGGCCGACCGAAGCGAATCGAGGTCGCCCCCCCCTTCCCCCCGTAGTCGACGGTAAAATATTCATTACAGTCTATTAAGAAGCTATTTATCGTTCATCTTATCGATATGGAAGTGATACCGATGGATTCCTTATGTTTTTCCGATGAAAATCATACCACATTTCGTGTAAATCGGACTACTTTTAACGAAGTGAATTTGTAATTATACGAATCATTTGTTCATGAAATTTCCTTCATTATAGTCCGAATTATGTCGTTCTTGGTGTTATTTTCATCGGAGAAACATAAGTAGTAGATGTCCCCATTATCGACCGCGTCCCCAATAGTGACCAATTATTCATTTATTATTGTTTATTACAACACAGAAAGCGAAATATCATCCAGAAAGATCAGAAATTGTAATTAGAGGTATTTCATTTATTGGGTCATACGTTATTTATGTAACTGTACATTCATCTTTAAGTAATTTCACATGTAAATTAGAACTTGGTCATTGACATGAAAGTTGACAGATTCTAATAACGTGAGGTTATACTACAGATATCATTAAACTTGCAAATTTTACAATAAAAATACATGGATCCATGCAGTAACTTACTCAAATTAACTAGAAATATATACAGAATTATTAAATAAAAATAAAATATTCATTTTCTTTCATTATTGTAGCAGAAAATCGTGGTCGGAAATAGGTACCGTCAAAGACCGGTCTGTACCAGTTTTCGGACATTTTACAAGTGGTGTTGTTAGACCTAACTAAAGTACTGAAGTAATTTTTTAATTATTAAATTTTTAGTACATTTGATTTGTACTCCCAATTGAGTACAAAAAGTACTAACATAAATATATTTTCTTCAGAAAATAACAATGGTGAAATCAAAGAAAAAAAGAGCAGAAGCGGGCGAAATACACCGAAACCGAGTTAATTGAAGCAATATGTGAAATAAAATCTGGAGAACCCATAAAGGAAAGGGGCAGAGATTTCTTTACAGAAACAAAACGAGAAAGAGGAGAAAAAGAGAATAAGAGTTTTAGCTGCAGAAGAGCGAAAGAAAAAGATTGAAAAAGAAAAGAAACGGAAATTATTAGGAAATAATAGAAAACATAAAAGATTATCTTAAATATATTATAAATTGTTTCATTTTCATAAAATGTAAATAAAAACAATTTGTTATACTCATGAACACAAATTTAATAAACAAAATGATGCATTTACAATAGGGGAAACTGCTGGTCAATAATGGGGACGTGAGACGGTCAATAGATGGTACAAGTTGGTCAATAAAGGGGACATCAGGCCCAATATAATTTTCACCATAATTTTTGTATAAATAGTCAAATATCACTCTAAAACTAATTTGATTAAGAAACTAGAAACTTAAAAAAATACAGTGATCCATACTTTACTCAAACATTGTCGTATATTAGTAAAGAAATTACTATTTCGAACCAGTCACACTCTTAAACGGTCGCTAATGGGGACATTTACCTGTCGATTGGCGTCATTTTCACTGAGATCTGATGAGAAATGCGGAACTAGAGATTTCTCACTTCTTAATGGGTATTTCAACCCCATCGAGAGTCGCAAATCATAAAATTCGGTGAAGTACCATAGGGGATTAACCTCGCCACGGGGTGCCAGGTGGCATCTCTCTGACAGGCGTCGTTCCAAAATCACCGATCGAGCGAAATCGAATTCGGACACTACTGAAACATCCTATTATTATCTCATATAATGTAAGTTTGTTGTCAATGAGGTCGCGACTGACGATGACGCGTGATACGACTCGTTAGTTGTTACTCTGCGAGAATCGCGAGGCATTATGCGTCGAAGTTAGTCGATGGAAACAAACGATCAGATACGGACAATCTGATACGAGATACGAAGTGCGTGCGTTGGGTAGACGACTCATTTCACTGTACATTGGCGTTATTCTTTAAATATTAAACTCTTTCTTTTTCTTTTCGTTCGGGATTTGATCGACGTAAGGATCTCTCCGCGAAACCACGTGAGTGTACGTTGTTTTCTCAAAACTGTTTTATTTGTTAATAAAGTGTTCTTTCATTGCTTATAATAATTATTCGGTGTTCTGGTATCGACGCTTCTGCAGTGGAGAAACATAAGAAGTGGGATTCGAGACGGGACTCGAGATAATAGAATGGAACACGGGAAGAATCTGTTAGCAACGTAGGCGCGGTCTTGTTCCGGAATGCTCTAGAATATTCGAGACTATTTGCGCGACACGTTGAAGTCGTTGGTGTTGTTTACGTCGCTGCTACCAAGTCCGTTTGTGTTGACATTCTCAAACGGTATCAAAACGTTGTGTTCTGGAGAAGTTTGCAGGGGAAGATTTAAACATTGGTTTTGCAATGAATCCCAATGAATTCAGAGTGGCCGAATTGAAGAATGTGCTGCAGATGAACGGATCATGTGTTTGAAAGAGAGCGGAGGTTCGCAAAACCGGACTGCGCTTGCCAATCAGACACGTCCCGAACTAATGAACGGAGCGTCCGGTGAGATATTTCTATTTACATATTTAAAAAAAAGTTAGAAAATACGAAATATGTCTGTCGCATGAAGTTTAGTATATGTAACTGTTCTGAAATAAGCGTATGAGGATATGTGTGTAGACGAAGCAGTGAAGTTCGGATGCGAATAATTGTTTCGCCTAAATACGTTTTAGAATCTTTGCTGTTTATTTTAAAATGATATATATATATATATATATATATGATATATATATATATATTATATATATAATAGTTTTATATATATATATATATAATAGTTTTATATATATATAAAACTTGTATGTAATTAGAAACTTTGATTTTCTTGCTCTGTGCGAACTCTCAGTACGACGACGATAGCCAGATTGACTACTACTTTTGTTCTTACGGGTAACCAAAGATCACGACGGACAGACAGCGTCGCTCGGGTGTCTCTTGACACACCCTGTTGAGAGATGGCGCCAGTAGCTATTAATTAGCTTAACAAGAAAATCTCAAGTAGCTTGACGCCCACTCATTGCAACATTCATACATTCCAACAGTAACGAATAATTATTTCTAGATGAATTCATTGGTATTGAAGAAGCATGAGGGTAGTTAGCAGTAGGATAATGAAAATAACATTGTTCTTATCTATTATCGCCGACCACGTCAAGTTTTTATTAGGTTTGTCCTGAATCGTTTGTTAGTTCAAAATCCAAACAAGTCATTATCGTATATCGAGGCTCTGCCGAACAGGAACTGTTGCCTCGTGCCGCAACACGTAGTACTTATCGGCGACGATGCCCGAGGTTTTTTCACTTACCCCGAAGCGCTCGGGACGTTGGAGAATAAGCCTACATATTTTTATTTTATATTACAAAGCAAGATTACTATGATTAGGTAATAAGCAGTAAATAGTGAATATGTATAGAGAGAACTCAAAATTTGTTGAGAATGGTGCGGTTTATTGAGAAAGAGATAATTGATGCGATACAATAGATGCGTGACGATTTCGGTGAATGTTGTCGAGAGACTACTGCTCTGTATAACCGAGCATTCGGGTCGGTCACGAGAGCACGAGTGTGTGAGTGAGTGTATGTGAGGTGTTCTATGGAAGAGTATGTATGTATAATGTCTCGATAAGTAAATAAGAAGTCCATCAGCTGTTGGAGAGTGTTCTGGTTGTCTTGTAGCTGATGTTAAAAGGAGAAAGAGAGAGACAGAAAGATGGAGAAATTGAGATGGATAGAGAGAGAGATGATTCTGCCGAGACATTCCGCCCGCCTTGCCAATCTTGGGTAGATTGGCGATCAGTGAAATGAATCATCGATCGAATGCGTAGAAACTAGATGCTTTCCTCGTTAGTTGAGACTGGCAGTAAGATAAGCTTCACGATTGGCCGCCGATACACCGAATGTTGAGTCCGAACGGTAGCGACGCGCACGAGGTTGTCTTGGCCGGGATGCACGTCGGTGACTCTGCCTAGAGCCCATTTTGATGGAGGATACCGTTCGTCCTTGATGAGAACCAGTGATCCAATCTTGAGGGAGTGGAATCGTTGTTGCCACTTCGTGATTGTTTGAAGATGTTGGAGGTACTCGGTGCTCCAGCGTTGCCAGAAGTGTTCCAACATTTGATGTAGGAGTTGCCAACGAGAGAGTCGAGATTTTGGCAGATCGATGAGAGTAGGTTCTGGGATCGTATTTAAAGCAGAGCCCGTGAGAAAATGACCCGGGGTGAGCGCGGTCAAGTCATTTGGATCATCCGAGAGTGGACAGAGAGGGCGCGAGTTGAGGACGGCTTCAATCTGTGAGAGAAGCGTTGAGAATTCTTCGTAAGTGAGTCCGGTGTCTCCGATAACGCGCTTGAGATGGAATTTAACTGATTTGACGGCGGTTTCCCACTTGCCGCCGAAATGGGGTGATGATGGCGGATTGAACTTCCATTTCGTGCCGTCATTTGCGAGGATGTTAGCGAGATCTTTCATCTGTTCGGATGAGGCTTGAAAGAGTTTCCGTAACTCCTTGTCAGCGCCGATGAAATTTGTTCCACAGTCGCTCGTGAGCGTTTCGCAGATGCCTCGTCGACTCGTGAAACGTTTGTACGCGGCGAGGAACCCTTCTGAGCTATAATCGGTTGCTGTTTCCAAGTGGACGGCGGATGATGAGAAGCAGATGAATACGACGATGTACCCCTTGTAAGATTTGGCGCGGTGTCCTCGGAACGTCTGGAGGATCAAAGGTCCGGCGTAATCGACTCCGGAGTGGAGGAACGGGCGCGATCGAGTCGAACGCGGTTCTGGTAGCTGCCCCATGAGTTGTTGACTGATAGCGGCTCGTTGTCGAACGCACGGTATGCAGCGATGGATGAATGCGCGAATTGGCACGCGGCCTCCTACAATCCAATATCGACGTCGCAACGTAGCGAGAGTGACCTGCGTTCCTCCGTGCAGTGTGCGGTAATGAGTATCACGGATGATAAGAGTCGTGAGTGCGGATTCTCGAGGTAAAATGAGAGGGTGTTTCTCGTCATAGTCGAGAAGAGAGTTTCGGAGTCGGCCTCCGACGCGTAAGAGTCCTGAAGAATCAACGAAAGGAGCAAATCAAATCAGCGCGGCAGACCGCGAGAGCTGCTTGCCTTGCGAGAGTTGATGAATTTCATTCCCGAAGTACGCGGCTTGCGTTTTCTTCACCCAAAAAAAAGCAGTAGTCTCTCGACAACATTCACCGAAATCGTTACGCATCTATTGTATCGCATCAATTATCTCTTTCTCAATAAACCGCACTATTCTCAACAAATTTTGAGTTCTCTCTATATATTTTTTGGTCGTTCGAGCCGGATTGTTGTGAATAGTGCAGTATCAGTAAAGTGAAAAGTGCAGACTCGCTCTCTAATACTCAAAGAAAGTCGCGTGTGTGTGCGGTGATAAGAGTCAACGGTTATTCTCTCTCACTCTTGTTCTCGCCGCGCTCTCGCGTCTCTCCTCTAACCACGCGAGTGCAATCGTAAGTCTACGTTCGCGCTCTCTCTCTATAGTTGTGATTTTCGCGTGTGAAAAGCAATTCGTGCACGTGCGTGCTCTCTAAAAATCAGCTCATCGTGCTCCGGAAGTGTCGTGAAGTTGTTATATCCGTGTACTAGGAATGTTACAAACGATTTGAACAATGTCGGCTACGGTCGCTGCTGTTGTTCACAAACAGACCACTCAATACGGCCTGATCAGTCGAGCCGTTACCAATGTAAAGAAATTAGAAATCAAAAAGCGCACCGCCGAGAAAATCCAAACTAGACTCGAGATTCTTGACAGCAATTGGAAGAAATTCCAAGAAAATCACGATCTTCTCTCGTCCTTGAAAGCTGAAGAAAGATCCGTGCTACCATACTTTACAGATCATCAGTACGAATAATGCGAAGAACTCTATGCCGACCAAAAGAGCGAACTTCTCTCGTACCTCAATCAACTCAAGAGCAAGATAGGTCAGTCGGTGTCCACTGCATCAAGTGCCCAAAGCTCATCTCGTGCGACGACTTCTCGAAAGCTCCCTCAACTCAACGTACCCAGTTTCTCAGGATCCTATCGTGAGTGGCGACCTTTCCGTGATCTCTTTTCAGCGATGATTGTCAGAAACACAGAAATCCTTGACGTCGAAAAACTGCAGTACCTCAATATGAGTGCCACCGGCGAAGCAGCTCAACTCATAAGAAAGTACGAAGTCACCGATGAAAACTTCGCGCGTGCATGGCAAGAACTCGTTGACCGCTACGAGAACAAACGGGTGCTCATCGACACGCATCTCTCCACGTTATTCTCACTTCAAAAGGTAACTCAACAATCGCCCACCGGGCTTAAAACTCTGGTCGGCGAAGTTAAAGAATCTCTGGGAGCTCTCAGCGTTCTCGGGTGTCCTACACACGCCTGGGACAATATCATTGTTTACATGGTGACGCGTAAACTCGATTCGGAATCTCTGCTCGATTGCGAAATGCAAATCGGCGCCACAACCGAACCCGCGACATTCGAAAAACTCCAAAAGTTCATCTCAGGTCGGATACACGCTCTTGAGGGTTTCGCACGCGCAACCGCGACTCAAAAATCGCGTTCGGCCGCTCCCGCAGCAACGAAAAATACGTCTGGCGCAAAATCACACCAGACTACCGCGCCTCTCAAAAGCGACAACTCTCCGAACGCTGCAACCATCTCATCCTCGTTCACCTGCTCGCTATGCAATGCCGCGCATTATCTATCAGCATGTCCAATGTATCGTCGCAAACCGGTCGCGGAAAAACTAGACTTCCTCAAACAAAAGAATCTCTGTTTCAACTGCCTCGGTCCGCATCAATTCCGTAACTGTCGCACAGCGAAACGCTGCAGAGTCTGTGGGAATCCTCATCATACGTCGATCCATCGGACCACCAATTCGTCCGACGGTCCAGCTCCACGCGCGTCAGCCACTCAAGGGACGAGCTCACCACCGAAACAATTGGTACCCATCGCTTCCGGGAGCCAAACAAGTGCATCCGCGCTTCCGCGTCGCGAGGATACTGAATCGAGCGCGCCGGCTTCGACCAATGTCGCTTTAACGTCCTCAATAAAGTACATGCCAGTGTTGCTTGCGACAGCGCTCATCAAGGTCACGTCATGCTACGGTGACCAGTACGAAGTTCGGGCCCTTCTCGACCAAGGATCAGAAGTATCGTTCATCACCTTCATGAGCAGGGACAAACTCAGATGACCATCCGGTACATTCGTGGTGTGCCCAAGATCGTGAAGGGCAAACCACTCAAGGACTCGTCTCAAAAAAACGCGAAGTGAACCCTTTAGTGTATCTTCAAAATGTTCGTGGTCTCCGCACTAAATTAGACTCTCTCATCAACTCCGTACTTATTTCCGCAGTGTCGTATGACGTTATTATTTTTGTCGAGACCTGGCTCACCCCTGCTATATCGTCTAATGAACTCGGGTTGCGGGATTATACCGTATACAGGTGTGACAGATCCCAACGATCCAGCTGTTTCACTAGGGGCGGAGGTGTTCTTATCGCGGTCAAAAATTCGATGTTTTCATGCGTTGTAACTATCAACTGTTCCGTGGTCGAACAATTGTTTGTTAGAGTCCACCTTCACAGTAATAAATACCTGCTACTGGGGGCAGTCTATATTCCGCCTGCATCCCAGACGTCACTTTATTCAAATCATGTCGACTCAGTCATGGAATTATGTCATAAGTTTAGCGATGACACCTTTTGTCTGTACGGTGATTTTAATCTCCCTCACGCGGTATGGTTCAATGACTCGGTTCAAGATTGCTTCAGAAGATCGGGTGTTTCGTCGAATGAATCTGCAGCCATTGACCTTCTCCTTGGTTATGCTGGGTATATCGATCTCGTCTTTGTCAGCTCAACTAATGTCGCTGTGGATCGAGTCATTGATGTCCTTATTGAACCAGACGTCTATCATCCACCCTTATATATAAAGTTTAGCGGTTTGGCCTCGGGTCCAGACCTCTTGCGCGGTAACCTTGAGTACAGGGACTTTAAGCGTGGCGATTACCCTAGGATGTTGAATTATCTTAATTCTGTAGATTGGGATAATGAGACTGGGGACTCTGATCCTGAATCTGCCCTTGAGTATTTATATGGCCATATTAATAGGGCAATAGAAGCCTTTATTCCTGTTAGGTCTGTTGTCCGATCCAAGTTTCCGCCATGGTTTTCCCCCGGCTTAAGGTCCCTGATCAGTCAGAAGAAAAGGGCGCATACTCGCGCACCTAGGTGACACCCGTTAGTGCACTTGTGACTTGTATTTAGGCTTGGTAATTGGATTTACCCCTGCATTAATATAAGAAGCCTGTTAGCAAATTATATCGGATAGCGCACGTTGCAGGAACGGAATACTCGCGAGGAGGATGAACTTAGTTTAAGGACACTTTCACTATAACACTGATTTTAATCTTATATGTAATATTTACAGTTTGTACAATAACAAATGAGTACGGTAGTACAATTAGACGATTTAAAGTCGAGGTACTAGATTTCCCACGCGGTAAGAAATTCTAGAATTGCGAAAGGCGTGAAGCACGTGGAATCGGCCCGATTCCCGATACAAAGCAAGAAGCGCAACTAAAGCAACCTACTTGTAGACGGCTCGTCGACAAGTAGGTAACGAATCCCGAGAGAGAGTGATCCAGGAAATCGGCTCGATTTCCTGGAACGAAGAGCAGTCCCCCTTCCATCGATCGTAAGGCGATGGAAGGGGCGTGATCGACGCTCCACATGAGTCAGCGCGCCACTGCCATTGCCTAATTATCGGTGAGCCTAGGAGATGGCGTTAGAATGCAATATTTTTCGAACAAAGCCACACATAATATTTCCACGAAATACATCTAGCCGTATGATCGTGCAAGACCTATGCGAAAGTAAGCCTTGTAAACACTAGAACAGGCCTGTCCAACTTTTGCTCTTGCCCTCGAAGAGCAGCCGCGGGTGGTTGCGAGCGAAGACAAGAGCGACGGCAAGAGTAGCAGCCGTAAAAGAGTGGGGATAGTAGCGCGTTCACAGATTCCCTCACCAAGAAGACCTTTCGCTCTTGGGCCTGGCTCGGTGCCGCCGAGAGCGAAGAGCAACTTGCGGCTGCTCGTGCGAGCAAATCCCTGGACAGGCCTGCACTAGAAGAACTCCCGGCGTTCACGAACCGAGATCAGCTGTTGCAGTAGCCTGTTAGGATTTCTATTCCTATAATCGAGGACGTTAAGCATTAGCACGTAAACATTTAAATAAATGGTAATCAATAGTAGTAATATATGTATGAGCATGACATACATGGATATTAGCAATGGAGAATAATAATGAATGCAATAAGCAATTAGCAATGATAAAAATATAATGCAATAAGCATATTACAATAGTATAAAGCAATAAACATTAGCAATAGATAATTATATAAATCAATAGGTATTACCTAATATGAAATATGAAAAGCGCAAGTAATATAAAGTAATATAAATGGAGATATGCAGTTGAACAATAATTAATAGTTATCGCTTACAGTAGATATTGATTTGTAATCCTTTAGACACTGATATGAATATAAATGAACACTGTAAGATTTAAGTTTCAATAACTGTATACTTTAAGTGGTTCTCGTGGGAGAGTTTCCGTAGAAGAGAGCGTACGGGCGCTGGACCCTTGTATTTATGTGATTCGTTCGAATGTCGGTTATGAGGGGTATGCGCGGTATGCACCATGACTCATGTGCAAAGAATACGTTACATAATTGAAAAATGTTGATGACTCATGCGCGAATTATGCGTCGCTTTTGGACATCAGGGATTCTTATTTGGGGCTTCCGAAAAGGGGGTATTCAGCCCAATGAATGGATTTTGGGTGTTTTGATTGGAGAGGGGTGAGAGTGGCTTTGATTTGGTGGGTCGTAGAGAGGAGGTGAAACTTGATCTCGAGTTAAGGGGGCCGTCTCACCGGGCCTTGAATGTGTGCGTACGCTCACACCAGCTAAGTTAAGCGTGTACGTATACGCGTGTAGCAAACAATCCGTAAATTACAACTTTCGTCCTGGAATCGGCACGAAGGAAGTTTTTGCGGGTACAGTTGCCTTCAGTAGACATCTGTGCAGGGTGGTCTGGTGCGTTTGAACGCTAATAAGCACCCAACTTTGAAATAATAATGAATTTATGACTCGAAAACTGTCAGAATGAAGCTTCAAGGCTTCTCCGTTGGTGGCGCTAATGGTGTACTGCAGCCATGTAGCACCAGCGTGACGTATAGGCAGGGCCGACGCGAGGTTAGCTAGCGCCCTTGTGCAAAAACATTTTTGGTGTCCCCAAATTTTTGCACTTGTTTTCTATTTAATATGTTTAAAAGAATTACATTTATATTTAGTTTATGTGCGGTGTTAGATTCCTTTATTATTAAGCGTACGATCTAGTTTTTTTAGCTTCCCATTCGGCTGGCGCCCTTGTGCGGCGCATGGTTCCGCCGGGCCTGCGTATACGCGATGTAGTAAACAAACCGTAAATTACAACTTTCGTCCTGGAATCGGCACGGTGGACGTTTTTGCGGGTTTAGTTGCCTTCAGTAGACATTCGTGCAGGGTGGTCTGGTGCGTTTGAACGCTAATAAGCACCGTACGTTGAAATAATAATGAATTTATGAATCGTGTACTCAGGACAGCCCGAAAAATGACAGAATGAAGCTTCAAGGCTTCTCCGTCACCGGCGCTGATGGTATATTCGTGCATTGTACCATCAAAGTAGTGGAAGTCCAATCTAGCCGATAAATGTAGGAAAGACATAGTTGCCGAGATGTATCGAGAGTCGAATTGCGCTGTTGCCGCATTTCCCCTATTACTATTTTGTCGTCAGGGAGGCTTGAATGAATTACGGCGAAGCGGTTGGAGAACAGAGATGGGCAAAGATAATATCTGGATAAACTCAAATAAAATATACTACAGTATTGTCTCATTACGGGCTCAATTTGATGTACACGATGTGGACTTTTCGCTATCTCCACCACTTCTGTCTCACTCTTGTCCGGCGAAGGCGAGAGCGAGCGAGAGGCACTGAAAGCGAGCGAGGGCGGTACGATATAGACGACGGGATGATGTTTTGTCTCGTTCCGTCTTTCGGACGCCTGACACTCCGTCCTTTGCGTTCGCGGCCGTCGCGCAGGCAAAGCGTTCCATCTCGCTCCCCCTTCAGCCAGAAAGAAGCGAAAAACGAACACTGGGAATTAGGGCTCTGTTCACGATACGGGCTCTACGCCGCGCCGCACAGTGGGGCAAAGTGACGAAGTTTGTTTCATAATCAAAGAACTTTTGATAGAAATGAGATAGAGCGATGATTTTTCTTTTTAAATTAAAGTTGAAAGATTGCAGAATAAGGGAAAATTAATGAAATTATGATACGAACGTATTTTACCTTTGAAAATCTGTGTTAAAATTTAATTCGATTTTTTTTCAAAATCCTGAGGTAGTAGACAAATTTTGCGAACGGATTTGAATTCAGCGCGACAAAATCTATAGGAAATGATGTACAACATGTCAAGAAAAAATTCTAACCGAACATGGTATTGGAAAAACATATTTTTGTTGTAAAATGGAGAAGAGGAATTACATAGAATGAGAGAAGATAATATTAAGGCTCCCCCAAACCAACGCGAATATTGCCGCGCGGAGTGAATCATTGTCTCGTTAGCGGATCGCTGGTCCGGACCGGCGCGGGCGTTGAGCCCGTATCGTGAACAGAGCCCGAATTCTCAGTGTTCGTTTCTCGCTTCTTTCTGACCGAAGGGGGGAGCGAGATGGAACGCTTTGCCTGCGCGACGGGCGCGGACGCAAAGGACGGAGTATCAGGCGTCTGAAAGACGGAGCGAGACAAAACATCATCCCGTCGTCTGTCTCGTACCGTTCTCGCTCGCTTTCGGTGCCTCTCGCTCGCTCTCGCCTTCGCCGGACAAGAATGTGACAGAAGTGGTGGGGATAGCGAAAAGTCCACATCGTGTACACCAAACCGAACCGCTAACGAGACAATACTGTATTCTTCGAAAAATATACACTTTTTTATCTGTAATTGTCCATTTAAAAAAAAAGCGTCATATGTTTTTAGAGGAATTATAGCATTCATAAATTTCATTACGATCGGCGTGTTATACTTCGGTGATGTACCTTATTGAAACTGTATGCTTTGAATTTGCACACTGATTATACAAAATATTACATCCTTCAATGTGCAAATTAGTATTGTTTCATTGACATGTTTCCTAACTTCACTACTCAACCTCTCTATCTTTCATTATTGCTATCCTCCTTTACGTTCAGGGAGGCTCTGATGCTAGACGCAGCAATCGGACGTGCTACATCTACAGCTGATGCAGAGGGAAACACCTACAGGAGCGGTGGTTATGTGTGCGTGACTGACGCTCGCAGTTCCGCACACATAACCACCGCTCCTGTAGGTGTTCCCCCCTCCATCAGCGGTATTGAAGCCTGTTGATCCCTGCCTAGACGCAGCTCTCGTGCCGTATTCCTCCAAGACTTCTCAGTAGAAGGAGCTGTGGCAACAGCGCGGCGGAGACAGAGAGAACAGAAAATGTGGCAACTATGCGTAAAAAATTAGTCTACATAGAGTACCTGGAGATGTCACCTCTGTAGAAGTTCTTTTTATCGACCGCAGTAGTTTCATTAGGGTCCGTCTGTTTACTGGGGACGCTTCGATCGATTCGGACCAAAACAAAAAGGAGACGGCCCCCTTAAGGGGTTTTTTGAGACGAGGGACTTGTTTAGATTTAAATGTGAGGGAGGAAATCGTGCCTCGTAGGGCGAAGAGGGGAAGGGGATTTCATAGTTGACCATCTCGAGATGGGGACCGCTAAGGTACATCGTCAAAATCGTCAGTGATTGGGGAAAAGGGGTAAGAGTTGTGTTTTAGAGATTTTGGTGGAGTTGTGGAGTGATTTATGGGGGAGATTTTAAATAATACCGCGCGAAAATAGTGGGACGTCACACGATTAAAAACAATCTCATTAAATTCGCAACTGAAGCTTCAGAATGAAACTTTCTTAGCATTCCAAAACAATCATGAAAATTTGCCTACGATCGTGAGTTCGCAAGTTATAGGTGTTCAAAGTGAAAAGTACATTTTTTGCTTTGATCGCGAATAACTCGGTCAATAAAAATCATACAAAAAAAAACGAAATTAAAGAGAAATGTTTGCTCCATGTATAAGATCTCCTCGTTGGATTTACGGGAAAAAAATTGTTTTGGTCCGTGCATACGATCAAGCTAGGCAAAAATTTCTGAAACTTCGTTTACTGCGATTCATCTTGATAAAGCAGTATTATAATTATTATTATTATTATTATTATTATTATTATTATTATTATTATTAATATTAATATACGGGGAAAAACCCATAGTATACAAATTACCATAAAGTCGAATTACAAAGTCTGAAACACTAATGAAAGAACAGTATCGAGTGTGAATTATTGTTGGTCTGTGTGTTTGTGTAACAAAGTCTTTAACGAGTTGAGGGACCCCAAAAAAGGGTCCACACCACTGAAGGTTTCGTTGGCTAATATCATTGCTCTATTAATTGGGTCTACTGCATAGTGATAATATTTTGGAAGTCTCGGGAGGAAGAGCGGCCTAGTACGCATATGCCTCACTGAGGCATTAAAGGAAATCGAACCAAGAAGATCAGGGCAATCGATATTACCATTGATAACCTTGACTAGAAAGATCATGTCCGCGATTTGTCTACGGCTCTCCAGAGTGGCGATGTTGAACATTCTCAATCCTGGTCGATAATCATGGTCATCTCTATCCATTGGGTAGCCAAGAATACGTGAAGCGAACCTTAGGAATTTATGCTGGACCCTTTCGATTAACTTAACGTACTTCGCATGCCTTGGGCTCCAGATAACCGAGGCATATTCAACATGGGGCCTAACGAGAGCTACATATAACAGCCTTAGTGACTCCACATTTTTAAAGTCCCTACAAAATCTGGAGATAAAGCCCAAGGTCCGCATTGCCTTGCCAGTACAAAATGCATAGTGAGATCTAAAGTCAAAGCACGACATTATACGGACACCAAGATCCATAACTTCGGAGACTTCCTTAAGAGTAACATCGTTTAGTTTATACGGATACTTCACGCAAGACCTCCTACGCGAGGCCCTGAGTATCACACATTTCGCAATATTTAGACGCATGTTATTCATTGAGCACCATTCCTCCAATCTCACCAGGTCACCTTGCATATTGATTGAATCCTTGACATCACGGATAACCCTGAAGACTTTCAGATCATCCGCGTACAACAGAAAATTTGTATTAGATAATGTTTCCACGAGGTCATCGATAAACAAGTTAAACAGCAAGGGACCCAGATGCGAGCCCTGAGGAATGCCCGAGGTGACACTTATTGAGGAAGAAAGAGAATTTGACACCTTGACCACCGGCAAACGCCCCGATAAGTAGCTTTGAACCCAGGTTAAAAGGGGCCCACAGAAACCCCGACTCGATAATTTACGAAGCAGCACCGAATGGTCAACAGTATCAAAGGTCTTCTCGAAATCGGTGTAGACAGTGTCGACCTGCAGACCCTCATCAAGGGCCCTGGAAACATAACTATGATACACGGCTAGATTCGTAGCCGTTGATCGTTTCGGAATGAAGCCATGCAGTTCGACGCATAGAGAGCTAGTAAGCTGCGCAGATAACATGTCAGTGACAATATCCTCAAAAGCTTTTGGCATCACAGAGAGTTTACTTATGGGCCGGTAATTACGAACATCAGAACGATCCCCAACCTTAAATACTGGGGTTACAAGGCTAGCTTTCCAAGCGGAGGGAAAGACACCACTTGTTAAGGAGGCGTTGAAAATATTCCAGAGGGGCCTCGAAAGAATATAGCTGCACTGTTTGAGGAGCAAGGGAGGGATGCCATCAGCCCCCAGGCCCTTATTGATGTCAAGGGCATTAAGTTTGGAGAAAATATCACCAAAGGTAATTGAGAGTGAGTCTAGGTGCAAGTTATTAAAAGAAGAGTGGGACGAGCACAAGGCTGGAAATAGTCCTGTCGGAGATGTATATACCGACCCAAAGTAGGTAGCGAACAGATCTGCCACCGCGGAGTGAGATGATGCGGAGGAGCACCCGTAGTGCATATTACTTGGCATTCCATGACTACCACGCTTGGTGTTTACAAACTTCCAAAAGCTTTTCACATTATTCCGTACATTACATTCAACAGTGTCGACATATGCGCTATAGTCCTTTTTCGTACGAGCCTTACACTGGGCTCGGAGACTAGAGAAATTCAGATAGTCTTTGCGGGAATTAGAAATTTTATAGGCCTTGTGAGCAATCTTTTTATTATAAATAAGTTTCTTGAATCCCGACGAAAACCAGCGTGGATAAGACGATTGTTTAAACAATTTAACCGGAATAAAGGCATCGATTGCCACATGAAGGTGCGCGTAAAGATGATCCACGGCAACATCTGGGTGAATACCTCCAGTCTCCGGAGCCCAGTCCACAGCATTTAAGTAATTAACTATTGCTCGGTAGTCACCATTTTTAAAGTCTTTATAGGCAATCCCATTTAGGCTGTGGGTAGGCGATGGGAGCAAATCACGCAAACAGACTTTTAACGGCGGATGATACGGGTCAGGTGTAATGATATAATCAAGTACCCTGTCTACAACTACTTCGGTATCGCTAACAAAGATTAAATCTAACATATTATTATGTGCATTAACAATAGTATTCACCTGAGCAAAATTACAAAGATTATAACCATCCTGTAAGAGGTCAATGGAAGTAGACTCCTGGGAAGAAGTCCCCGGTTTATCGGAAATTAGCATACAAGGAACACAGGACCAGTCAGCATGAGGAAGGTTATAATCCCCTAAGATACAGAAACCATCATCACTATACAATTGAAAAATCCCCACAACACAACCAACATGGTTTTCATACAGCAAAGGCTGCGACGCAGGCGGGAGGTATAATGCACCAATAATAACATACCCATTTCGCAAACGCACGCGTACAAAGACCTGTTCGAGGTCAGCTCGATTAGGAACAATTTGAGAACAGGACAATGTATTCCTGATAGCGACTAAAACCCCGCCCCCTCTGGAGAAACTACTAGTGAGGGGAGATCTATCCGTACGAAAAATGTTATAGTCATCTAGACCTAGCTCCGAGGACGAGATTGATGCATTCAACCAGGTTTCCACGAATACTATAATGTCGTACTGGGTAGCAGAGCACAGAATGGCGGATTTTAAGTCTAAAAGTTTTGTTCTCAATCCTCGAACATTTTGATAGTAAACTATAGGTAGTGTCATCAGTTTTTTGGGGTAGTGTCTCTGGTTCTCGATATCGGCACGATGTTCGGCTCGCCGTGAATATACCGGATAGTTTTGCTTGTATCCCCACTGTCCTGAAGCTCCCGTAATTTAGATCTGAGGTCGGCAAGTGTCTGACGTTGAATCCTGGTCTTATCATCCGTGATTTTGCACGACCCTGAGTAACGGGACTTGTTCTTCAGTATATTTTTGACGGTTTCTTGAGACTTGAGTTCCACGCAGAGTGGTCTGGATGACGACGATGATGGAGGACCCTTCCTCTTACCTAGCCTCCGCACCCTAATATTGGTATAATCATTAGGGAGGATCTGGTTAAGAATTCCCCTGACACTCTCGGCGTCATTCCTGGTAGTAGTGACTGGCGAGGCATTAGGGAGCTCCGGCAGACCATGGACGATGACGTTCCCAGCTCTGACTTGTCTATCACTTATCTCAGCAATAGCTTCCGTCGCACATCCAGAAATTAATGCTGACCTATCACACGTGGACACAGAGTTTTCTTCAAGGATTCGGACACGATTAGAGAGATCGTTCATGGTAGCTCGGATTTCTCCTAACTCGGATCTTATGCTTGCAAGAATCTCGGCATGAAATTCACTAAATTTCTTGTCCATCAGGGTACTCATCACACAGCTAATCTCATCGATCGTTGGATAGGACGGTGTTGACTTTGCCGACGGAGACTCACTCACATCAACAATAACAGCTGATTCGGGCAGACCACGGCCACAGTTTAAAAGTCTACCGTTTTTGGAGAGGTGATCCGTACGGGCAAGACACGATGCGCCAGCATGGGATACAATGCCACAGTCTGCACAAGACACAGGATTTGCGACACCCGCACTGCAGCCCTTGCACCTCTTAGCTGGGGGGGCCATGACTTGATCGAATGAAGTAATCACTAGTTACAACAGTCACTAAATAATGGATAAATACAAAAATTGAGTCCTTGATTCAAAAACTAGAAACTTCAAGCGTTAACATGCGTTTTTTAAATATTTTCGGCGACTATTTTTCGCAAAGATATAGCCATTTGAAAATTACCAAAACTTTCGGGAAATTATAGTGTTCCTTTAATTTTTACGCAGAGTGTATAATCTCTTTCCTATGAGCCACCTTCTCTCGCACCGAATACGTCAGCGCGTGCTTTTGTTTTGATATTCGAAAACGTGTTTATATTCGAGAGATAAGGGATCTGCCTTTAATTCGAAGGGAGGACCAAGCAGGCGGGACCACGCGCAGTCGGCGGACTACCCCTTTTCTTTCTGTGTCTCTTCGAGCGGCGTATTGATGTTGGATGATACTTTTTAATTGCTCTATTGGTGGCATCTTTCTTACATCTGGCATATTTAGGTAAAAACTAAACCGGCTGATCAGCCAGAGCGTCTCGCCCAGGGTGGCAGTTTATGACCGTATGGTCCCGCGAGTCGGCGGTAGACAACGGTACGTGCCGGTCCGAAGTACCCGTATACCACCCTGTGACAGAGCAATCAACAGATTAACTCATTGTCAGCGCGTAGAAAGTCGAAACTCCTGCCAAAAACGGCACGATGTCGATTGTCTCTGTTCTATATTCGGTCGACAAATGCTTCCCATCGAACGTTTCGAAAACAAGCAATTGCCTACTGTAATCGAATGGAGAAATTTCGCTTCGAAAAATTCTAAATTACCGGTTGTAAAAAATAATTGGAATTTCGGCCTCGCTCTGTGCCCGCGGCATCAACCAACATCTGGTATTCAAATAGAATCATAAAAGACGCTACTAAAGTAAGGGTATTTTCCCCTCTATAAAAAAAAGTGAAATGATAGGTAAAAATTCTAATTGGTTACTGCCAACTCTGAAATTCGGTTGGGAAAACACCACTTAATTCAGGCCAAGCCAGGTCACTGCACCTTGCACGGTCTTCTGTTCCTTTAAACGCCGTGTTGTGACTGCGTAGAGCCCAGGAGCTACCTACCCCAGGCCACTACCTTTCAGGTAGCAGATACTGACAAACGGCAAAGTTCTGGTGGTGGACCCATGAATCTACGTGCAACTATACACATTCAAATCGTTGCGAAATCTTTAACAATTTTTCCCCACGAAACGGTTCGTTTGCGACATATGGCTCCTTTCAAACTTATTCTCCTTCCACCGAGCAGAATATGTTGATGTAAAAAAAATTAACATTAATTTTCAATGTTATGAACAATTTTGCAGCAAATTTTTTTTGCAAATCTTCAACGATCCGGGGGTGTAGATGCACACCTCCAAGCGGTGAACAATACTTTTTTAACACCCTGTACTCTGTAAGTTCTCGGATATTTCCAGTATCTCGGAGGAGTTTACCTTGGGCTCTCATGAAGGCAAATGAAAGGGCTGTTGTAAGAGTGAATATGCTCCACAAATTTCGTAGATTCGGGGTCTTCGTCACACATTAATTACTGTAATAATATCGAGAATTATTTCGTTTCTAGGGGGAGGGGGGGGGGTGTGGTCGTAAATGTCGCCAGGCAGTGAGTTTGGGCACGTATGTGACTTAGGCTCCTCGAAATGCCCTTCAGGAGACAGATACCCTTCTGGTACACAAAACTTGTAAAATTTCGTATTTCGCAGCGAAAATTGTGTCTAGGGGGGTTTCCAACAAAAATTGTGGTTATCTTAGGCGTGTTATTGTATAGGATAGTAATCGCCTGGCGGAGACAGGCTAAAAAACTAGTTACAAATGTACGTCTCAATTCTGATTATCTTGCGTTTCCCGAAATATGTTCTAAATGTAAACGGTTATCTAAGTCCTGCTGGCTGAAATATGTGCGCTCAACTGAATACTCACTGCAGCGTAATCCAACCTTAAGCCGGGTCCAGACCGGAATGAGTATACGCTGAGCGCGCAGGAATATTCTAATGTGGACGGGTGAAACAGTAGCTACACCCGCATGCTTCTACATCAGAAAGGGTGAGCGTGAACGCATATGATAGTGTGGACGTGTCATTCGTGGCGATTCGGCGCAAGCGACTCGACTCGCGAATGCCGGCGAAGGCACATGGCCTGAGCCGACCGTTGTCGGTTTTTTTCCACACATCAAAGGGAGTTTGGAGTGCATTACGTTCAACGTGGAAGCAGATGTGATACTTTTCTAAAATCCTCGATGTCTCGGATTTTCATGATATTGAAATATATGGTAATCCATATGAAATTAGGGAGGTTAAGAACGCTCCTGCGACCTTCCAAAGGCTGATGAATTCTATTCTTACGGGTTTGCAAGGTCTTCAATGTTTTGTTTATCTTGACGACATTGTCGTTTACTCGTCATCAATCGAGGAACACTCTACAAAATTAATAGCAGTTTTCGACCGTCTACGAATTAATAATTTAAAGCTGCAGCCAGATAAATGCGAGTTCATGCGGGGTCATTCCACGCTGACTCGATCACTTTTTTCCCTCGATGTCTCGGATTTTGTTCAAACTTGAATATGTTGTAGTACTCGTGAAATTAGGGGGGGTTTAATTCACCATTTTGTCGATTTCAAGTTTGTTTAAAAAATTTAGGGCCTTGAATTTTGCGATTTTTGCCTATATTTGTGAAAATGGGTTGAACTTATGAATTTTTATCTCGGAAACTATTTGTCGGATTTAGTTGATTCTTACGTCATTTTAATGTGGAAGGATCGGCCTTTCTGAATATTTTTGTTTGCGCTTAAAAAATCATTTTTACAATAATAAAAATTATAAATAAAGTTTTATTTTGCAAATTGAGGCTCAAGGTCGCGATTTTAAAAATACGAAAAAAATACCACCATATTCGCTGAAGAATTTTCTATAAAATCAGCTTTTCTCTTGTTGGGAATTTGCATATTCAACGTCGCAGAAAGCTGTTAAAGACAACGACGCGCGCCGTTTCAGGTAAGCGTGCCGCGCGCTCTGCTATTACGGTCGCCTGACCGTACCCCACGCACCTTCTATTACTTCAATCAGGTCTAACAACGGTAGAAACAATAACGACAGCTCACGTACCCATCACGAGGGTGTCATTTATACCTACAGAAGAATTTTACTAACACACCACAAGTCAATTATACTTGTTATACAATTATACAAGTCAATTATATGTGACTCACCAACTTCATCGTGTTATTTTGGAAAATGCAATTCTTGTCCCGGGTTTGATAATATTTATTCACAATTTGAAATCTTTTTTGTAATCTAATTACATAACAAATGTCACTTTTAAAAGTTGGACCCATACTGATAGATCTACTTTACTTACGGTTACATCTTCGTGTGACGAATTTTTACAACACTTGAGCGAAAAGATTGCCACTTTGCAGCCACACGATTATATCGCTAAAACGCAGAGTTTGTATTTAAATAAAATGAAAGAATCGATAGATAACGGTGAATTCGTTATAATTGGCGATTTTGCTGAAAATTACAGTTTTGTAGTACAAGATGAAATACAGAATTACTATTGGAGTAAAAAACAAGTTACTATTCATCCTTTTGTAATATATAGCAGAGATGATAAAGGTCACACTCATTACAATTTTGTAATCATTTCTGAAAGTTTAGAACATAATACAGCTGCTGTTCACTTATTTCAAAAGCGATTATTGAAATACCTTACAGATATATTTCCAGGAAAGCAAAAAAAAATAATATACTTTTCCGATGGAGCGGCTGCACAATATAAAAATAGAAAAAATTTCATAAATTTGACACATCACATTAGCGACTTCGGTGTTGCTACTGAATGGCATTTTTTTGCAACGGCACACGGTAAAGGGCCATGTGATGGAATTGGAGGTTCCGTAAAAAGACTTGCAATGCGCGCAAGCTTACAAAGACCAATAGAAAATCAAATTCTTACACCCCGAGATTTATTTGAATGGGCAAGGACATCTTTTACAAATATTACTTTCGATTATGTAAGTCAGGATGAACAAACAGAACATGCTACCACCTTAGAAGCTCGCTTTGCAGCAGTATTACCTATCGCTAGCACTAGAAGTTTCCATAGCTACACGCCAATATCAGTTAAAAAAATTTTATACAAAACTTGCTCGTGTGATGAAGCTGGCACTGTGTTCAGCACAATGAAATAGTTTCGACCGTTTTCTTACTTGCATCCCTTAACCTCGCCATTCGCAGAAATCTTATCCATGCCAACCTTCCTAATCCATCCTTATCCACTCCTTATGGAAAGAACCCACCACCTTTTCGTGGTTTCCATCGAGCAATGGCACTTTTTCAACAAATAATCAACGAACAGTCGAGCTGCTACTTACAAATCTGATTATTATATAAAAAGTGGCATTGGTCAAGAGTGGGTTAATAAAATTCTTCTACAGGTATAAATGACACCCTCGTGATGGGTACGTGAGCTGTCGTTATTGTTTCTACCGTTGTTAGACCTGATTGAAGTAATAGAAGGTGCGTGGGGTACGATCAGGCGACCGTGATAATGGAGCGCGCGGCTCGCTAACCTGAAACGGCGCGCGCCGCTGTCTTTAACAGCTTTCTGCGACGTTGAATATGCAAATTACCAATAAGAGCAAAGCTGATTTTATAGAAAATTCTTCAGCGAATATGGTGGTATTTTTTTCGTATTTTTAAAATCGCGACCTTGAGCCTCAATTTGCAAAATAAAACTTTATTTATAATTTTTATTATTGTAAAAATGATTTTTTAAGCGCAAACAAAAATATTCAGAAAGGCCGATCCTTCCACATTAAAATGACGTAAGAATCAACTAAATCCGACAAATAGTTTCCGAGATAAAAATTCATAAGTTCAACCCATTTTCATGAATATAGCCAAAAATCGCAAAATTCAAGGCCCTATATTTGTTAAACAAACTCGAAATCGACAAAATGGTGAATTACCCCCCCCCCCCTAATTTCACGAGTACTACAACATATTCAAGTTTGAACAAAATCCGAGACATCGAGGGAAAAAAGTGATCGAGTTGGCGTGGAATGACCCTGCGACAAGAGGTAGCATACTTAGGTCATGTTATATCCGATAAGGGCGTACAGCCAAATCCAGATAAAATCAATGCCATCGCTAAATTTCCTGCTCCTAAAAATCAAAAGGATAGTAAAGTCTTCCTAAGCCTCATTGGTTATTACCGAACATTTATAAAGAACTTTGCAAAAATTGACCAAACCATTAACTCTTTTATTACAAAAAGATATGCCTTTTGAGTGGACTTCTGAACAAGAACAATCATTTGATGCATTCCGCCAGATATTAACTACACGACCAATTCTTCAGTATCCTGATTTTAGTCAGGAATTTATCCTCACCACGGACGCTTCTAATTACGCTATAGGTTCCGTGTTTAGGGCATCCGCCGGTCAAATAGGGCGAAAACATAGGTGATATTTATGATTTGTTCTAGAAAAAAGTATACTATTTATGGGTCTAAAACTTTTTGCACATTATTCTGCTACAAATGTAAAGTATAAAACAATTTTTTAATTTCTTCATTTTTGCCCACCCCTGCCTTTGATATGCATTGCGTGCCGCATCGTTGTAAAAAAACTGGCCTGCACTGACACCACGATAACTTTAGACAGGATCATCGAAAATCGAAAAACCAAAGATATTCCTTAATTACACATGTGTCGTTATCGCGCTACCCTTGGGCAGTGTTAAGAAACAACTGGGCGTTGATTGCCAAATGTTTAAACGATAGGGTCTCCGTTTCGTAAAAAAATTGAGTGAGGGCGTGGGTTCGAATCCCACTTCTGACACCAGTTTGTTACGTCCTGAAGGGACTTTTGTAAATCACCCCGAGCGGTTGGAATGATTTACCGGGTTCGCTGCTCTATCAAGGTGCTAAAGCACGCCTTGACTATACTTACCAGGATCGGGAAGGTGATTGGGGTTGAATGAGAGAGTACGAGGCATGTAAAGGGGAAACGATAACGCCAAAATATATTGTTACAAGAATAATACGGAATTATCCTACCTTGAGACGGCGCTCCGTCTCAGCTGTCGCTCGCTGTATCGCACGGCACGCTCTCCGGCTCGTATGTCGGTCGCTCGCTGTGTCGCTGACCCAAACGTAGGTCGTGGTCGCTCGCTTCTGTGCTCTCGGATGGCACTCGGAAGTCGGTCACCTCGTCGCTGTTCGCGGTCTCTAATCGTCTGTTCTACGCGTTCCTACGTCGATCACGAGTGACGCGCAAGGGCTCTCCCGGCTAGGCCGTTCACGGTGTGTCGGATGGAGGTACCCCTTGCACGAATTACTTTCGGCCGTTCGTATTTCGCGGACTTGACGCGGAGACGCGGTCGCGGTATCTGGACGGCTCTCTGGCTCGTCGTGACTTCCTAATTCGAGCTCCCGCAATAGAATGAATCGAAACTCGTCCCGCTGCTACCGTCCGTGCCTCGCGTTTTCGAAATCCGTAGGGGAAAACGCCCCGTCGGCACCTGTCGATCGCTCCTTCCCAGGAAATATCGAGGCCCGGGCTGTCGATGGTCACGTTGTGCCTACGACCATACATTCCGCGGTTCGGTGACCTGCCCGCCACGCGCGAGGCGATTCCGCTGAATCGCCGATTCGACGGAAAGCGACGCGAGGACAGCAAGCACGGGATGAACCGATAGGGGCATGTAACAACGAGGAAATCATTATGTCTCTACTTGCTGAAAATGAATCTCTGAAGCAGCAGCTAGGGAGAATGCATGCGATTTTACAATCATATTCTTTGTATTCAGAAGCTTCTGAATATTTAACTAAATATAATGTCAAGTAATGCATTAGTAGGTAAGGTATGAGAGTTCTGGACCAAATAAAGGCGAGGGGGTGAGGCGGTGCGGGGGGGGGGGTACCGGCCGCTGGCGCGGGGGCGAGGTGGGGAGGGGGTACCGCGCTCTTCCGCGTGATGGGTGCGGGGGTGAGGTGGGGAAGGGGTACCGCGTTCGTGGGTGAGGGGGTGACGTCACAGGGGCGGAGGATTTCAAGATGGTGTCTCGCGCGCAACCGTTGGCGCTGTAATTCGGCACCGATAACTATTCGAGATTAATTAACCTAAATAGCGTAACCATCTCATGAAAGAATGCAACGTCGCGCTCGTATAAACATCCACCGACGAAATGTAATTCAACGCGCTGTCGCGATAACTATTCGAGAACGATTAATCTAAATAGCGCAGCTGCCTCGTGAAAGAACGTAACGTCGCGCTTGTATAAACATCCGCGGACGAATATTTTAAAGTTTGGGACCGGTGCCTTATCACCAACGCTGTAATTCGATATACGTGGTAACGCATCGGACGCATGCTACAGCGTGTGGGAGAGAGAAAGAGAGGGTGTAAGATTCAATGGAGTACTCGTGAACCGCGTGAGGATAACATTCGAGACGAAAACTCTCGAGTTTTCCCAGGCGTTGAGTAACCGCCAACTCGTACTTAAACCGATATCAAAGTCTAAGGAAACCTTACACCCATGGATATCTGATTTACATCAGACCAGTGTCAGGACCGTCCATACTACCTATCCTAAAATATAATTGTCATTCGCTAAAGGCGGAAAAAAACCAGACATCTGGCTAGCAAACCTAGCCCGATTCTTCGGTCGAATCGTCTTACCAGGGTTACGGTTTATGATCGCATTGTTTTGCGAGTCAGCGGCATGTACAGGTTCGAGGTTGCCACTTACCACCCGCTGACAGGGCAACTCGACGGAGTGAAAATACTCGAAATTCCCAAAGAAAACGGTACGATGTCGATTGACTCTTGAGCATCCGACATACAAATACCCACCCCAACGAATGCTTTACGAATAAGTAATTATCCACCGTATTAGTAGGAAAGGATATTATAAATGAATCGTTACAGGTATTAACGTGAAAAATCATCCATTTATTAAAACATATACGCGTACTATAGCGGTACATGCTTTACATCGCGCAACATGGATTGCATTCCTAACGCTAACAATTCGCAATCAATCAAAGAATGTTGTTCAAAGTGATCGCTTTCGGAAATTAATTTTACATAATCTGTTGGTGCGGTAGCGCTACGTAGAACGTTTACGAACGCGGTATATTTACTGGCTACAGCGTACATATTTTCGGTCAACCAAGTGAACATATGATCGATGCAATGTTCATACGCGAACAGTTTTCGCATCGTAACTTCCGTCATGTATAAGGTAACGCGATTATCTGTGATTTTGGCGAGTTGATCATTGTGCATGCGCGTGAATTCGATTCGCAAATGATCAATTTCGATGTGGGTCTGGGGTGTTGTTACGTTGTCGCGTAATTTTTGAAGAATGTCAGCCCCATTTTGCAGTAGGAGCTTCCACGTAGACATTGAGAATCTCAACTCGCCACCTTTATTGTCGACTATGGCGATCTCGACGTGGCACGAATCCATACCAATGCGAATTCCTATCATGAGCCGTTTATACGCTATTGAGGTCAACGGGTAATCCCGCCCTAGGATTCGGACGATTGATGGTTTTGGCGTTTTCACTGTTTTTGGCGTTGCGGATCCAGAACTGTAAGAAACGTATACACGGAATTAATACTCGGTTCGCTCGCGTTTACAGTGAAAGAAGTAAGTGAATGAAGTAAGTGAAAAGTGTATAATAACGCGTACGTACCTCATATTGGATTGTTGATGTGGATGTTCCTGTTGCTGGCGTTTATTGGGGTAATCACCATTGATGGCGGATGCGTAGGATGAATCGTTGAAGCTACGTTTGTACATCTTGATATGCACTATGTAAGATTATACTGAGCGATGAAGAAATTTACGCGAACGATACTTGTTAGCACTCGAGCGAACGTGGTGTAATGACGTCCATAGGACTGACCAACATCGCTTTTATACAGATTCACGTATACGTACACACCAATGTGCAAGAGAATTAGCGCGCGATAAATTCAAATGATGTGCGCGACAGATTCAAATAGCGTACGCGCTAAATTCAATGTGCAAGAGAATTAGCGCGCGATAAATTCAAATGATGTGCGCGGCAGATTCAAATAGCGTACGCGCTAAATTCAAGATGTACACGTGTCGCAGAAGAGTCGAAGACGATTCGCGGTGCGAATCATAAAAGTGCACTATAAGCTGGAATAATTAGTATCAAATCGTCGAGGGAGAAGAAACTGTGATACGGACGCCCCCACCACACCGAACGCGACGCAATTATTGTCTAGAACAGCGGTCGCGGACGTTGCCGGACCTGTCGCGTTCTGCGCAGTCAACGTGCCACGACCTTCGATGTAGAGAAAACTTTCGCACGGAAGCGTGTACAGATCTTGTTGCTGTATGGGGATTCTTATCTCATCGCTATTGTCGAACGTCGTGTTGGCGTACGGATTATACGTGTGTAACTCGATCTTCGTGATACGATTGTCAAAGGTTGGCGTATTCGCCACATCCAGAATAATCGACATCGTGGTTGCGCGTCTAATAGGCAACGATGAATCCTAGCGATCGTAGGAAACGTGCGTTTCGACGAGTCAACGGCTTGCTTCTCCTTATGGATCCTCTTCTTATCGCTCCACCCGTCTTTATTCTTCTACTTTCACCTATCGATAAAGGGTCGCGCCGATGACGCGAGACAGAGACGTCAGGAGTAGCAGCGGCAGCGACGATTGATGATTCGTACGTGTGATCTAACACTAACATATTACACACGCGTGCATACACGTGCGGTCACGCTACCTATCGCGAGGACGTCGTTGAACGTGCAAACGAATCGTTATTTCTTCGCCGCGAAAATCTATAGGACGATCGTATTGATCGACGATGCGTAGCGTTAGATCGTGTATTGCTCGCGCGACGATCGGCAGGTAAATGACGTGTCGCGGAGTTTCCGATATCTTATATCCCGGCGGCACGCGAGGTGAAAATTCGTGGATAGTGTGTACCGGTTTATCGTTGCTGTACGCGCCGGTAGTTACGTTGCACGTTACTCTGATCACGTTAACGTTTATAATATTCACGGGTACGTCGGACTCGTGCCAGATTCTCGGTATTAAGGCACGATTCGGGGAAAATCCTAACAACGAGCCTACATTGTTGGGTTTCGTAAAGTCTACAAAGAACGAACAGTACATCTCGCTTTTCATGGTGTTGTTGTTAGCTCGTAGCATTAGAGGGTACTTGTCGTCATCGGCGTTATCGTTGTTACCGCGTTTTCGAGGATATCGATCGAGTAATCGTTGCTTCAGATACTCGGCGATAGCGTCTAATTCGTAGGAACCGTGGGGGATCGTAATGTATTCATGAGCGGCGTCGACGATGGAGTTGTTTTCGGTGTCATAGTTCACGACGAAATAGAATTTATCGTTGCTCGAGTCGATGTTTGGTATCGTGTGAAACGTCTCCAAGTCCGTGAGTCCTAATTCGTATTGACCATCGCTCAATTCTATCGGTGGGAAATAATTTACCGTGAGCACGCTGCTGCGATTGTTAACGTGAGCGTGAACGACATATCATAGATTACACTCGCGAGACGGAGAGAAAGGAAGTGACGCGCGCGTGCGAATACTCGGCAATTTATCGATATTATGTGTCTTTATTAAAGAAAATATGGATTGCCATTACGCATGGTTACATTGAAACGAAAACTTAGCACACACCGTTATTAGTGCGTATGCCATAATTCCATAGACTTTTGCTGTAAAAATTGCATGCATAAGCGACCGCAATTCATCTCGTCGAAACGTTGAAAACGATTGTGATTGTACGTGATCGTTGTACCGCGCCCGAAATAGTGGATCAATTCCGTTGGTGGACGCAGATTCCCAAAACTATCAAAGTACTGTACTCGTGACCCGCGTTTCGCGTACGCGACCCAGTGTGTACCGGTGCCTCGATTCTCGTCCAGATTCGCGATACCGCATTCGTTGCTGCGTGCGCGCGTGGGAAGCGTGTCGCGCATAAACACCCCTCGAAAGAACGGAATGCTGGCGCACTCGCGCTCTAATTGCAGGTTCGTCATAGGTTGTTGGTTTATCGCCGCCACCGTCGCCATGCACCTACGCGATCGGCGTTTTTTTTTTTCTTCGTCCGCACTCGTCGTTGACGCCGCCGTCTCGGGTTCAAGCCCGCGCCACGCTTGTACGGTGTCAGATGCATCCCTCGCCCTTCCATCGCACGATGATGACGCAACGTCTCTTCCAGCTGTTTTCGAGACGCCTTCGAATCGTTGACCGCTTTGGTTATACCAGCCGCTCCACCGGCCAATGCCCCGATAGCTGATAAAGCGGGCAATACGAACGGAAGAAATTGAAGAAAGCCACCGCGTTTCGCCACTCGTAGATTACGATGTCGTCGTCGCCGTTGCGGATGTTTCCTTCCAGACATTCTCTGTTTGCGTTTCGTCCTTCTCATACCCATGCCGAGTTTAGTCTTAGCCTTCATCGTTGCCCACACTCCAGTCGCGGTTGCTTTTTCGCCAAAGGTCGCGTCGTTCGCGAACACTCGTTCTCGCGCTCGTTCGGCTAACGCGCGATCAGCCTCGTGTCTTCCCTCTAGATCCTTTCGACGAGAGTACGCGATATCGTGGTCGCGGCACGCTACGTCCAGGGGGTTCACACCTTCGTCGCCACGCGCCAATCGCTTTAGCAAACGCGTTCCCGGTCCGCAGAACTGATAACCCGGAACGTGTAGTTCGAATGGCAGACGGTTTATGATGCCGTTCACGAGACCCGATCCAGTCTTCTTCTTCTTCAGATTCTTCTTCAGATTCTTCTTCTTCAGATTCTTCTTCTTCTTCTTCTTCTTGTAAGACGTCGCAGTCGTTGATGCTATCATATACGTTAGAATAATCGCGATAGCTACTACAATAATAGACGCGTACGCACGCTTCACCGATCACAGTGATAGTGACCTGCGCGACGCGTGCCACGAATATAAATAGTCATCCTTCGTCACACGCGCGCGCGAGTACCTGAGAAACCCCGCCAACATGCGATTCGCGAAACAGTCGAACGTTATTCGCGTAACCGCGAATCGAATGCTAGAAGATGATAGGGATGCGAGTCGAGCGAACAGACACGGCCCGTTGCTGCCGAACAGCGTGCGAGGTGTGATTTGTGGACCGTCAGGGTGTGGAAAAACGAATGTACTTTTAAGTATGCTAGAGAGTCCGAACGGTTTGCGTTTCGAGAACGTGTACGTGTACTCGAAATCGTTGCATCAGCCAAAGTATCGTTATCTCGAGCAGGTGTTGTCGCTGGTCGACGGAATCGAATACTTTCCCTACTCGGACAACACTGAGATCGTTCCACCGAGAGACGCTCGGCCCGATTCGATCTTCGTGTTCGACGACGTGGCGTGCGACGAACAGAACGCGGTACGCGAATACTTCTCTATGGGTCGTCACTCGAACGTGGATTGCTTTTATTTGTGCCAATCGTACGCTAGAATACCTAAACATTTGATCAGGGACAACGCAAATTTTCTCATGCTATTCAAACAAGACGGCACGAACTTGCGCCGCGTGTACAACGATCATGTGAACACAGACATGACGTTCGAGTCGTTCAACGACTTGTGTGCGAGATGTTGGCGTCGACGATACGATTTCGTGGTGATCGATAAGGATAGTTCCATGTACGAAGGTCGGTATCGAAGAGGATTTAACGAGTTTGTCGTAGCTCGCGGACATTAGTAAATCGCGAGTCGTTCATCGAGCAACACGAAATGTCTAACGAACCGACGACGACGACGACGACGACGACGCCGATAACCACGAGCAACGTTGATGCGAAGCATTCGCAAAAACATCATCGACAAAAAGGAACGAAACATCAAAATGGTACGAAACGCCGGGTCGCGGACACAAAGGTGGAAATCGCCAAAGTCAGCGACGTTATACGTAAAAAGTGCTTGGCCCTGAAAATTGGAAAAATGGATACGGAAGCAGCTGTGGATGCGAGCACGCGTCCCATCGTTGAACCGTTGAAACGATTGATCAAGAACGCGTCCGCGTCGAAAACACACTCAACGCATCGATCGCGACCCGTGAATAGGAAACACGAATACGATCAACAGCAATCATCGAAGAGATTTCAACCCGTCACTCCGTCGATAATCAAGGAGCATCCGAATAACCTTCCAGATTCTAGTGACGACAACGACGACGACGACGACGACGACGATGATGATGATGATGTCTACGACGACGACGCTGACGACGCCAACAACACCGACAACGATAACAACAACGACAACGATAACATCGACAACAACGACAACGACAACGACAACAACGATGTTGACGAAGTTGTCGATGAAGATAATGTTGTCGATGATGTTATTGATGATGATGTTGTTGATGATATCGTCGATGAAGACGATGAAAAAATTCATGATGATGAGTCGTTAGTAAAGGCTTACGATTCGGATATGGTGCGTAAACCCGTCGATGATATCTATGTGTATGTACGGAATGCCAAAGGACCCTTGTCGCGACAATACCTACGACTGTTCTTCACCGACAGCAGGAGACTAATCGATGATGTGTACGGCGTATACTTGGGGCCTGACGAAGATCTAATGATCGGCGATTCCGTGCTCACCATCGATGCGGACAGTGATGACATTCGCGTGAACGGAACGCGATACCCGGGGACTCGGGGTTTGTACGAATTGTTGTTCATGCGAGAACCCAACCAGCAGACGTGCACGGACGCTGATTTTCGCTCGTACCGACGCATCTTATTGTCGACGAGCGCGCATAAGCAAAACCATTCGCCGAGCAAGCGCACGCTGGGTAACAAGGGGTACAAGTATAAGAAAATCATATCCCAGGTGATCGGTGGGGTGCGAACATCGAATATCAGACGCGTTAGGGGCGGCGCGGGCGGCGCGGGCACGCGACAAGGTCGAGGATTGCCCATCGACGAATCGATGACGGTCACCGATAACGCGATCGATTACGTGTACTGGGACGATCCGAACGAATTGGTCGATAGGCTTGGATTGCTCGTAGCATCGCGCGCGGCAGGTCACACGGGTCACGATAACGAAATCGCATCCATCGTGGAGGAACTTCGCGAGGATGGACGCATCTTAAATTGAACGATCCTGTGATCGTCGCGTCAGTAGTGTTCGCGCGCACGCATCGTTATGTCGGTGAACAAGTTTGGCACCTCGTTACGTAATAACAATAACAACAACAGCAACAACAACAACAACAACAACGAAGTGGCGATGACAATGACGAGACTATTGTCCTCGGCGGATGAACGCTTTACCCAAAAAATCGAAACGGCTATCGCGAGCACACGAGTGGACGCCGCGTATCAACGATCTCAACTCGAGACGCGAGTACAACGAATGATGTCGGATATCGTTAACGCGCAATTGTCCCAACTAGAGGAAGATTTAAATATCGCGATGGAACGACGCTTCGATCACTTGAAAGGCAGACTCGAAGAGTTCACGACGTCGTCGACTGCGATAACAACCACGGATCGGTACAAACGAAAAGCAAACGAGGGTCTACGGCGACGATGACGATGATCAATGATGCTGACAATATCGGCTACGACTTCGAAACGACTAATAATGAACGATCGCGAAATACGTGCACCGATTGCGTTTTACGTACGCTCGAGGAACTGATACTAATTCTAACGTTTTTGGAACGTCGCGACCATCCCCGACCACCCGCGAAGCATGAACAAGGAGCGAGTACAATTAGTGAACGAATTATACGCCCCGGCTAGACGGAATTTCCCACGGCGTAGCGTCGTGATTCGCGGCTACGATGATTTGTGGCAGGCCGATTTGGTGGAGATGCGTCCGTACGCGAAGCAAAATCGTGGATATCATTACATACTAACGATCATCGATACGTTCAGCAAGTACGCGTGGGCCATACCCGTGAAAACGAAAAGTGGACGCGACGTGACCGCGGCGTTCACGACCGTATTGCGGCAGAGCGATAGATGCCCGCGAAATTTACAAACCGACATGGGAAAGGAGTTTTACAACGCGGAGTTTCAACGATGCGCGAAGATGCGCGGGATTAACCACTACTCCACGTACAGCGTGATGAAAGCGTCGATCGTCGAACGTTTCAATCGCACGCTGAAAAACCTCATGTGGAAACAATTCTCCTTGAACGCGTCCTATCGCTGGGTCGACCTGTTACCTGCGCTCGTACGCACCTACAATCATCGCAAGCATCGGACGATCAACGCCCGACCCGTTGACGTGACCCCCGCGACGCGTTTGTCGTTCGCCGCGAATGAACCCCCCTCCACCTCTGCATCGAAAGGTGTTCGACTCCGCGCGAAATTCAACGTCGGTGACAAGGTACGCGTGAGCAAGTTCAAGACCCTCTTCGAGAAGGGGTATACTCCGAACTGGTCGACCGAGGTATTCGAAATCGTAACCGTACAACGAACGTTCCCGGTGACGTACATTCTGCGCGATTCCGCGGGAGAGCCGATCTCGGGTGGATTCTACGAGTACGAACTACATTCGGTCGCGAATCCGGACGTCTATCTGGTCGAGAAGATTATTCGTCGCAAGGGGAATCAGGTGTACGTTAAGTGGCTTGGATTCGATTCGTCGCGGAACTCGTGGATACGCGACAAGGATATTCTCTGATTCGTTATCGCGCTTGATGTTACAGGAACAAATAAATTAATGAATAAATACATATAAATATATATATATACATTGTCCGTTTATTCACATTCTCATTCTTCTTCGTGCATATATGCGTACGATTAAGCTTAATAAAGTAGAGAAAAATATAATTTTGGTTATATTCTACGCTATACATATATTACATATCCATAAATAAATAACATAAATAAATAACATATGTACATGCAAAAAATACAAACATACAAGCATTCTATACAATGGGATTCTCGAGGGACTTGTCGGGCTCAAGCTCGAGCTCGGGGATTCGATAATGCCCCCACGGAAGGGTGCTGACCCGATCGGTTAAAATATATCGCTTGTCGTCGAACGGACTGAGAGCGTTCTTTTCCCCACTCACGGAATACACCTCGTGCTGGTTGGAGCGAATATTGTTCTGTCGAATCGATTTTTCGGTGAGATCGCGGAGACAACGAATGTAATCATCGAATTGTATATCGTTCGCGACCACGTGTCTCCGCACACCCTTCACTTTTTTAGTCTCACTCGTAGACCCCACTGCAGCGTTAAACGTTCTAGTCGCGTACATCTTAGACCGTAGTCCGACGAACTCGGTCATCAAGACGCCGTTGTTCTCATCTTTCATGAGTCCCGGAACCTTTTTGTTTACGCGGGGCATATGGTACGGATTGTCCACCGCGTAATCACTCGTGTCGAATCGGGCGACGTCACGCTTCATCCTTTCATACACATCCTCGCATTCCACACTATACATTAAACTGTCTGTGTCGGTGTACAGAACCTTACACCGATCACCGAAGTCCGCGCGCATATATGCATACTGAAATTCATACAGACATTCCTTCGATACGTCGAGCACACTCATACCCACGTATATCGGTTTGTCGAACTTAACTTTTAGTTTACGCATTTCGATGGCCACCAACTCCTCGGAGAAAATCGTACGACTGTGAAAGTTCGGTTTCGCGATCAGCGCTTCCGCACCGTAACGACCGTCCCACCGCGTCACCAGTCGCACGTCTACGCGATTCCGCACATTCTCCATTGTCTTCCCGTACACCGCGTTATTCATTAATTTAAATAGAGTCTTTTGGAATTCGCTCGTGGCTCGCGTCCTCAAACCAGTGTTCAATTGGATATAGTCGCGCAACCAATGCGACTGATCAAATCGCAACACTCGATGAACTCGTGTCACGCGTAAACCGTGTCGGACGCACTGTTTCAGGTAGCGATAATGGATGACGTATCGCTCCTTATCGTCGAGCGTGGCAAGCAGCTTGGTCTGTTTTCCTCCTGGCGCGTGCTCGCGCACCGGGCAGAATGGAAGGTCGGCGTGGGCGTCGTGGATCTCCTTGGGATATTCGATGTCTACCTCCAGCAGGTATCCCTCAGATTCCTCGGAGTCCTCGCCGTCGGGTAGGGATGATACGTCGAGCGCGGCCACTGTCGCATCGTCCAGCCATCGAAACCCCCCTTTCGGCATAGTCTGCGACATCGCCCAGCCGTACAAGTTGTTGACGTCGAAGTACATTAGATACGTCGACGGCTTCGACTCGTCGTACATCCCAGCAGGCAGGTGCTTGTTGTTGGCTCGCGCGTACCTGTGCGAGCACTGGCTCAGACCGCCGCGTATGCCACGCTCCACGAACAGTAACATGTCCACGTCCGTCAAAAGCTCCAATCGTACACCGGTGTACTTGAGCATCGCGTCCCACGTGAAACTTGGTAGTGTGAAATAATGCGCGGGATCCAAGTCGTAACTCGCGATACAGTCTGTGCGGAAACTCTCGAATACGTCGGCGAGTAACAGCACATCTGTTTTCAAATACAAATCACTGTACTCGCCCAAAGTCTGCACGCGAAAAGAGTTCCACACGTTCACGGCGTGCGCGTAATCAGGCTCCGACGCGGTGCGATCGTTCAGCTGATTATAAAACGCTTCGCGGGACGGTAAACGCGTATCGTTCAATTTGGAGTACGACGATACATAGTCGTACGGGAAGACGCCCTTCCTGGTCAGGAGATCGAACTGATCGTCCGACAGGGATTGAAACTCGCGTCGTAGAATCGCGAGTCGTTCTTTGCCGAGGTCCGAAGCGAGTTTCTCCAGACTAGCGGCCAAGAACTTCAACGAATCTATGAAACGAAACTTCAATCCCCTCTTCCAATCATTGTTCTCGGCGTCGATTCCCATGACGTGTTTGGTGAACGATATGTATCGCTCCTTCGTCACTGGCAGCAGGTCGATCTGTCCCTCGAACGCGGACGCCAATTCCTTAATCACGAAATGCGCGTCGTAACCTGATAGATTGTGAAACACTACCGGTATCGTGTACGATCTTTGGAATTGTAAGTTACACGACACGTGGGCCGCGCCTCGGTACTCGCCCGTCGAGTGGCAATGGTCGCGCACTTTTTTATTCCCATCGACGAACGGTTGTCCGCACACGTGACACGCGATTGCTTCGTTAAAACTTTGCCACTGTTGATCCGTCAACGAGTTCATTGGTTTCGCGTTCCGCAACCACGAATACGCATTGTCCGCAAAGTCTCGAAGTTCTTGCACGAACCATTTCACGCACTCGGTTTCGTGACGATACGCCCGATAACGGCACAGAGACGCGTCGGTGGAGCAATGGATGTAGTATCCCACGCTGTACGCTCTGTGCTGCTGGTACGCATACGTCCGACTCCGCTCCGCATACTCGACGTCCTCCAGCAGGCATTCGAAGTCCGCGTAGACGATGAATGGCGCTCGTTCCTTGTGATTGAAATTTTTGAATTGCAGCCATTTATCCTCCGCGGACGGCAATTCAACGGCACACTCGTTCAGACGTTGACAGTCCACGTTGTGCTTCGTCAATTGCTCGGACGAATGGAAGAAGCTGAGACATCTGCAACGATAATAGTATTAATAATAATTAAACAAAAAGAATAAATAGTATATATCAATTGAAAATTCCATATTTGACTCACCTTTCGCAAACGAATACTTGGCCATTGTGGTTGCTGAGTTGCTTCGATACGAGTCTTGACATGCTGCGAATGCACGTGAAATGATAATGTTGGGAGTCCTTGGGATCCTGCACCAGTAGCAGATTCGCGTGTTTCTCCCGCTTGTCCTCGGTCAAACGCAGAGGCGCGCAGCTTCCGTCGGACCACGTGTACACGTTTACGGACACGTCGTTCAACCTCTCGAACTTCGCCAGCTGGTTCAACGTTACGGGAAGAGTCATATCGTTCGTGCGATGCACCTCCGAGTAGTGTGGGTACGATGCGACCCTATCCCCATGCGTAGCAATAGGATACAAACTAGCGACGACTGACCACAAGAAGCACGCATTGTCTCTACTCTTTACGTTCACCACCGCCCTTTTAAGAATGACCTTGCGCGGAAGTGGTACGTCGCAGCCGGCTCGAAGTGGATTATGCCTATTAATATTCACTAGAATATTTAGCACAGCCTTTAGGGTCCATCCACTGTCGCGATCTTGAAACTCTTCGATCGCCACTAACGTGGGAGTGACCACACACCGCGAATACCACTCGTGCACGTTTGATGTCCTGAACAGTACGCGATTTCGCGTTCCGAAACTTTTCATGTCCGTATTCGCGTTTAACATAAACTCAGCGTTCAGGACCGTATTCACGGCCACACCAGAATGTTCTCTGATAGCGTCTGTCACGCGCGATAGCACCATTCGTCGGGCTCCCTCCAAAAATTGACGCGGATCGATGTAACCCACGTTAATGACCGCACCAGTCGAAATACGATTCCGAAACGCGGTTTCCACATCCTCCCATACGACCTTAGGTGTCGTCAACCGACCCGAAACCCCGAGTCCTACTCGCGAAAACCGTACCCGCACGATCGTACGTAATGTCTTGATACGCGCGATTAGCGATGCCAGACGCTGCTTCGATGCCATCGACACTCCTTCGCCGCACTGATACTCGACGATAAGTCGCAAGCACGTGTCGCACTGATTCACCCAGTCTCGGAATTCCGCAACACTGCGTAAAAGCCCGGATATCCGGGACAAAACCCCGAATGTGTCCATGAATACCTCCATGTTTACTTCTTCTGCTTTAATATTCAATTAAAAGGCACGCACTAGCAGACACGAGTGGTTGATGCGACTCTTCCGCCTGATGCGGTTCTGATCCGGATATCGAAAACTCAGGGGAAGAATGATCGCGAAGATGTTTATCGAACGATTGCGTGGCTCTGATTGAATGTACTAACCATCTACCCTAGCCGAGATTCATGAGTCGTTATCGCTTCGAATTCTTTTCTTCGAACTCTCTCATCCTCAACGTTTCAATCAGGTGACGTGATGTAGCGCTTGCTCGATGCGTTACCGCGCGTATTGAATTCCAGCTTTCATGATAAGGGTGTTTATACCCATCACGGGGGTTTCAAAATACGTTGGGTGATACCCGAATAATTATCTCGCTATACTCCCGTATGCATGTCATCGTGAAGCAGCCCCTTAAAATCAGTTCTCAAATGCTACTACGACGGTCAAGACGTACGTTACCGCGAGAAACATTTTAAGAATTTACCATATCTAAGTCGCGTACCTTAAGTGCAATTGCTTCGAAGTGAATCGCTTTTGAAGTGGATTATTTTTGGAAGTGCATAATTTTGAAGGAGACTGCTTTTGAAGGATATCGTCAGTAGTTCAACGCACGGAAATACAAGCGATTATACCGTAAGTTTCCATTATCATATTTTAGTGAATCGTTGTGTTAGTAACTTTGAGAATTATAAGAAAAATTGGTTTCAGATTATGTCATTACCCGTGAATTTGAATCGTCCAGCTTCCGGTACGATCACCTCTGCTGTGATACCGATCCGTACCTCTAGCCCGAAAGTATACGTTACGTGTCGGAATGTTGAGGTTCAAACCGAAGAAATTCGGGATGATATCGTCCACGAGGCTGAAGTTGCTCACGATGGCGATATTTTTTTAAAAGTCTTTCATAATGCAGACACCGCAATTGATGAACCACCGAGTGATCATTACGGAGATGAGCAATTTTGGCTGAATCGACATGCTCAGCAGACGTACTGTTTAGATGTCGACGATGATGATGATGATGATGAAGATAATGATGTATTTGGAAATATATATCAGCGGCATCGTGCGGGTGCTCCACAGAGCGTGGTTTGGCGGAACTGTGTCAATGCCAAAAAGATTAATTTTGACACAGTTTATGCGAATGCAATATCGAGACTTAACGCTTGCGATATTGCAATTCAGACTGAGCCCGAGCAAATTGACGATGATGGGGATGTCATTTTTATCGACGACGACGATAGTGCCCTATTTGCTGGCGATGTAGTCGAGTGGGAGAATTAAGTTTAATAAATTATTCAATCTTGAAAATCTTAATATTAATATGTCGGGTTTACTTACCTATCTTCCACCTTCCCTGTAAAGCGGTTGCGCTATTTAGATTAATCGTTCTCGAATAGTTATCGCGACAGCGCGTCGAATTACATTTCGTCGGTGGATTTTTATACGAGCGCGACGTTGCATTCTTTCATGAGATGGTTACGCTATTTAGGTTAATTAATCTCGAATAGTTATCGGTGTTGAATTATAGCATCCACGTTAGATCCTTTCGCGCCTTATCTTTCGCGCCTGCGCACCGATCCTCGCACACGTACGAAAATTCCGCGGTAACGACACGTGTTCAAAGTACCTTAAGCATTCGACAGATGGTGTCAGTATAAAATGCGCGCGACGCCATTTGAAATTTGAAAATACATCCCCCCTCTCCCCTGTGGCGTGTTCCTCTTACCCGCGAACTCGGTCGACGCCATCTTGAAATCCTCCTTCCCTGTGACGTCACCCCCTCACCCACGAACGCGGTACCCCCTCCCCACCTCACCCCCGCACCCATCACGCGGAAGAGCGCGGTACCCCCTCCCCACCTCGCCCCCGCGCCAGCGGCCGGTACCCCCCCCCCCCCCCGCACCGCCTCACCCCCTCGCCCCCATTTGGTCCAGAATTCTCATACCTTACCTACTTGCCTTATATTAAGTTAAACTTAAGTTGCAAGTACTTGAAAGTGTATATAATTTGACATGAATTTTTAGATGAAGTATTAAGAGGGTACAGTATAGGGTACACACCTCCTTATTCTACAAATTTGGTAATTAGTATTTTATGTTATTATGCACTATGTTTTCTAGCTCCATAGAGGCAATTGCGACCAAGGCCCCTTTTCGAGTTTATAAGGTACCGGCTGACGACCATTACATGGTCGATCCCTTCAATAGGGCCATGAGTGGGGCAAACCAATATCTCACTGACATTGATGTGTTCTCTGTACATCTCAATACTTTCCAAAAAAATCTTTCCGTTTGATTGTCACCAGCGTAGTTGTGTTTAATGTACAAGTTCTTCAGACTATACTATTCATCGTTTGTCATTTTTCATATCTCTGTACTCTAAAGTGTTTCCCGTTGATAATAATAATAATAATAATTATAATTATTTTGTAAAAATATATATAGTCATTGGTAAAATTGTATTTCAGGCCTTTAATCCCAGATTGTCGAATAATGTTTATCGAATTGACTTAAATTTAGCATTCTTTCAGGGGTAAGTTACAAAGATTTTAACTGAATTTCTATGAATGTTATTTTTTAATAATCTATTAAGTAAAGTAAGAATATATTAATGGTAAGTGTGTTCAAGAAGCATGCTTTTCAAGTCAACCCGATGAGAATTACTTGAGATAATTTATAAACAGTTACCATGTATCTATTTATGCATTTATTTATTAATGAACAAATATGAAACATGTATAAACAAATACATAACAAATATAAAATGGACTTACACGTGTGAACGTTGACTAATGTTTTCTCTACTTCTTCAATGTCGCAGTTCCGTAAACAATACTACGTTTCTTGCAATTTTCAGAAAAGTTTTTTATACAAAATGAACGGACATTAAAAAAATGCTTCACAATTTTATATTTAACATTGCAACATTGAAGGAAAACAACATCAACATTTTCAACTAAGCTCTTAATTAAATCACAGTTTCCATTTTTCATGATAAAATCTTTATAAAGACTGAAATAATGATCACAATGCAGAATCAAGCAAAACGTTTCTAAACACGGTTCTTTCAAACCACCTTTATTCGTTTTCTTTGTGTAACATTTTGCATTTTTAATGAAGTCATTATCGGGTAAATTCTTAGCAGATAAGAATTCAAGACATTTTGTACAAACGTGTTTTATTATTGAATTGGTAGTACTACCAGCTAGATAAAATATACTATTAGCATCATAACGAGAAATCCATTCATTAAAGTCGGTAATAGAATAAGTCTGTATATGAAATTGAACAGGCGAAGTCGTAGCAGCAACATTTATAGTTGAAGTATTAAAACACTCATTGCTTGAAGATGACAATCCAGGGTCCAATTTCCTTTTCTTTTGACAAAAATCAAGTAAGAATTCATCCGAGTTATTCACATAACTAGTACGTTCAACGTCTGATACAAATTGTGCTACTGATATATTTCTAATAGCTCGCAGTGCTTTTAACGCAGAAGGCATTTTTCCTTCTTTATTTCGAATTTGTGAAAATATGTTCTCCGTGACGTCTTGAGTGAAACGATGCCCCAAAATGAAATCGAATCTTTCTTGAAACAAAATTTCTGCAATGTCGCAAAATGACAGTGTAGCCAGAACGAATCCATAGTTTAATGGCTTCCAGCCAGTAGTAAAAATAATGTTTTGAAAAAGATCTACAATCGCATGTAAAAAAATATATTTTTGATCACAATTTCTTGCAGTAATTGAAGTTTTTCTTGTTTGAGATGTTATAACAGAAAACCATTTTTCTATTGTAAGAATGAATTCAGCAGTGGATAAGGCCTCTTGAGGCAAAATACCATTATCTATAGCAGTTTTTAATGCGCTCGCAGTTTTAGAAGAAAAGAAGCGAATTGCCGCACCTACGTTCATTTTATCGAAATTTGAGGGCTCAATATCTTCTTTTCGGATATGATGCAGTAAGCGTTTTTCTTGGCCATTTAATATTTCGTGAGTCCACAAGCTTGCAACGTATGATCCATCAACTGTATTCGTAGGAAGCTTCTCCACATCGACATACGCCTCTGGTAAGTATATTTTTTGTCTTAAAAGAGCAGATTTCAAATTTTTCAATAAATGACAAGGGTCTGGTGTAGTGAAAATTTCATGTCCGTTAAAAGTAAACGAATTTCGTCGTTTTCCGAATTTTGTAGCATTGATATTTAAAGATGTCCACAGGCTCCTATTTCTCCCATCTAAATCTGAGGAAAGTGAAAGAACGTAAAGACCACAAGCTTCAATGCTTGAAATACATTCTAGTATAAATCCCTGTATCAGATCTGGATCGATTGATTCTTTACGAGTAACGTGGCATGCAATGACTTGTTTCCATCGATTTTTTATTCCTCTAACAACGACTACGTATATTTTTTCACCCAGAAGAGTATTATCTCCTAAAGTTACATTACCCACAATTTTTCCTGTGGTTTTGTCGTAGTCATATTGCTCATTAATGGCCATTTCATCGTTTGATAATATACAAAATCTATCAGTTGCTTCCATATTTTCAACTTTATGACGTAGAAGCTCTAAGACATCTGAGAAAATTCCGAAATTTAACTTAAAATCTTGAATTCTTCGCATAAAATGGTAGTGGATATCCAGTACTACGAAGAAATGTATAACCGTGAACAGAGAGAGCAAATCTGAATTTAAAACCTTTAATAATACTGTCATTAGGCCATTGTGGTATGCGACCCTCTTGCAACATTTTTATTTGGTCATCAGTTAAAAATTTTTTAATCTTATTCATTTTGGTATGCAATTCTTGATTTTCTTGCTTTAAGGTGTTATAAGTAGCAACTGTTGCGGCTTCCAGTTGCTTCTGCAAAGCTTCATTTTCACGCTTTAATCTACAAATTATATCATCAGCCTGCCAAAAGAATGAAAAATCATGAATGCACGAAAAATGAAAAAGTTTGATACAATACAAAATAAATACTCTTATAAAACAAAGACTTAAATCCACGATAATGAGTACATTCCGTTACCTTATTCTCTAAAATAGTTGGCGTGTCATCAACATTTTGTACTTGCTCAATGGTAGGTATTTGATTAGATACACTATTGACTAGTTTTGCATTGGACGAGGCAATACTATTATTAAGATTCTGGAAAGTGAAAAATCCTCTGATTAAAAATGTCGAGCATTGGTAGAAAATGTACTATACATGTATTTTTTTAATTTATAGTAATCGTATAAAAGCAAAATAGCGTTTATAAATTTTAGGTTTTTGAAACTGTATTTTTAAAGAGGAGTAATTCAGAATGCGATGCAAGTAAACACATGAAGATTGCTGATAAAAATTTCTGTAATGCTGTAGAGGCACTTTAATTATATTTGTTCACTTAGCATTACTTTGTATACTGATTTTCGTGGAAGTGGCGTAATCATGAGAGGTGGATTTGGAATGTCAAACAATGTGGGAATGGCGTTTGGCATCAATTTTTTCCAGCCATCTTCACGATGGCTTTCAAACTGCGAATCTTCAAAGTGTTTCTATAAATGAAACAAACTTGTTAGAAAAAGATTTTTCTTACTAGAAGACCGTTTTGTACAGAAAATAATGTTTATATAAATTATACAAAAACAAGGTATCGGTTAAAATACTTCTATAAAACAAAAAACATTTGAATTATTTATTATGATCTTAATAGTAATTATAACAAACAGTATATCTCATGCATGGTGTATATAACATTATACATACTTCGCATAAGCGAGAGGAATCAGTCCGTTTCCAATTTCCACGTCGCATATTTTGTACCCATTTATCCCCACGTTTATCTTTTGGAAATCTAAAAAGCCGAACATTCTCCTCTGTTCTCTTGCTACAATTAATAGCACTGCAGCACGGCATTTTAATTCTTTTATATCTTAAAAAATATACCTAAAACACACAAATTCATTACCACATTTTATTTTGATTACAATAAAAATTAATTAATGAATATTTTTCACGCGGATTTTACAACCAGATCTATCGTAGCTACTCTAAATACCGTATTTCAATACGTTTTAGCGGACTCTTCGTATTTGTTTTCCCTCCGCAGAGGACCCAAAATGGCGGATGCGCATACTCACCTCTTTAGTGCTCTACTCTTACGAAAGTTGAAGCAGAGTTTGTAGCGCCTCCTACCTATTAGGTGCGTACTAAACTGTGAATGTGTGAATCGGGACGTATGTGTATGTGTATACGTGTAATGCACCGCTTACTTTAAAACCTGTCCACGGATCGTCGCGCCAGCGACACGTATGCAGCAGATAGAAGGATAAACATTGAAATGGAATATTTCTTCTTTTCTTAGGAAAAGAAAATATATTCAATTTCTTTGTATATCCTTCTATCTGCTGCATACGCGTCACTGACGCGACGATCCATGGTCACACGGCCTTAGAAAAGGTAAACCAGGGAAAGTGAGGACGCCATTTGAAGGATTTCTGGTCATTCCAAAATTTAATCTTTTAAATTTTATTTTAGAAATGACAGGGGTCCTTTGAATCACGTCCGTACTTCCTCCGATTTACCTTCTGAAAATATAAATATAATTAAAAGTATAAGTATAATTAGATACATAAATATATGTTAAATGATATACAAATTCTTTATTAATTTTAAATAATATTAGTCATTACAATTATTACAATAACAATTATCATATTAAATTCAACAATAATATTACAAAATTTATACAACTCCTAAAATATTTTACTTTATTTCCCAACTTGCTTCAATTCGTTGACATCAATAGAATCTGCAAAATAATTAAATTGTTTACAAAAAATTTTTTTTTCTTTTTGTTGTTTTTACGAGGGAAAACAGCGGGAATCTTCAAAAGACGCCTAATAGGATCCGCACTGCTAGGCAGTGTCGGATTTATACCGACTAAAACCGCTAACCCCATGCACATACAAAACACTCATTTCCACTCCTACATGCAATATAAAAAGTCAAACACTCATGCAATATAAAAAGTCAAACACTCATGCAATATAAAAAGTCAAACACTCATGCAATATAAAAAATGAAACGCACAGGCAATATAAAAAATGAAACGCACAGGCAATATAAAAAATTAAACACACATGCAACAGTCCGACAGCCAAACATATATACATAATAAAAAACGCATTACACACTCATACTGCAATCGCATACATGCAAAAAGACTTAAAAGTAGATTCGGATAGGGTGAAGGCACCAGTAGTCGACCATGTATCAGTAGTCGAACACTATCAGAAAAACATGAAAAATAAGGTTGTTAGATGTGACAATCTTTTGACCAGAGTGTAGATAGAGTGCAGTTAGAGAACTGCTCTTTGTTCAAAAGATCGTCACTTCTGAAAACCTTATTTTTCATGTTTTTCTGAAAGTGGTCGACTACTGATACATGGTCGACTACTGGTGCCTTCACCCTATACAAAAACACAATTAGAACCTTTGCTTTCAATGTGATCTGCCATACGTCAAAGCACATAATGACAAACCAGACATTGGAATCATAGGTTCTTCGGAACAATTTAGTAGCCTATTGGTGGAAGAAATACATTTCTTTAATACATGCATTCTAAATTTTATAATAAGTATATATTTGTATTTCCTTACCAATATGTACATCCAACGGTTCCCTTACTTCCGGTACCCCCTGATGGTCAACTGCATGCTGTGGCAAGCAGCTTACAACAATTGGTGCTACAAAATATTAAAATAGTTTTTAGTAAAGTAAATTATATGTAAACCATGCAAATGATTCTAGAGGTGAAAATAAGACGAAAATCAAGAATAACGATTTCGCGTTTGAGCCTCCATTTTGCAGTAATAATGGGTTAAATTAAAATTTCTGTCTCCTAAACTAGTTGTCGGAGGACTCTGGGCTTTTGTAGTTACATTGTCGACTAGCAATAGAACAAAAAAGTATTCATACATTTTTCTGTCTCTTAGGATTTAACATTTATAAAGCTTTTAAAATCCGAGATGTCAGTAAGGAAGGAATCTCGAATATTATAAACTTTATAAATGTTAAACCCTAAGAGATACAGAAAAATGTATGAATACTTTTTTGTTCTATAGCTAGTCGATAATGTAACTATAAAAGCGCAGTGTCCTCCGACTATTAGTTCAGGAGATAGAAATTTAACTTTAAACCATTATTACTGCAAAATGAAGGCCCAAACGCCGAAATCGTTATTCTTGATTTTCGTCTTATTTTCACCTCTAGAATCACCCCTTACAATATTTTCAGCACGTTTTAAGAAACGTACACCCTATATATTAAACATACCTGGAAGTTGAAGCGTTAGAACAGCAGTCTTACAAAGCTTCCTTTGTAATTTTTAGATGCCTAAAAAGTGCGCATCGCAGATCTTCCTGTTGCGAAGAGATTGGTGCATTAACAATGGATTGCCGCAAGCAGCAATCCATTTTAAGCACCTCTCTCGGTCTTTAACGATATCGGGAAATGCCCTCAGTAGGTTATTTCCCGATTCGCAACCTTTCACTTCGCACTTCTTAGGCCCGGACATAATCTGAAACTCAAATTGAAGCAATTAATAAAAAAACTTACAGTATCTCAAAGACGCTATATTACAAAAATTACTTAGCTTATGTGATGCCTGATCCACGTGGGTTATACTTCCTCGTGTCTGCGCCAAATTGCGCCAAAAAATTGAAAATGACGACGGTCGTCATGGTAACATTTCACCAACGTCGAAAGGTTATGTGTCGTGCTCACTGATACACCTAGGTATGTGTGTGTGATGTACCTAGCGCCTCCTACCTATTTGGTGCTAACTAAACGGGAACTTCGGCCAAACAATGACGGCTTGGCCCCCCTGGCTTGTACTACGGACGTACGAACAAGCAAGTCGGCATGCATCGAAGGAAACCGCGTTACACAGTTTTTTTTTTAAAGCAGAATCTTAAATAATAATTATTTGAAGCGAGAGGACAAGAAATACGTACATTTCGTTTTCAAATAACGCATAAACGAAAAGGTAATGTAGCAGAAAATGTACGACATGTGATCGTAATTCGTTATTGAGGTAAAAATCCGTAGTTTAATAACGGCCAACCCAACTAAATTTAAACAATAATATTAGGTGTATGAATAAATTCTTTCCGACTGGATTTACATAATCAGTACAAAGCTACTGAATTTCTATCGCGGTGGTATTTTTCATATTTTTTAAATCGAACTGTTATTGTACCCTAAAATCGGAAAGAATTTATTTCTACACCTAATAATCACCAATAAATTAAATAAAACTCACCCATTCGGACATTCCTTTCCTTCTTTTTCGGAAACCTGTGTCACTGGGTCACTGTACCGATCCTGGTCATCGGTGGACGAAAAGATTTATGGTAGGGCGCCCAGTGCTCAGCTGATCGCAGGTATTCGCAGGACACCACCCGAAGGTAAGGGTCGTAACGTCAAGTGCGTCCGGGTTAATGTACCGAATATTCACTTCACTGCACTGATACTAACACTGATCACTTAATTTATTTTTCACGGAACGTGTTGTTCCTACGTTATAAAAATTGGTGGCCCCGAAAGGGGCCGATTACTGTTAATTGAGCAGTTGCTCAATGTGGCCACCCTCAGCGCCTATGCACGCCTCCGCACGTACAACCAGCTGCCTTTGAACTGCTCGCAATGTTTCTGGCGTAATGTTTGCTACCACAGCATGAATCCGCACGACTATGTCTTCCAGTGAATCCACTGGCTGACGGTACACCTCATCCTGAAATGATTGTTGTACAACAAATACAAAACGTAAGTAAAAATAGAATACCTATAAAAAATTAAGAGCACTAATGAAATTACCTTCAGGTAGCATCAGAAGAAAAAATCCAGCGGGGTCATATCCGGCGACCGTGGGGGCCACGCAACAGGACCGTCGCGGCCGATCCACCTGTCCTGGAAGGTTTCATTAAGGTAGTCGCGGGCAATTGTGGCGAAGTGAGGTCCAGCCCCGTCTTGCTGATAGAACATGTTCTGTCGGACCTCATTTGGAATATGGGCCATAAGACCCGGCAGAACATGCTCTAAAAAGACTGTATACGCTGGACCGTCCATCCTGTCTGGCAGCATGTACGGCCCAACGATAAATTCGCCACAAATGCCCGCCCATACATTAATTGACCAACGGACTTGTGCTGCGCGTGTCCGAAGCGCTAGCGGATTCTCGTCGCTCCACACATGCCAATTGCGGGAATTGAAGCAGCTTTCCCTCTTGAAGATTGCTTCGTCCGTCCACAATATGTATTTGCAGAACGGCGGATTCCGCTGCGCTTCTCCCAACAGCCACCTAGAATATTGAACCCGCTGGATGTAATCCCCGGCGTGCAAATGTTGCACCCGTACATATTTGTACGGATGCAACCTGCGATCCCTGAGGAATCGGTGTATCGTCGTCTTGCTGACACTAGAATAAAATGCAAAAACATCCACTATTAGATAACATTTTTTTTTCTTAATTAAATAATTGCTGCATTTATCTTGAACTGTGACTTACTTTAGGCGACGGCTCAAGATGCGCACACTGATCGTGGGGTCGGCTTCAACGGCGTCGAGGATTCTCTCGATGGTGCCCGGATTTCGCGCTGCTGCGGGTCTGCCCACCTCGCTGCCTCGCGGCATCATGGACCCCGTCGAGAATAGCCTCGATGCTAACCGACGAAATGTATCCTCGTTTGGCGTTTGGATAGCAGGATATTCCAGCGTTACTACGTTACTACCATTGTTGAAAGTTATATTGATAAACGCGGCAATTTCAAGAAGTACCTAGAATGTTCAGGAATTTAAGGGGAGGTTCCAGTCTAGAGCCCAAAAAAATAGGTGATCTTTAGGAATTAATTAAAGGAAAACTAATATATATAATTTAATGGGACTTTTTGCTTTGTATTAAGGATGTCTTAAATTACAGAAATATATTTTTCGTTTTATAATTAATCATTGCAGACGGCACTGGGGAGTCGTTAAAGTCAAGGCGTTAAAATATTCATCTAAATTGGTGGGACCTGTATCTCCAAATGTTATTATCCGATTCGACTGAAACTTTTTTATTTTGAAGAATATACTTCTGGCTAGGGGGGAAAACAGAAAAAATTACAAAACTTACATTTTTTAGAAAATAACGACACTTGAAGTTTGAAATTACTTTTTTTCGTCCTTTCAACAGCTTTAAAAATGATAAATTTTCAATTTTTTGTAATTTTTTTCTGGTTTCCCCCCTAGCCAGAAGTATATTCTTCAAAATAAAAAAGTTTCAGTCGAATCGGATAATAATTTTTGGAGATACAGGTCCCACCGTTTTGGGAACACTGATTCGAGAAAAACGCGTTTAAAGTTTTACGTGAGCGCCGAGTGGCCGGTTGTTGCCCATGCATTTGCCGCTACTCAAATGCCTATAACTTCGGGAATTTTACGAATTTCAACAAATCCTTTTAGACGCGTATTCCTAAAAGGTTGAAAATTCGAAAAATGAAATAAATAAAATGGACTTTTAGACCGGAACCTCCCCTTAAGAATCCTGTAAACACAAATGTTTAGCCATTAAAACGAGAATTGTAAAATAATCTTTATCTCATTCTTGTAATTAGAAAGTGTATTTATTTTTACAAATAAGATAAACATTATTTGAACACACTTGTAGGGCTACAATCGTAAAATTTGTTTAAGTCAGAGCAATTGTAATTACATTTATTATGATTTTCAAATTTGATAAAAACCATAATCCGCAGGGGATACATAGATTTTCCTATAATTACTATCACGTTATATATATAGTATCATTTTTATATGGTACATGGCATCTTTCATAATGTACTACTGTGTAAAAAATACATCTTCAGTTTTCTGCTACTGATTAATATTGATTTCATGCAAATAACTCAGTAGGATCAATGTGTTACCAAGGAATCGCTAACTATATTAACGCAGCTCCTGTTTACCTTCAAACGCGCATACTAAAAATCATAGTTATAAATATATAACTAATTCTGTTATGTTCATGATTCATGTTTGTACATACGTATCGTTACAAAATATTTGAAATTCAAAAGTAACGCTTTTAGAAACAATTTGTTCACTTGAGGTAGCGTTTCTTAAATCTGTTATTAAATACATATTCTGATGAAAAGAATTAATGTAATTCTATAATATAAAGTTTGCCACGTCACAATGTACATTACACACGATAACTTATGAGCTTAAATAAGTCGACGTTCATACTTACAGGTGCAAATTAAAATTTACTTGACTCGCACAGCGTATTCGTTGTTAAACAAATTTTATGACAAATGTTTTAAGTTTAAGTAACACTGACTCTGTACATTTAGGTCGAGGCTCGGGAACAATTCGCAGGAACGCAAATTACATCATAAGCTTGCAAACGTTTTAATGTACATTCCATGGTAATTTAAATCGTACGATTAAATTTTGCAATTGGAAGATTATGATTAATATACTGATCGTGATATTAGTTATAATAGATTGATCATTTCATAGCGTGGGAATAAGAATATGATGTAATAAATTGTTCTTGATAGATTACAAAGTTCATCGATATTTGTGCACTGTTTAGTACCTTACTTTACATTATAGTATTAATATTTACACAAAAATTGAATTCTGTTACAGATTTAAAGAAAACACTTGGTTATTTTGTGCATTTGGAAAACATATAGTTAAACATAATTGTAATATGACGCTAAACGATGACATGTCGAATTTATATAGAAATATTTGTGTAAAGAATCTGTAATACTGACTCTTAGACTAGAATTTATGGTAACAATGCATAGTTTATCATACTCAACCCGCTGGTCGGCATCCCCGGGGTGCAAATGTTGCACCCGTACATAGCGGTACGGGTGCAACATGTTTTCCCTCAGAGTTCGGTGTACCGTCATTCTGCTGGCACTAGAAGAAAATGCAGAAACATCCATTATTAGATAACATTTGTTTCCCTTAATTAATAATTGCTGCAGTTATCTTGTACTGTGACTTACTCTAGACGACGACTCAAGTCGCGCACGCTGACGGTCGGGTCCTCGTCGATGGCTTCCAGGACGTTCTCTTGTTCCGCAAGGTTCGGCGCGACTCGGGGTCTACCCACGTCGCTGCCTCGCGGCATCATCGACCCCGTCGAGTTTTCGTCGGGGTTTCGATGCGCGGGTACTCCAGTGCCAACGCTCGCACGGTAGCATTTGCGTCCCCGTTGTTCCGCGCGTACACCCAGAACATCGCGTAATACTCTTCGGCTGAGTACATTTCTGGGACGAGATTACTAGCTGACTGACAGGATTTTTTCCCAAGCAACTTCCTCTACCCCCAAGTAGTTTCTCTCGTTCCATTATGAGTTTACTCCCACCAGGACAAGAGGCTTTAGGTAAAAAGAAGCCAGCACATTTTCGAAACACACGTGTTTTGCAGAAGTGCAACGAACGAACCATCCTACACTTTCACAAAAGCCCGCGCTCCGTCCTTCTACTGCCAATGTACCCATTGCTTGGAGATAGAAAACAGACACCACGTGTATTGGTTCGAAAGGGTCCGAAGGGAAGAGAAGCAGAAAGTCTTCGAGTTGTTATAAAGAAGAAAATGCATACCATTCCTGTTTCCCCTTTCCGATACCCTGAGTTCACGTCTGCTACGAGGCGGAACCAATTAAGTCATAAATTATCCGAACCTGTAGGAAACCGTTCTCTACCGCCGACTGGCGGGACAATACGGTCATAAACCGCGACCCTGGCGAAATGCTCTGGCTGATCAGCCTGATTAATTTTGGAGCACTAGAAATTACAGAGTATTATCCAGCATCAATACGTCTCGCGGAGAGACACAGGAAAAGAAGGGGTACTCCGCTGACTGCGCGTAGTCCCGCCTGCTTCGTCCTACCCTCAAATTAAAGACGGATCCCTTATCTCTCGTGTCTAAACACGCGCTCGAATTTCAAAACAAAAGCACGCGTCGACGTATTCGGTGCGAGAGACTGTGGGCTTGAGGTCCGATTGGCCACAAACTAACCAATCGGGCCTGCTTATCTCTCGTGTCTAAACACGCGCTCGAATTTCAAAACAAAAGCACGCGTCGACGTATTCCGTGCGAGAGACGGTGGGCTTGAAGTCCGATTGGCTCTAGTCGAACCAATCTGCCCTACATCCCTCCCAAACGGCCACTGTCCTCAAGAGGCCCTCTTCACAGCAATATCTCCTCCCCAAGGCCCACCTTCTCTCCCACGGAATACGTCGACGCATGCTTTTGTTTTGAAATTCGAGCGCGTGTTTAGACAGGAGAGATAAGCAGGCCCGATTGGTTAGTTTAGAACCAATCGAACTTTAAGCCCACCTTCTCTCGCACGGAATACGCCAACGCATATTGTCACTGAATTGAGGGACAATCTGGGACATGCAATGACCTTTACCGTTTCACTTCGTGGTCTGTTTTTATAATAATCAGATTTGTAAGTTCCAGCTTGTCCTTATCTTGATTATTTGTTGAAAAAGTGTCATTGCTCAATGGAAATCACGCGAAGGTAGTGGGCGTATTCCATCAGGAGAGGATAACAGTGTCATTGGCCAAGAGTGGGTTGTAAAATTCTCCTGCAATTCTTCTGTCGACCTGTTATTTGACCTCACTGAAGAAATATGGGGTTGTAGCGGTACGGTCAGGTGACTGTAATCGCGCGCGGTTGCTTTACCTGAGACGGGGCGCAGGACTTTTCGTTGTCATTGACGTATTCCGTGCGAGAGAAGGTGGGCGTGAGGTTCGATTGGTCCCAAACTAGCCATTCGAGCCTGCTTACCTCTCGTGTCTAAACACGCGCTCGAATTTCAAAACAAAAGTACGCGTCGACGTATTCCGTGCGAGAGAAGGTCAGCTTCAAGTCCGATTGGTCCCAAACTAACCAATCGGGCCTGCTTATCTCTCGTGTCTAAACACGCGCTCGAATTTCAAAACAAAAGCATGCGTCGACGTATTCCGTGCGAGAGAAGGTGGGCCTTGGGGAAGAGATATTGTTGTGAAGGGGGCCTCTTCAGGACAGTGGCCGTTTGGTAGGGATGCAGGGCAGATTGGTTAGATTAGGGCCAATCGGACTTCAAGCCCGCCGTCTCTCGCACGGAATACGTCGACATGTGCTTTTGTTTTGAAATTCGAGCGCGTGTTTATACTCGAGAGATAAGGGATCCGTCTTTAATTTGAAGGTAGGACGAAGCGGGCGGGACTACGCGCAGTCAGCGAACTACATGCTCTCTTTCTTCCTGTGTCTCTTCGCGAGCCGTATTGATGTTGAATAATACTTTTTAATTGCTAATTCCCAAAAATTAATCAGGCTAGCATTTCGCTAGGGTCGCGGTTTATGACCGTATTGTCTCGCTAGTCGACGGTAGACAGCGGTTTCCTACAGTTTTGGGTAATTTATGGCTTAGTTGGTTCCGCCTCGTAGCAGACGTGAACTCAGGGTATCGGAAACAGGAAACAGAATTTTTTTCTTTATAGCAACTCGAGGACTTTCTGTTTCTCTTCTCTTCGGACCCTTTCGAACCGAAACACGTGGTGTCTGTTGCCTACCTCGAAGCAATGGGTGGTACATTGGCAGTAAAAGGACGGAACGCGGACTTTTGTAAAAGTGCACGATAGTCCGTTCGTTGCACTTCTGCGAAGCACGTGTGCTTCGAAAATGTGCTGGCTTCTTTTTACCTGAAGCCTCTTGGCCTGGTGGGGATCAACTCATAATGGAACGAAAGAAACTTTTTGGGGGTAGAAGAAGTCGCTTGGAACAAATCTTGTCAGTCAGCAAGCAATCACGTCGCAGAAATTTTCTCTGCTGAAGAGTATTACGCGATGTTCTGAGTGTACCTCCCGAACAACGGGGACGCAAGTGCTGCAGCGTGAGAATTTTTGCGAGAATACCCACGGCTCCGAACGCCAAGTAAAAATTAATTTCCACCAATTTTTATAACGTAGGAACAACACGTTCCATGAATAATAAATTAAGTGGTCAGTGTTAGTAGGCGTGCAGTGAAGTGAATATTCGGTGCATTAACCTGGACGCACTTGACGTTGCGACCCTTAACTTTGGATGTTGTCGTGTACCTGAGATCAGCTGTGCACTCGGCGCGTCTGTCGATGACCAGGATCGGTTCAGTGACCTAGTGACACAGGTTTTTAAGCTGCAGGTGAATTTCCGAAAGGGTGAGTTTTAGTTACATTATTGGCGACTATTATTTTTTAAGCCTAACGCAGGCTGTGGCTTATTTCCGGCGATAATTCTCCAAATTTTCGTACGTAAATTTTTCTTCGCAGTTTTTAAACGGATTTATTCATTATCAACAACAGTGTTGGCCGTTATTGAACTACGAATTTTTATCACAATAACGAACTACGATCACTTTTCACTCGTTCCCTGTTGCATTACCTTTTCGTTTGTACGTTATTAAAAAAGGAAATTTACGTGTTCCTTATCCTCTCACTCCAAATAATGATTATTTTCGATTCTTCTAAAAAAAAAACAACTGTGTATTCGTCTTTTTCCGTTACACGTGATTTTCATCCTTTATCCTTTTTTCATTGTTCATTTTAAATGCCAAACTAACCATGGCAAAAGTTTCGATTTTTTTGTTACATCTTTTTCATTTGCCACTCTACCCAATGTCCTTCGGTGCATGCCGCCTTGCTTGTTCGTAGTCGCAGCGCGGCGCGGCACGCGGCCACGCTGGCGCGGGAGCTCCAGCGGAAGGCTCGCGCTCTGATTGGTCGGTGCTTTTTGTTATTATCTCTTTAACGAAACCTCGGAGAGAATTTTCGCAAAGGAAAAAGTTGTTTGCAATCACCCCCTGAATCACCCCCTTCAAGGAACCGCAGCATTGTTGGGACACCCTGTATACCAAGTGCCCAGAAATACTCGATACAATCCGTATCCGATAGACTGTAGACATACCTAAATGATAGAGACGACCTCTTTCGACAAAAGAGACGAGAAATCAATCGAAACGACTACTGTAGAAAGAAATTTCATTGTGTAAAACCGCTCGTTTTCGGGGGAAAACGAGAGCTCGTGTAAGAACGTTTTATTCTATACGGCAGGATTCAGCTTCCTGTCAGTTCGTGTCAGTTAGCGTGGATGATTACGAGATTTCGAGTGTCACTTGCTACATTATGATGAGGCGAACAGGGTGACATGCATTGTGCACGGCGAGCGAAAACATTTCCTATAGAATTTCCTTGCGAGCGAAAGAAATAAGACTCGCAGCCCTGAAGGTATGCACGTTTATGTGGTCGGCGAAATTTCTAAGAACGAAACTGATCGCCGAGTCGTTCCTTCTTTATTTACGGCAAGACTAATGTGACGTGAAATAAGTACCAAGGCCAACGTAACTTAACCCATACTTAACCCATGTTCACTCTCCAGTTAGTATAGAGCTCAATGGCCTAGCCTTACTACTGAAATCATTTTTTTACTAATTATTTTTTCGCCATCTCTATTAAATATTTATGCCAATAGTTTTGAAGGGTATTAACAGGAATTTTATTCCTTTTCGCGGCCTCGTACACAGATCCGCTTGCCCCTGTTTCCAGCTCGTGGAGGGCTTGGTCCATTCTCTCGGGCGGCCATGTTCTAGTTCGCCCGTCATAGGGCGACTTGTATAATTTTCTTGTCGCCTCTTTTTCGGTTAACCCGGTGGAATCTGTAACGATCGCCGCGAATATTTAATGAGAACAGAGAACCAAGAGAACTCGCGAGATTATGGTCTTACGATCGCACAGTGGTTCAAGTATACTACATGCTAGCTGGACAAAATTATTTTTTCGCAGGTTTAGGTTTATATGGAGTTCAAATTGTTAGAAAACAAACCTGATTCGTATCACAGTTTATTCTTTCACTAAAAATATCAATAAAATAAAAATATGACTAATTCAATAAAAGAAAAAGAACAAAACGACAGTATTGTACTTTAACTATAATATTATCAGTTATAACATCTTGTCTATTCCTGTAATTTCTGAGTTTTGAAGTTTAAAACGTGGTTTTTGAAATACTGTCGTTTTGGTTTCTTTTCCTTTATTGAATTGGTTATATTTTTATTCTATTAATATTTTTAGTGACATAATAAACTGTGATATGAATCAGGTTTATTTTCTAACAATTTGAACCTCATATAAACCCAATACCGCGAAAAAATAATTTTGTCCAGCTAGCATGTACTTGTATACTCGAACCACTGTGGATCGTCGCGAACGAGTTGAAGGGTTCCACTTACCAAATTCTTGTGCGAGGCGCAGACTTTCCGCCGCCCACGTTTCCTTCGCCCGCAATCGAGCGCGCGACGTTGTCGGACGGCTTCCCTGTAAACGAAGGATTATACATATAGTAGGTAGGTACATATGCGTTGATAATCGATTATTCTTTCGCAAAGAATCACCTCGTATGGGGACGTCAAAATGACGCGAAGGCCTGCGTCCTGCCGCCGCTGTTGTTGCCGCTCCTGCAGCTCCAACAGCTCCAACTGTTCCTCCAGTTGGAGCTGCTGGAGCCGCTGCTGTAGCTTCTCCTCCTCCTCTTCCACTTCTAATTGCCGGAGTTACTGCATCAGCAACTCCTTTTTCCCAGCTGTTTGCAGCAACTGTTCCTCCAGCTGCTGGAGTTGCTGCTGCAACATCTCCAGCTTTACATCGGTTGCTGCCAACTCCTTTCTATTTATTTCTTTCTCGTTCATGTTGACCTAAGCCAAAAAATCAAACAAAACGAAAGCTGTGTGAGAAATGAATTTGTTTATTATTTACAAACATACTTAAACTAACTATTCCATTGCGAGAGACAGGAGACGTTTCAAAATGTTTTAGCTGTCGCTCGTAGTCTCGGCAATTTCAATTTCGAAGCCTTGCAAAAAGAATGGGAATTTTTGCATTTCGGTATTTCCCGAATCCAAAGGGATAGCTGGGGCAAAATGTCTTTTGACGACATGTGAATGAATATCTGCAAAGAAAAAGATCCCCATAATGCTCCAGTTTTTCCATCCCTCACACATTTGCTGGGTATAATTACATTATTTGTGGAAGACATGCTTTCATGATGTAACACGTGGGATACCTCGCCAAGGAATCGTAACATGGTATATTTCAATAAGGTGCTAAAGCAGAGAGGACTTTAAAAATTGTCAAAAACGCATCAGTTCCAGTGTCTCGCTCAAAGTTTCCAATTTGCACTTGTCCTTCTATCTTAACATTATACTCGTGCTCTGGGGTCGGGTAGTGTTCGCGATGACCGCTGAATAACAGTTATTATTCTTGTTGTACATGTCTTCCACTATTTTTACTAGAACCTAAGCTGTATATAGTTTGTACATAGCTTGTATTTGGCGCCTTCGCACGCCCAATGATAAGGCTTGCCTCGCCGCGTTTCTCGCTCCCGTGATTCGGGTGGACCGAGTAGCTCGAGTCGCGGGCGCGGTAGGGGGACGGGCAAGCCGAATTACCGGCGATGTGCGAAAGGCCTTCGGTTTCTTCTTGTTGTTCACGCGCTAAGACAGTCAGTCGTTCTCAGTCGTTCTCGAACAGTCGTTCTCGAACATCAGTCACAGTTCGCTTGTGACTTCTGCCGCGTACGGACGTGTTCTGTTTTTCAGATCCTTCACTCAGTATCTGATTGTTATCGTAACCGATCATCGTGATTTTCGACTTCTGTTGCGGTGAAAAGCCTATTGGTGAAATTCAGTTTCTTATTAGGAGTGATAAAGCTTTTGCTTTTCACTGCCTATTATAAGGCCTTTCCAAAATTGCTGCCTTTGGCAGCCTGGAAGTCCACAGGGACTTTGATGACCCTGTACAAAACAATGGAGAGGGAGCAGGCATCAAACTAGCCGACCTGTCCACCTCCAAACTAGTAAGTAATTCTGTTTTTACTACTCCATTTATTAATATGAGCATGCACACCAGTAAGCGCCCTGCTGAGAGCGCTATTGATACTCAATTACTAAACTCGTCTTCTGAAAAATCGGATCGTTCGCCGTCCGTTGATATATCGAAAACAGAGGTCGGGAACCCCTTAGAAAAGAAAAAGTAAAAAAAAAGGAGAGGCAAGAGTTCCTCTGATGGACTTAATTCCTCATCGCAGTCATCGACCAGTGCGCCTCCTCTGCCACCTTCAATTCTAATTTCCCTACCATTAATTTCGTGTACGGATTCTGCTATGAACCTGGAAGTAATACCCAACATAAACGTTCAAAATAGATTTAACGCTCTGGCCGCGTTCAAAGTAGACCACATGACATTGTCGGCGTCAACCTCTGATTCCAAAAAAATGTCACCGGAAGTCTCTATATCTTCACCAATTAGACCAAAACAGGCTACCGGCTTGCCTGGTGTGGCTAAAATAACATCCAGCAGTACAGTAAACAGTAATACCAAACCCCCCCTCCCTTGTACATTTTAAATTTCTGCTATAGCATTCCGAAGTTCGAGCGAGAGCTAGCGCAAGACTTCGGTAAAACTTTTAATATTAAATACTTGGGCAACAAAATTAGATTGCAATTTGATAACATTGATTCCTTTATTAAGTTTAAAGAGGCGCTGAACGACGATAAAGTACCATATAATTAAATAATTAATTGAAATATTAATTGAAATAAATGTGCGATAATTATATAGAACAGGTGTTTCCTCACCGATTTCAATGATTTTTGGATATGTTGTAAAACTCAACATTCTGAACAACTTTTTCCTATACATATTACCGCCGCACGACCTTCGTTTCCGAGATATTTGCGAAAAACTTCTGCTGATTTATTTCGACGCAACGCATTCCACTTTCATACTTGTCCCGGGGAAGCATGGTAGCGAACCGATGTGAGTTTAGAGATTTGATCCAGAAACTTGCGGATGCCCGTCAACACTGTGACTCTGTTCGGCGGTGCCGACGCCGCCGGTTATTAGGATGACTCTGGTTCTAAAACATAATTTTTTTGCAAGAAAGAGGGTGCCTTCAAGAGCACCTGTTGGGTGTGTGGGGACACCCATCAACACCCCAAATCACATCGGTTCGCTACCATGCTTTACGCGCCCGCGAGCGGGCGCGCGCCCCCCGCGCTAATCTAGCCCAAAACCAATACTAATACCCGGGACAAGTTGGAAAGTGGAATGCATTGCGTCGGAATAAGTCAAAAGAAGTTTTTCGCAAATATCTCGGAAACAAAGGTCAGCTTCGTCATTTCGTCGGTGATAGTGCAAAACCGCGTATGAGCAGTTTGTAAATACCACGGATCTGCAAAAGTAGCAAAATTGAGATTTCGCGCTCACGGTTGCCAACCGCTGTTTCGCTTTTTGTAAAAGTCACTCCATTGATGTTAGTATTTATTACAAGGAGTGCTAAAACTGTTCCAAAAAAGTTCAGTCAAAGAAATCCCTTAAAATGGCTAAAATATTAAGTTTTTTCTTCCCCCTGTAAAATCGGTAGAATGCAGATCCGCGGTATTTACAAACTGCTCATACGCGGTTTTGCACTATCACCGACGATTTGTTTTGTCCCATGCTGGCACATACGCTGCGGCGGACGCGTACTGTAGGTAGGTAGGTTTACGGCAGAATACATTGTAGCAGTAGCAGCAGTTTTTCGCGAATATCTTGGAAACGAAGGTCAAGCGGCGGTAACATGTTTAGGAAAAAGTTATTTATAAATTTATTTACGGCCGTAATAATTAAAATATATGATTTCGGCGCACTAGTTCGGTCAATTAAAACAATAAAAACAAGCTATTTAGCAATTATAATTATATCGGCTTTCGACGTTTCAATCTTAGTTTAGATCCTCTTCAGGAAAGTTAGAACAATATAAAGTACTGCTTATGCTTTTGAAATTGAGTCAACAGTGCTATGGCACAACGTGTGACTCCCGAGTCAGTTGGAATAAGTCTAACGTATATCGTGAACAAAACATCTGCTTATAGAAGATGAAAACAAGGTAAATACCCTTGACAGTTCAATACATATTTAAACTCCCTGAAATTCAAAATTAAAGGATGTACCGTTTACAGTAACCAAACATTCTTGCTCATATGATGTGTATACACTCAAAAGGTGTTAACAAGCAAATAAACAATTACATACCCATAAACTGATATGTAGAAAATCAGTTCGATCATATAAAACCCTATGGAGCAAAAACATCATAAGACATTACTTCTTTAGTAATGTTGCGTAATATTCTTGTATTTTAGGTGTTTCATACCTAAGATTTACGCTAGGCTGTTTAATCATGTCAATTGTCTCCAAAAGAATTCTCTGATTTAAATTAGTTTCTTTATCAACAATCTTAACATTGTCAAAATCAAACCTATGATCAAACTCCAACGAATGCTTGGTTAAAGCAGTATGTTGTAAGAGAGATAAAAAAATATTTCTTTTATGTTCATATACTCTTCTTTCTAAAAGTCTAGATGTTTGTCCGATATAAACCTGATTGCAACCCAAGCAAGGAATTTAATATACGATGTTAGAGTGTTTTAAAAGAGGTATTTTGTCTTTAATCAAAGGAAACAACTGTTTCGTGTAAAACGGTAATTTAAAAATAGTGTGAATTCCGGCTTTTCTAAAGATTCTTCTTATGTCATTAGAGATATTATTACAAAACGGTAATGCTACGGTGTTCTACCAACTAATTGGTCCTACTTCATTTTTCTTTAATTCTTTCCGTCTTTCTGTTAACACTGGGTGGTAAATTTCAAACGTGCGCTCCTTAATAATAGACGAAACCATTTCTATAGGATACCCATTACGTGTCAAGGTGTTTTTTAAAAGAAGCAAATTAGCTGGTCGAAATTCCGGATTCGAAAGTAAAATCGCACGGTCAATTAGTCCTTTAATTAATCCTACTTTGTGTTGCATGGGATGCGCAGAAAAGAAATTAATGTATCTGCCCGACCAACTCGGTTTATGATACCAGTTTGTGATAAATTTGTTATTAGATCTAATTACTATTGTGTCAAGAAAGCTAAGACATGAATCATTTTCAATTTCATGTGTAAATTGAAGTCTAGCATGAAAACCATTAAATATATCGAGCAATGTTTGCAGATCCTCAAGTCTAAGACGAGTAATAATATCGGCCACATATATTTTGTAAAAAATAAGTTCAAAAGGTACCTTCGAGAGGGAAATCGTCTCTAATCTTTCCATTACTATATTTGCAATTACCGGGGAGATTGGAGACCCCATAGCCGTTCCAAACACTTGTTTATAATACACTCCATTGAATAAGAAAATGTTTGATTCCAATACAAACTTTACAGCTCGGAGAAAATCGTCTCGATCAATTTTTGTGTGTTCCTCGATTTCAATCCAACGATGATGAAGTACCTGTATGGCTAGATCGACAGGAATGTTAGTAAAAAAGGATACAACGTCCAAAGATACCAAACGTACCGATTCATCATTAACATGAATATTCCTGATTTCTTTGCAAAATTGCCAACTGTCCACTGTGTGGAACGATGATTTTCCTACTATCTTGGAAAGAATATTGGTTAAAAAACCCGATAATTTATAAGTAGGACCACCAATCGAAGAAACGATAATTCTCCAAGACAAGCTCTCTTTGTGTGTTTTAGGAAGTGCGTACGCTCTAGGTATAACCGCATTGTAAGTCTTAAGAACTTTGCATGCTTGTTCACTTATTTGTTTCTTTTTACACATATTAGAAATAATGGAATTCACACTATTTTTAAATTACCGTTTTACACGAAACAGTTGTTTCCTTTGATTAAAGACAAAATACCTCTTTTAAAACACTCTAACATCGTATATTCAATTCCTTGATTGGGTTGCAATCAGGTTTATATCGGACAAACATCTAGACTTTTAGAAAGAAGAGTATATGAACATAAAAGAAATATTTTTTTATCTCCCTTACAACATACTGCTTTAACCAAGCATTCGTTGGAGTTTGATCATAGGTTTGATTTTGACAATGTTAAGATTGTTGATAAAGAAACTAATTTAAATCAGAGAATTCTTTTGGAGACAATTGACATGATTAAACAGGCTAGCGTAAATCTTAGGTATGAAACACCTAAAATACAAGAATATTACGCAACATTACTAAAGAAGTAATGTCTTATGATGTTTTTGCTCCATAGGGTTGTATATGATCGAACTGATTTTCTACATATCAGTTTATGGGTATGTAATTGTTTATTTGCTTGTTAACACCTTTTGAGTGTATACACATCATATGAGCAAGAATGTTTGGTTACTGTAAACGGTACATCCTTTAATTTTGAATTTCAGGGAGTTTAAATATGTATTGAACTGTCAAGGGTATTTACCTTGTTTTCATCTTCTATAAGCAGATGTTTTGTTCACGATGTACGTTAGTCTTATTCCAACTGACTCGGGAGTCACACGTTGTGCCATAGCACTGTTGACTCAATTTCAAAAGCATAAGCAGTACTTTATATTGTTCTAACTTTCCTGAAGAGGATCTAAACTAAGATTGAAACGTCGAAAGCCGATATAATTATAATTGCTAAATAGCTTGTTTTTATTGTTTTAATTGACCGAACTAGTGCGCCGAAATCATATGTTTAGGAAAAAGTTGTTCAGAATTGTGTCCCCGACAACATATCCAAAAATCATTGAAATCGGTGAGGAAACATCTGTTCTATATAATTACCGCGTGAAAATTTACAATGACTGCAAAAATGACTTTACAATATATACAATGGTAACATTGTATATGTCATCGTTGCATATGTTATCATTGTATACATTGTAACATATACATGTATATTTTGCAAAGTCATTGTAAATTTTCACGCATTATTTATTTATTGTGTGGGTCCCAAAGTGGCCAATTAAGATAACACTTCAAGTAACGAATGTGCTGTTATCATAATGATGCATGGCACGCCATTGATTAGTTTTAATGAGTTTTACATTGGATGCAATTTTAGGTACCGTAAAATGGGGGAACATTGGCAGGTTTTTGAAACATTTTGTTATATAATGTAAAAATTAAAATGTTTACAGTTGCTTTAAGTATCCTATCATAACATTGCATGTTTCGTGATTGTACTACAAGTGTTGAAATGCATAAAAATTTTGTCATTTTCTTCTTTAATACATGTTAAATACCAGCCGGTACGGGGTAACATTGGCACATCATATAAATAGCAGTAACAGGTTAAGTTTTACTACTCTGAAGTCAGTAAAGACTGGTTCAGACACGTCCAGTAGTTTTGCACTTCGACGATGAAATTCAGGGCGTATCTCCTTTCGCTTCATGTTCTCCTGATACATTTGCTAAAATCTGGCCAAAATTCTCTGAACGCTCCAAAATTGAAATTGTAACAGGAGAACATGATGTCGAAAGAGGCGGCGCAAGGTTAGCGTCTTCGGAGAGAGAATCTAAGGCGGAGAACTATTCGACGTAGAGGCGCAGAGTCTTCGAAAGGCCTTTGACGATGAAATTCAGGGGATACCTCCTTTAGCTTCATGTTCTCCTGATACATCGCTCCAGAATCTGTCCAAAATTTTCTGAGCCGTTTCACGTCCCGAGTACTTTCCTAAGGAGTGAAAAATACCCTACTATACAAGGTGACTGAGAAATCGGTAACGATCGAGGAAAATCGGCGATCAAAGGGTACATTTATTGTACTTTTTGGACGCGGTTTCACGTCCCGAGTACTTTCATAAGGGGTGAAAATAATATAATTACAATATAAAAAAAGATGTGAAATCAAAATGAGCTGCAAGTACATCACAAAAAAAAGAAAATAATATAATCACACAAAAAAGAAAATAATATAATTACAATATAAAAAAAGATGTGAAATCAAAATGAGTTGCAAGTACATAAAGGTGCTTTCCAACTGCGCTTAAGATGACACAACTACATATACCCAGCTAAAATGCTGTGTTATTCCATTACTCATATCGCGGACATTTTAATTAACGAATCAAAAAGAATCCCATTTAAAAACATTGTCGTAAATTAATAGCTTTACAAAATTAATGATATACAAAAATTGCGCCAATTATAACAATGCCTATTTATACAAAGAAAAAAATGTATTAAATAATACCCATTTAAAAGAATCCCATTTAAAAACATTGTCGTAAATTAATAGCTTTACAATATTAATGATATACAAAAATTGCGCCAATTATAACAATGCCTATTTATACAAAGAAAAAAATATATTAAATAATATTAAGCAGATATATTTTTATACAAATAAATATTTTAATACGAATAAATATTTTATTCAAAATACTTGGCGCTGCGCAACCGAAAAAATGATAATTGACTTAGTCTTAATAATTAACAATAACTCCCTTACAATCTAAAATACATAAACATATACATATTATACATATACATATTAGAAACACAGTCAGATTTATTGTACATATATTTAATTCTAATATCATACGTAGCATATGCACACGCACACATACGCACATTCACGAACGCACGCACAAGAAAGAAAGATAGAAAAAAAGATTAATGCAATTTATTCAGTTTACAACACCAATTCGGGGCGATCTGCGCAGCTCCCACGGATCTGACACACGCGATTGGTCGTAGCACTTTCGCGATTGGTCGTAGCACTTTCCCTGCCTGTTTACTGCCAATCAACAGTGTATCCCTGCGCGAAACGAGTATGTTCTAATGTGGAACGCAGTTTAGGTCATATCAGGTCATATTATTCTTCCAGTAACGCTCCAGCGTACTGGTTGGAATACCCGTTTGCCGCGCGGCATCTTTTATAGATCTGAATTCACCGTCGCGCAATCCCTGCAGGGCTTTATTCATCCCTTCCGGGGTCCATGACCTCGGGCCCCCGCCATAGGGCGATTTGTTCCTCCTCGCCCTTGTTGCTTCATGTTGTGTTAGCCCCATTGCATCTGTAACAATCGCCGCGAATATTTAATGAGAACAGAGAACCAAGAGAACTCGCGAGATTATAGTCTTACGATCGCACAGTGGTTCAAGTATACTACATGCTAGCTGGACAAAATTATTTTTTCGCAGGTTTAGGTTTATATGGGGTTCAAATTGTTAGAAAACAAACCTGATTCGTATCACAGTTTATTCTTTCACTAAAAATATCAATAAAATAAAAATATGACTAATTCAATAAAAGAAAAAGAACAAAATGACAGTATTGTACTTTAACTATAATATTATCAGTTATAACATCTTGTCTATTCCTGTAATTTCTGAGTTTTGAAGTTTAAAACGTGGTTTTTGAAATACTGTCGTTTTGGTTTCTTTTCCTTTATTGAATTGGTTATATTTTTATTCTATTAATATTTTTAGTCACATAATAAACTGTGATATGAATCAGGTTTATTTTCTAACAATTTGAACCTCATATAAACCCAATACCGCGAAAAAATAATTTTGTCCAGCTAGCCTTAGTATACTCAAACGACTGTGGATCGTCGCGAACGAGTTGAAGGGTTCCACTTACGAAATTCTTGCGCGAGGCGCGAGCATTCTTCTGGACACGTCGCCGATGGCGACGGCGACCTCGTGGACGGCCCCGGCAGCGGCGTCGGTGCCCGTGAAGATGGCCCCAGCGATGGCGACCGCGACCTCGTGGACGGTCCTAGCAGCGGCGATGGCGACCGCGACCTCGTGGACGGTCCTAGCAGCGGCGATGGCGACCGCGACCTCGTGGACGGTCCTAGCAGCGGCGATGGCGACCGCGAGCTATTCAAAGGCCCCCGCGGCGGCAAAGGCGCCCGTGAGGACGGCCCCGGCGATGGCGTCCGGCTTCTCTGTAAACGGAGGATTATATAGTAGGTAGGTACATATGCGTTGATAATCGATTATTAATTCGCAAAGACTAACCTCATTTGGACATGTCATGGTGACGCAGGGCGTACCCCGCCGGCACCGCTGCTCCTGGCAGAGTTGCAGCTGCTCCAACTGCTGCTCTGCATGGAGCAGCTCGACCCTCTGCTGCAGGAGCAGCCGTTGCTGCTCCTCTTCATCCCTTTGCCTAACCAACTGTTCAGCGTGGAGCTGCTGCTGCAGCAACTCCTTTTCTGCAGCGTGCAGCAGGAACTGACGATTCAGCTCCTGCCGCTGCTGATCCAGCTGCTGCATTTGCTGCAGCAACAGCTCCATCTGCTGCTCTTTGGCAGCTATTTTGCTGCATAGATGTTCTTCGTTCATTCTAAAATCAAACAAAACGAAAACTGTGTGAGAAATTAGCAACTCAGATTAATTTATAAGATGTTCATTTAGCCTTGTTTCTACCCTTTTCCCGCAGAAAAATAAACCTAACAAACGGGAAGCTAGGATTTAATGAAGAAGTTATCCAGTGTGTTATTTGCAAGCAGAGTTGGGCATTAACTAAATAAAAAATTATGTAAATAAGGATCAAATAAAAGTTACTTTCACTTTAGATTATTCGACGAATAAAGTCAATTTTTTTATTCGATAAGAATAATTGATTCGACGAACAAAGTTAATTTTTTTATTCGTTATTCCAAATTTTATTGAAATACAAATTTTGCCCATCTGTGTTTGCAAGGAATCGTTTGACAAAGATTGGGTGCAGTGTACTGTCTGTGACGCTTGGGCACACGTCGAATGCACAGATCAGGAGAATATGAATTATTTTATTTGCGAGTTTGTACGAAAAAATTGAAAAAATCTTGTATTGTAATCATTTGGACCTAAAAATCTACTAATTTAATAGTTGGTCGGTACTGGACGGCAATTTTTCGTTTCCTAGAAATTACCTACAACCTTTTTACATTTGCGAATTATCAATTCTTATTATTGAATTTCACAAAAATAATTTCCCTCCTCTTACCTATTAAGGGGGTAGACACGGGTAATGCAGCGCGCTGTATACCGACACAATCTGGCCCGAAATTTTCATTCTTATATGAGCAGATTTTGGGCTGGGCGAGGTCTCATTCGAAAGAGGAAGCTTCAACGCGGAGCGCTCTGCTCATGGTTCAACGAGATTGTGTTGATATGTAATAATATGAGTGTCCAAAGTAAAGCAAAAGTCGACAAAGTATACTAAGTTTTAGTGGTCACTAAAAGAGTTTTGTGACTCAAACGGTGAGCAGAGCGCTCCGCATTGAATCTTCTTCTTTCGAATGGGACCTCGCCCAGCCCAAAATCTGCTCATATAAGGACGAAAAACGAAAAATCGTGACTGCATTCTCAAATACGAATTCCGCCATATTGGCGATAATACAGAGCAAGTCACGTGACAAATTTAGTTCAGGTAGTTGATACGAGATGGCGCCTACTCGGGAGAACTGCCAACGTGGAATTATAGCAAAACTGAAGCGTTAGCTGGATACACAAGCCACAGTAAAAGCGTGATGCAGTCAATGTATGAATTTTCGAACGATTGTAGGTTAGGTTATATGCGTTTTAGGCATATAACTGCTGGGAACTGTGTACATTTACTAAATTAACGCTTTTATTGTAACACATACATCACTTGAAATCGCTGTCGAATTTATGTTATAATTATATTGCCACATTATTTAAAATAAAAAAAGAGATTGGAACTTTTTTACTAATACTGGAAATATTGATTTACTGATATCATATTTTCAGAATGTGGAAGTTACAACAACTATTTGCAATTATTGTTCTTATTATTATTCTTCCGAGTATTGTATATAACATATAACAAGGAAAAGTCTCCAAATCAGTCCAATTGACTCCCTGATTTTATTTTTGTAATTCTTTACGGTCCTATGCAGAGATGGGCATTATTTAAATAAAAGAATATACTTCCGAATGGCCCCAGTGGCCGATCGACACGAGGTTTGGGGGAGGGTGTGTGTACCCTAAATCTAAAATTCTATTTAGCTTCGGGTATTTATTAGTTTCCTTTGTTTATTCGAAGGCCTTTCATCTTGGGCTTCGAATAATTTTTCTTCTTTCATTATAACTTTATCCTAAGGTCGTATTCAGATATATTGGCCGGTCAATTCGTTTTCGCGAACAGCGATCGAGGAGTATGGTGGGGTAACGGTAAAGTGTCCAGACGTCCCGCATTATGCGGGACAGTCCCACATTTTCCCGTTTTTGAGCTCTTTGTCCCGCATTGAAAAATGTCCCGCAAAGTGTCCCGCATTGGACATGTAACCTTTTACATTTTCGCAGTGGCATAAAGTTACTGTTTCCTGTACTTGATACTAGATGGCGCTAATACTGTTAAATGTCAGCAAAGGTTTCTGCGCGTCTGGTTACGCTTGGCGCGAATAGTTTGAGAATACGTTTAACTGTTTTATCGGATACGATTCATGAGAACATCGTTCGTACGAAAACATTATTTGATTGTCAGTCATGGTCCTGTAAATGTTGTAATAGAGTACTTCTACGATCTCACGGCTCTGCAAACCTTTTTTTTTTTGCTTGTTTGTCCCGCATTGGCCCCCAAAATATCTGGTCACTTTAGGTAACGGGAATGCTGCTCGGCTCCGTCTGAACGTAGCCGTGTGGCTGTTATGACCAATACGAGATGAAGCTATCGAGAAAGAATCAATGTTCAGACCAATAAAGCTCCTGAATTTTTTCGGAGCTAAGGCACACCTATTCTGATGTGTGTATTTCTACGCTGACAGCTCGGTTTGGCCTATACACACCAGAAGCTTGGCGCTAACCCCATCACTTCTGGCTCACTCTTGTTCTGCGAAGGCGAGAGTGAGATGGAACGAGAGCGAGTCAGAAAACGTTGCAAATAGGAGCACCGAGGCAGGGAAGCGGTACCTATGGTGGGAGAATACGCGTTACGAAACGCACCGGCCAATAGATCTGAATGTAAAGTCTCGTTAGCCGCTCGCTGGTCGGGACCAGCGTTGAGCCCGTACCATGAACGGAGCCCTAATTTCGAGGCTGAGTTTCTCGCTTCTTTCTGGCCGAAGGGGGGAGCGGGATGGAACGCTTTGCGTGCGCGACGGGCGCGAGCGCTCAGATGGAATCGTGACTGTTCGATGCATGCGCGCCACGGTCAGATAGCCAGGCACGGCACGAGTCTTTTTTGCGCCATAAGCGAGCTTGCCAAATTCCGCCATTTATTATAATACATTTAATTTAGCTTCTTCATGACCTTACTCTTAACTTTTACTCGTAGTTTAAAACCGTTGTAGTATAATTTGTAGTATTTCATTTAAAAATTTATTTTCAACAATGCCAACAATGAAAACGCCATTTTGCGCCTCTTGTCAACCTTACGCTCTAGCAGTTGCCTAATTTTGCAGAGTAAAGTCATAAATAATCTCAAATAAATGTAATATACTAAAGGGCGCAATTTGACAAGTTCGCTTAGGGCGCAAAAAAGACTTATGCCGGACCTGCGTCAAGATTTTGCGAAGCGGTTCCCGTGCTCACCGTAAGCGCTTGCGACCATCGCGCACGCCCGTCGCGCACACAAAGGACGGAGTGTCAGGCGTCCGAAAGACGGAGCGAGACAAAATATCAACGCGTCGTCTGTCTCGTACTGTCCTCGCTCGCTTTCAGTGCCTTCGCTCACTCTCTTTCCATCTCGCTCTCGCCTTCGCCGGACAAGAATGAGACAGAAGTGGTGGGGATAGCGAAAAGTCCGTATCGTGTACACCAAACCGAGCCCGTAACGATCTTAGATGCTCGAATAACCGACGAGAACCTTTGTGGCCCGAGCCGCACGAGATCGCCGTTGCTCGGCGATGTGTCATCGATTATATAGAAACAGAATTGGTTTTTTTTTCATCGTATCAATATGAAAGTGACACAAATGAATTCCTGGCATTCTCCCGATTAAATTGACAGAAAATAATTTAAATCAGACTATTTTTAACGAAACGGGCTTCCAATTCTGCAAACAAATTTTCACGTAATTTCCTAAATTATGGTCCGAATAATATCAATTTTGGGGCCAATTTGATCGAGAAAACATGAATCGATTCACATCACTTTCGCAAAGATCTGATTAGAAATTCAGAACTGAAGATTTGTCACTGCTTAGTGCGTAACATTGTATGGCCCCGCTGAATTCGAGCGTCGAAACCCACGAAACTCAGCGAGTTGCATGATTGCCAGCGTGAAGGACAAGAGAGGACTTTGCATGGCGAAGGAAAGTCAGCCTTCTATAGAACTCAAATCGAGAAAGACTTTGCTGACAAACTTTACATATGTACATTCGCCTCAAATAAATACTTTAATTGTAAAATTTAGACGACAAACTATTGTTGAATTTCGCCAGTTCTTACATATGCATCACTTGGTTGGAAATTCCTGATCCCAGAGTTTCATGCATTTACCTATTGAAATGTTGCTTCAAGTCATCGGGAAATTGCATTGCTTCTTCTCGTACATACATATATCTGTTCGCGAGTAGGTGTCACGAGTGACGCGGCTTTAGTTTCCCAAATAAATGCACATTTATTAGGGCCCTCGGTCGACGGCGACTTGAGTCATCCAGTACTGAATATGAAAATGTCCATATTTCTCATTACACCTTGATAAGAGTGTTACCACCGATGGATTGGTGAGTTTATGTCCACGAGAATGAGTCGAGACGCGAAGCAATTCGGTCTATTTTTTCTTATGAATACATGATTAGGACACACACACACTACGTTCACTAAAAATAGACCGAAATGCTCCATGTTTGGCATCATTTTCATCAGTAATGCAGTGCTCTGGTGAAGAACATCGTAATACGGAGCTAATATTCTAGGCCCTAGAATCTATGATATTGTCAATGTGCAGTTGAAACGCACGCCGCTTCACACTATCGTTTCTTAGCATTTATACGGGGTGATTCTCTAGCTAGAGTCGTCAAACGCGATGCTCGCCAACAATCATGTGTCTCGCTGAGTTTCGTGGGCTTCGACGCTCGAAACCAGCGGGACTATACAATGTTGCACGCTAAGCAGTGACGAATCTGAAGTTCTGCAATTTCTAATCAGATCTTTGCAAAAGTGACGCCAATCGATTCCTTACAATTTTATATATAATGTTTGTTCATAACTGCTTTCTGCATAGGACGTGTAATAAGTGTATTTCATGTTCTGTTTCGGTGCTTTGCTTGTAAAAAAATGTCTAACCTAACAAACTTCATTTTCTGGGGACATCCCCTCATCTATTTTCCCTTTTCACTTATAATTCCTTACTGCTAACGTAGAATATTGTAGCATAAGCACATTTCAAGTAATTAAAATGTACAATGAATTTTCTACGTTTGCAGTACCAGCCGACTTTCCGTTTAAATTTTTATAAGTACAACGCAACAGCTGAGAATTTATTTCCTTATTCAGAATAGAATACGGAAATAGCAAACAGCTCCCTCTCGCGTTTACCGGGCAATCGTCGATCTATCGGTATTATCATTTCTGTGCAGAAAAAACCTGCTGTAATACTGACCTGCCGAATCGGCCAGGTCACGTGACGTGTCTACCCCGTTAATCGCTAAATTCAGAGGAGTTTTTAAAAGGGTCCTGGCATCCGAGGGTAAATGAGTTGAAATTGATTTCTTTAAAATGGGTAATAAATCGTTACACGTTTATCCACCCTCCAGAATCGAATTATTAATAAACATAGCCAAGATGTGCGGACCGACCGAATCAGCGACCTTTAAGTACGATTTTTTATTAATTAAACAATGAAATCGTTTGTCCAACAATGCATTTCGTTAGTGTAGATGTAGAAGACGTTTATCCACCTCAAGATTTCGTTTGTCCACCCTCCAGAATCGAATTATTAATAAAAATAGCCAAGTATGTTGCGCGATTTATTGAAGATTTCCAAATGAAGCGCCGGTTCGTGCCCGTGGAGCGCTAATGCACTCAGCTCGCGAAGTAGAGCGGGAATTTTACAAAATTCAACGAGGTAAAATTTGAACTATGTATGTATTGTTACAAAAGTAAACTTCGTTTGTCTGCTGACAAGATTGATCTGATCTTTTACAAATGAACTCCTTGCTTGTCACCTCCGAGCGCCCTACTCCTCCAATTTCGGCGCGTTCTTCCGACTCCTTCCCTGGATCCCTTCGTCCAATCAAGACGGTGTTGTCCCTGAAGCTTCGACAGAGGGTTGTCCTTCAGCCATCTCTCCGTCCTTGGCCCTTCCTTCGCGCTTCCTCCTACTCTCGGCTGGTGGTCGAGGTACGCTTTCCGAGTACATAGGTTACATAGGCTACGTATAGTACATACATTTCTAACAGGTAGGTACGCGCAACCCTCAGGGTCAAGACGACGTCGCCCGCGCAAAGGTTATGACTTTATGACTTTCAGCTGCTCCTAACCGAGTTTTTACCTTAACAGGACATCGGCAATTATTGAAAGGGAGGACAGAGTTTTAAATGGTTTTACGAGACGAGCAGCTGCTCGCTCGACGAAATTTGGCACGCAGATGTGGAAGGAAAAGTTAAGCTATTTATTATCCTCGCCTGGCCTAACTGTAGTTTTGAAAATTACTGAATGCAACCCCAGATTCTCTACGCTTTCTGAGTTCAGGTATTAACTATTAATATTCCACGAGCGCGTTTGAAAAACTGGCAGGGAAAACCCTCGAAAAGCACAACGCGCTCTTCGTGTTTGTGAGTCCTGACAATAAACTCCGCCTTGTCCCCCGTTTCAAACTTGCTTAAGACCTTCCAGATGTACCGTTCGCTTTGAATCTAATTATAATATATCTATCTTTCGGTACAAAAGGATTTTGAATTTCGCTCTCGCATCAAACCTTGATATCCCTATGTCTTATGGCTAACTTCATATAATATACGCTTTCACACCAGCGGATATCGCAACAAGTACGATACGGTTGAAACGACCTCGTATAAGAAAGAGACAAAGCATGATACTTTGCCTCGCTTCGAAAGTGAAGTTAGGAAAGATGTCGATGAAACAATACTAATTTGCGTATCAATATCTTTTTATTTATATGTAGAATGATGTAATATTTTGTACAATGAAAGATAACGGGATCTGGGAGTGAAGGAAGGAAAGATGAATCAGTTTATTCGACGGGAATTCATGCGACAGCCGCACATACTTTATTCGTACATACAGTATATTCGACGTTGCAGAACGTTTTTATTAAGTACAATAAATTAAATGGCAATAATATGGACACTGGAACTAATTGGGACATCTAATACTTCTTTGCAAATATCTTTTGTTGCTATATACAGTTTAACAGTTTGTTTGAACCCTATTGTGCTAATTAAGTAATTGTATTAATTATTTATAACTCATATTTTCCATGTTTGCATATATTCCCTCAAAAGTTGCCTGGGGAATCCAAGACCGTATTCTTAATATGTCTAGATCTGTAACACATTTTGTAATGGAAATACATAATAGCTTTTTTATAAGCGTACAAAATTTTACCATAGATTCATAAGATGTCAAATATTACCTGAAATATGGTACTTATTATTGCAGCACGTTCCAATTTCGAGAAATTTTCGATAGATTTTATATGCTGAATGATAAATTTATCGACGCGCATTGGTTTGTAATTTGCGCCCAAATCTGAATGCTTCAGATCTTTAAAATATGCTTCACATTTAGAGGATGTGACTACATTCGATGACAGAGGGAAATTTCCCCTCATCACCTGTGTCCAGAGAGGAAAATGTCTAGCTAATTTAATTAGATTAGGGACAAGTTCTGGACAATAAAATTCGTTGTACATATCTGTCTTGACACTGTTTTTTTGTAATTTATTCAGCCGAATCCCTGATACTATTTATAAATACAACTATACTTTCATTTTCATTTAATGTTTCTAAATCATCGTATTCTTTGTCATTCTCGTTGCTCGTAAATGTGAATGACTTTATTCTTTCGAGTAAATACGATCGCTTCTGCTCACATATTACTTTATTTCCATCGGCATCTTTGCCATCGTACTCACTGTAAGCGACAATAAATATTGAGTGAAGCAGTGTATTAAAATCTTCCACATTACCACACGATGACATTAGCCCGTGCATTGCACAAAGAAGTTTTTAACTTTAGGATGCGTTCTGTGAAATACATCTTTGCTACAACTAATTTTTATTAAATGAGCAATATCAATTCTGATAAAACAGTGAAGTGGATGTTGCAAAATTTCGCCACTAAGGTCGGTATCATATATATTGGCCGGTGAGTTTCGTGAGGGGTATTCTCCCACCACAGAGTTTGCCTGCCTCGGTGCTCCTTTTCTCAACGTTTTCTGACTCGCTCTCGTTTCATCTCGCTCTCGCCTTCGCAGAACAAGAGTCAGCCAAAAATGGTGGGGATAGTGCCAAGCTTCTGGGGTGTAGACCAAACCGAGCTGTCAGCGTAGAAATACACACATCAGAATAGATGTGCGTTAGCTACGAAAAAATTCAGGAGCTTTATTGGTTAGAACATTGATTTCTCCTCGACCGCTGTTCTCGAAAACGAATTCACCGGCCAATATATTTGATACCGACCTTAATCCAATTATAACAGTCGGAAATGTAAGTCTTTAAACAACGTTCATTGAATGCTAAGCTAAGCTGGTTGCATTCAAAAGCGTCAGTGAATAATCGCAATCAACTTCTGGAGGCACTGGGTGGCTCCGTGTCTCCTTCAACCAGTACGTAATTAAGTTTGTATCGTGCATTTCTGAAAGCATTTGAAATACTGCATTTGTATACCATTTGCACCTTTTACAATAATTTGGTATAAGAATATATGTTTCTTCTCACCATTCCAGTCGCGTCTATTTCTATTTTCCTGAACGTTTAAATTAATGTTTTATACAATTCCATCTGCATAGTAGACCAGTAAAGACAATAGAAATGATTCTTTGAAATCTCTTTAATGTACCCTGAGTATTGCCCCTTATATTTCAACTCACATAACGAATTAATAGGATCAAGATCTTTATTGATTCCTAATTCCCGTACGATGGCTTCTTCCTTGATTTTCCTTAAAGTACATTGGCGCGCAACATAAAGACGTTCAGGATCGTCGTAGGTTAAATCTGATGCTGCATCATTTCTCCATTTTCTGGGTTTAATATTTTTAAGTTGTTGCCCAATTTCTACCCTGTTTGTTCCTTTTACTGCTCTTGTCTTTTCATGCGGTATTCCCGAAGTATCGACTGTGTGCACTCTTTATACAATACCAGTGCCAGGAACCGGTTCATATAGACAATGAGCTTTAAATTCGGTACCGCATTCATTGCAAATACCATGTATTTTCAAATATGTTTCCGCTTCCGGAGAATCGAAAATTTTTCCATATTTAAACGTATAAACGCACGGAAGTTTCGTTTTTAAAAAACAAGCTTTGCAAATAATATCAGTCCCACCAGGACTAAGTAAGTATTTTATAAGATTTTCCATGAGTGCCCTTTTCTTTATAAACTTTCAATACAGGAGCAATAGATTTCCATTACTCCACAGACAATGTAATATCAAAATATAATTGCGGCAGTTTAGTATTCATTTTATTCGGAATATTGTGAGGTTGGAATTCATGGCTAATATTAGGTACTTTCGTTAGAAACATTAATGCTATCCCCTATTTCTTTTTCTTCTTCTTCAACCAGAATATTGAAATGGTATGGTATGGTTTTATTTTTCCTTTAAGATTTGCATTCTATAAAGGTGGCGCTTTAGGTTCGGCGTGTTCCTATACTGCCCAAGGTACTCTAGTCATGCAGAAGATTTAAATGTTTTTCAAATTTTTCAACAAATTCCACCTATTGTTTTAACGTAAAAGTTCAATGTATCTGGTGATTATTTACCTGAAATTTTTGCAGCTACTTCTTCCCACACTTTCTCCGAACGACACTTTAATTTGCAACTCCCATCGAATAATTCACACTTTTCACACTTCTGCAGCATGTGCAGAATAAAACCAGAGTCTATCAATGCTTTCCTATGCATTTTTCACTAATCACCACAATGAAATCGCAAAACGATAAATAATATAATCTTCTCACAGTTACATCACAAGCCGTAACCTAGATAGCACAAAGATGTCCTAAAGACGTCCAGGCCCGGCGTTCACGACGTCTTAAAGACGTCCACGAACGTCCAGAAGACGCCTTAAAGAGGTCCTAAAACGTCCATTTTGACAAAACAGTACGTCTGTGAGACGTCCAGAAAACGTCTTGGTTACGTCTGAAACAGACGTTCTTAAGACATCTTTAAGACGTTTGTGAGACGTCTTGGTTAAGTCCGAAACAAGCGTTTTTAAGACGTCTTGGTTAGGTCCGAAACAGGCGTTTTTAAGACGTTCGTCGGTACTGGTTCGATTTAATAAACAGTTAAGGAAGTAAATGGTTTTCAAAATAAGATCAAACTCGATAACAATTTATTTCGTTTACTTAATTCCAATTAGTTTTATTTGTAGTATTATTATTATACAGTGTGTCCGCGGGAAAGCTAAACAGCCGGCTTCCTCCTAAACTATTGGAGATAAAAATATAAAAAAAATAGGGAATTGCATGGTTCGAGGGGGCCAATTAATTAGCGCGAACGAATTTTCTTATCGATTATTATTTTAAAAGATACGATGGTCAAGTTCGGTTTTTCAAATGGAACTATTTTTTTTGAACACCTGAGTTGATAGTGCGTTCCAAGACAAATTCAATAAGCTTTAATGTATACACTTTATTTTCACTGGTTTTTAAGATATTGCGCTTGCAAATTTACTGATTTTCACTGGAAGAAAACTGTCTGGTATAGCACGGACCGGGGACGGTCTTACTGGTTCCACGGGTGACACTGCCTTTTGAAATAGATACCTACCTGCCAAAGGTCTACGCCAGGCCCAAAGGCTGGACAATTTTTTTCCGTCAGAAATGCTACTTAGGTAGGTACATCTGCGGTATATTTATTTCGCACTTGCTTCTACGCTCGGATGGCCGGTTCTTTTGGGAGGGATGCAAGTTCGATTGGTTAGGTTAGGAGGAGTGAAAGTTGCTAGACTAAATTTCAATCATAGGGAGCAGATTGTATCAGAACCATTCGGATTTGCATTCCTCACAAACGGCTGCTCTCTTGAAGAGGCCCTCTTCACAGCAATGCCCACCTTCTCTCGCACGGAATACGTTAACGCCTGCTTTTCTTCTGATATTGAAGCTCGTGTTTATACTCGAGAGGACCACGCGTCGACAGCGGGCTACCCCTTTTCTTCCTGTGTCTCTCCACGAGCCGTGCTGACGGTGGATTGTAGGAGCGTAGATATCTGGATGCCAGTTATTGAATTCAGGAGACGTTAGAAACATTTTATTACAAAACACACATGTACTATAATTAAAGTAAATCGTATTCCTCTCGGGCAGGAGTACTGATAATGATCGAACTTGCGCCCCACTTCGCGCAGACCAATTACACGGAGAGTAGTCGGGTCACACACTGCCCAAATGATACAGGGTAATTCTGGAGCAACGCCCGTCAAGGAGATGCGCTGGCACCCCGTGGCGAGGACAGACCTTCGCTGTGCCTCACCCGATTTTTATGGCTTTTTTTCCGGAAAAAGGTACGAATCCTGGGTCGAACGTAGCGAATTGAAGTCGACCCTCCGCAGTCGAGGGTGAATTATCCATTACAGCGTATTAAGAAACCCTTTTCTTCATCGTATCGAAAGGGAAGTGACGCCAATGGATTCCTTATGTTTTTCTGACGAAAATCATACCAAATGTCATGCAAATCGGACTACTTTGACACAAGCTATTTGTATTCCCTATGTAAAAGTTGTCCGATTTACACGACATTTGTAATGATTTTCATCGGAAAACCCCAAGGAATCCATCGGCGACACTTCCATATCCATACGATAAGGAATAACGAATTGTTTTATTTCATAAAAAGGTAGGTACAGGCCGATTCTGGTGCTGCGCCCGTCACCCCGTGGCGAGGACAACACCCCGCAGTGCCCATAGAATTTTATGGCTCTTTTCGGAAAAAGGTACGAATCCTGGGCCGAACGTAACGAATTGAAGTCGACCCTCCGCAGTCGAGGGTGAATTATCCATTTGAGCGTATTAAGAAACCCCTTTCTTCATCGTATCGAAAGGGAAGTGACGCCAATGGATTCCTTATGTTTTTCTGACGAAAATCATACCAAATGTCATGCAAATCGGACTACTTTGACACAAGCAATTTGTATTCCTTATGTAAGAGTTGTCCGATTTCCACGACACTTGGCATGATTTTCATCGGAAATCCCCAAGGAATCTATCTGCGACACTTCCATATCCATACGATAAAAAATAAAGAATTATTTTATTTCCTAACCAGATACAGGGTAATTATGGAGCAACGCCCGTCAAGGAAATGCGGCGGCCTGGTACCCCGTGGCGAGGACAGTCCTTCGCTGTGCCTCACCCGATTTTTATGGCTTTTTCCGGAAAAAGGTACGAATCCTGGGCCGAACGTAACGAATTGAAGTCGACCCTCCGCTGTCGAGGGTGAAATATCCATTTGAGCGTATTAAGAAACTCTTTTCTTCATCGTATCGAAGGGGAAGTGACGCCAATGGATTCCGGGCGTTCTCCCGATTAAAATCATGCCAAACATCATGAAAATCGGACTATTTTTACATAAGGAATACAAATAGCTTGTGTCAAAGTAGTCCGATTTGCATGACATTTGGTATGATTTTCGTCAGAAAAACATAAGGAATCCATTGGCACCACTTCCCTTTCGATACGACGAAGCAAAGAATTTCTTAATACGCTCAAATGGATATTTCACCCTCGACTGCGGGGGCTCGACCTCAATTCGCTACGTTCGGCCCAGGATTCGTACCTTTTTCCGGAAAAAGCCATAAAAATCGGGTGAGGCACAGCGAAGGACTGTCCTCGCCACGGGGTACCAGGCCGCCGCATCTCCTTGACGGGCGTTGCTCCATAATTACCCTGTATCTGGTTAGGAAATAAAATAATTCTTTATTTTTTATCGTATGGATATGGAAGTGTCGCAGATAGATTCCTTGGGGATTTCCGATGAAAATCATGCCAAGTGTCGTGGAAATCGGACAACTCTTACATAAGGAATACAAATTGCTTGTGTCAAAGTAGTCCGATTTGCATGACATTTGGTATGATTTTCGTCAGAAAAACATAAGGAATCCATTGGCGTCACTTCCCTTTCGATACGATGAAGAAAGGGGTTTCTTAATACGCTCAAATGGATAATTCACCCTCGACTGCGGAGGGTCGACTTCAATTCGTTACGTTCGGCCCAGGATTCGTACCTTTTTCCGAAAAGAGCCATAAAATTCTATGGGCACTGCGGGGTGTTGTCCTCGCCACGGGGTGACGGGCGCAGCACCAGAATCGGCCTGTACCTACCTTTTTATGAAATAAAACAATTCGTTATTCCTTATCGTATGGATATGGAAGTGTCGCCGATGGATTCCTTGGGGTTTTCCGATGAAAATCATTACAAATGTCGTGTAAATCGGACAACTTTTACATAGGGAATACAAATAGCTTGTGTCAAAGTAGTCCGATTTGCATGACATTTGGTATGATTTTCGTCAGAAAAACATAAGGAATCCATTGGCACCACTTCCCTTTCGATACGACGAAGCAAAGAATTTCTTAATACGCTCAAATGGATATTTCACCCTCGACTGCGGGGGCTCGACCTCAATTCGCTACGTTCGGCCCAGGATTCGTACCTTTTTCCGGAAAAAGCCATAAAAATCGGGTGAGGCACAGCGAAGGACTGTCCTCGCCACGGGGTACCAGGCCGCCGCATCTCCTTGACGGGCGTTGCTCCATAATTACCCTGTATCTGGTTAGGAAATAAAATAATTCTTTATTTTTTATCGTATGGATATGGAAGTGTCGCAGATAGATTCCTTGGGGATTTCCGATGAAAATCATGCCAAGTGTCGTGGAAATCGGACAACTCTTACATAAGGAATACAAATTGCTTGTGTCAAAGTAGTCCGATTTGCATGACATTTGGTATGATTTTCGTCAGAAAAACATAAGGAATCCATTGGCGTCACTTCCCTTTCGATACGATGAAGAAAGGGGTTTCTTAATACGCTCAAATGGATAATTCACCCTCGACTGCGGAGGGTCGACTTCAATTCGTTACGTTCGGCCCAGGATTCGTACCTTTTTCCGAAAAGAGCCATAAAATTCTATGGGCACTGCGGGGTGTTGTCCTCGCCACGGGGTGACGGGCGCAGCACCAGAATCGGCCTGTACCTACCTTTTTATGAAATAAAACAATTCGTTATTCCTTATCGTATGGATATGGAAGTGTCGCCGATGGATTCCTTGGGGTTTTCCGATGAAAATCATTACAAATGTCGTGTAAATCGGACAACTTTTACATAGGGAATACAAATAGCTTGTGTCAAAGTAGTCCGATTTGCATGACATTTGGTATGATTTTCGTCAGAAAAACATAAGGAATCCATTGGCGTCACTTCCCTTTCGATACGATGAAGAAAAGGGTTTCTTAATACGCTGTAATGGATAATTCACCCTCGACTGCGGAGGGTCGACTTCAATTCGCTACGTTCGACCCAGCATTCGTACCTTTTTCCGGAAAAAAAGCCATAAAAATCGGGTGAGGCACAGCGAAGGTCTGTCCTCGCCACGGGGTGCCAGCGCATCTCCTTGACGGGCGTTGCTCCAGAATTACCCTGTATCATTTGGGCAGTGTGTGACCCGACTACTCTCCGTGTAATTGGTCTGCGCGAAGTGGGGCGCAAGTTCGATCATTATCAGTACTCCTGCCCGAGAGGAATACGATTTACTTTAATTATAGTACATGTGTGTTTTGTAATAAAATGTTTCTAACGTCTCCTGAATTCAATAACTGGCATCCAGATATCTACGCTCCTACAATCCACCGTCAGCACGGCTCGTGGAGAGACACAGGAAGAAAAGGGGTAGCCCGCTGTCGACGCGTGGTCCTCTCGAGTATAAACACGAGCTTCAATATCAGAAGAAAAGCAGGCGTTAACGTATTCCGTGCGAGAGAAGGTGGGCATTGCTGTGAAGAGGGCCTCTTCAAGAGAGCAGCCGTTTGTGAGGAATGCAAATCCGAATGGTTCTGATACAATCTGCTCCCTATGATTGAAATTTAGTCTAGCAACTTTCACTCCTCCTAACCTAACCAATCGAACTTGCATCCCTCCCAAAAGAACCGGCCATCCGAGCGTAGAAGCAAGTGCGAAATAAATATACCGCAGATGTACCTACCTAAGTAGCATTTCTGACGGAAAAAAATTGTCCAGCCTTTGGGCCTGGCGTAGACCTTTGGCAGGTAGGTATCTATTTCAAAAGGCAGTGTCACCCGTGGAACCAGTAAGACCGTCCCCGGTCCGTGCTATACCAGACAGTTTTCTTCCAGTGAAAATCAGTAAATTTGCAAGCGCAATATCTTAAAAACCAGTGAAAATAAAGTGTATACATTAAAGCTTATTGAATTTGTCTTGGAACGCACTATCAACTCAGGTGTTCAAAAAAAATAGTTCCATTTGAAAAACCGAACTTGACCATCGTATCTTTTAAAATAATAATCGATAAGAAAATTCGTTCGCGCTAATTAATTGGCCCCCTCGAACCATGCAATTCCCTATTTTTTTTATATTTTTATCTCCAATAGTTTAGGAGGAAGCCGGCTGTTTAGCTTTCCCGCGGACACACTGTATATACCGGATATAGTAGTCTGAAAAAAGGTGTGAAATTAACTAATACCCTATACGAAGAATTAAATAAAGGTGTATGCAAATATTCCCTGCATTGTTACGCGTCTTATTATTTGGTTGTATAACTCCAAATTTTCTCTGTTTCCTTTGTGTTGGTCATAAGGTGGTTGGAAAAGATCGTCTTCCCTAACGCGAGTAGTCTGTAAAAAGGTGTAAAATTAACTAATTCCCTATACGAATAATTAAATAAAGACATGTATAAAGACGTAGGGTAAGTCAAAGAGAGATGGTCATACGGGAGAGATGGGCAGTGACAGTATTTTTTAGAAGGAAACGCCTGCTGGCGCTGCCTCGATGTGGGTACAAAGTAACATTCATAGAAAAGTAACATTCTCAGTTCAAAGCGTTGGAATAAAACATTTTTAAAGGTTTGCAAGTCCACTGTGAAATTTAAGCTAGTGCTTGAGTAGTTAGGCTATGCGGATTCTGGACCAAATTGCGGCGAGGGGGTGAAGCGGGGCGGGGGGTACCGCGCTCTTGCACGAAATGGGCGAGGGGGTGAGGCGGGGAGGGGGTACCGAGTTCGTAGGTGAGGGGGATGACGTCACAGGGGAGGGGGATTCCAAAATGGCGTCGACCGAGTTCGTAGTTGAGGGGGGATTTCAAAATTTTCAAAATGGCGTCGCGCGCGCCGGTCGAGTTCGTGGGCGAGGGGGCTGACGTCACAGGGGAGGGGGTGGATTTTCAAAATTTCAAAATGGCGTCGCCCGTATTTGGTATTGGTGCCACCTATTGGATGTTTAAGGTACTTTGGGTCCGCGTCGGTATTTGGGCCCGCCTTGGTAAATTTTCCAGGTTTTTCATACATTTCGTATTGACGCCACCTATTGGATGTTTAAGGTACTTTGGGCCCGCGTTGATATTTGGGCCCGCATTGGTAAATTTTCCAGGTTTTTCCATACATTAAGTATTGGCGCCACCTATTGGATGTTTAAGGTACTTTGGGCCCGCGTCGATATTTGGGCCCGCATTGGTAAATTTTCCAGGTTTTTCATACATTTCGTATTGGCGTCACCTGTTGGATGTTTAAGGTAGTTTGGGCACGCGTCGTCGCCGCGCAATCTCCGTACGCGTGCGGGGATCGGTGCGCAGGCGCGATCGCGACCGATTCGTGGAAATTCAAATCGCGTCTTCGATGATGATTTCTGAGGAGGAGGGTGGACCATGATTTCTGAGAAAAGATAAGGAATCATGGGGCGCGACAGGATTGAACGCGTTTTGACACCTACGTGCATGCGCTTCGTGCCGTGTGTTTATATTTGAATCGTGGGACCGATACAGCGCACGTGCAATGATGTATACATAGAGCGATAATTATTGTAAATCAATCATCGCGATAGTCCATGGAATAAACATTGCACCGCGCCATGCCGTATGTTTATATCTGAGCACGATTGATCGCGTTTTGGCGTCTACGTGCACGCTCTTCGTACCCTGTATTTATATTTGAATCGTGGGACCGATACAGCGCACGTGCAATGATGTATACATATAGTGATAATTATTGTAAATCAATCGTCGCGGCAGCCCATGGAGTAAACACGACATTGCGTTCGATGATGATTTCTGAGAAAGAGGGTGGTACATAATTTCTGAGAAATCATAGAGCGAACCGCGCCATGCCGTGTGTTTATATTTAAGCATTGACTTTTCCCAAGACCATGCCTCTAAGAAATACCCTCGAGAAAACGCAATGGCCCTGAAGCAATAAATTAGGCGTTGCGTTCACGCAGCGATAATTATTCGGGGTAGAGTTCCGAATATTTCCACGATCGAGAACAGGGCGACGTCTCAAGTACCCTTCTCGAAGGTCTGCAAGTCAAGCGTCGTGGGAGCGTGTACGGGTGAAAAGAATTCGTACATAGACCCTAGGATGTCTGGTTTACAGTAGACCAGTGTCAGGACTCCACCCCCCCCCCCCCCCCCACATATTGCCTATCCGGTAACGCTATTGACTTTTCCCAAGACCATGCCTCTAAGAAGTACCCTCGAGAAAACGCAATGTCCCTGAAGCAATAAATTAGGCGTTGCGTTCACGCGAGCAACTAAGCGATAATTATTCGAGGTAGAATTCCGAGTATTTTCACGATCGAGTATAGGATGATCGCCCTTATCGAGTAGATTGTAAGTCAATTTTTGGAAGGATGTTAAGTCATACGAAGTTCACAAATGTAGCGTAAAAGAACGAAATAGCCAATAAACGTTTATTGTCATGTAGCATATAGGTAATATTTTCCGTCACTTCGAAGAGGGCACCACATAATAATCACGTGCAATCAGCATTCGCATTTTCATTAGACCGGGCGGCCGCATGGAAGGGTACCTTCCCCATCCTGCATTAGTGGTAATTGGAACCATAGATGGGCAAAAAACTATTTTAACTAAAAAATTGGTATCGAATATAAGGCAGAAATTTTATTCGAAACTCATAAAATATAAATAACCCGGAGTTATTTATTATTCGAAGCGCCGTAAATAATGTTTTCATTCGACAGGAATTCATCCGAAGCTTCGAATATTGTTCTCCCTTTCATTTATATTTATATCCGAAACTTATTTAAATCTGGGCGAGCCTCGAGCGCCTTTGATCGCAGTCGTCAGCTCTTCGAGCCGAGCGACATTGTATCGTTCACCCGTCTAATCTGCAGCGCGAAGTTGCTCGGCGATGTGTCATCGATTATACAGAAACGAAATTTCTTTATTTTTCATCGTATCAATATGAAAGTGACAGCATTGGATTCCTTGCATTCTCCCGTTTAAATGGACGAAAAAAAAAATTTAAATCGGACTACTTTTATCGAAACGGGCTTTGAATTCTGCAAACTAATTTTATACGTAATATCATTAATTGAGGCAGTGAGAGCAAACAACGGACTAACCCACATTCTTTTCGAAATTAAGGTAGTAGCAATAACATATACCAACTTGGAACTATATTTATGAACCCAATGTGCGCCACTATGGGGTGACTTACGTTAATATCATTTTTTGAAACGATACGCTACTATTGTGGCTTTCACACGCAGGTGGCGAAAAATCAAGCCTACCCTGTCGTAGCCAAATTTTTTTTAATTGAGACGGGTACGGGACCAGTTGATATTGTTTTCAAACCTCGTTACAGTAATCTGGGGTGCGAGTGGTAAACCTGCCATAAAAGGGGAGCGCGCGCATCGTCTATTTGAGACGGGGACCTCCGATTCACTAATAGCTGTTTGCGACGTTAATTTGAAAGAGACCATCCTGGAATTCACCTTATTTTTTAGGTAGCGTCTCTGGGAATTGTTTCTGTTCATATATGCATGAAAAAGGCATACGACTAATATCGTACAACAACCAGCTGCAGCTTCGACTGTTATTCGAATGTGGTCGTTCTGGGTTATTATTTCAAAACCACCGTCTATTTTACCAACAAAATTACCTTTTTTTAAGAAAAGGTACAAAAAGTGCGCCAAGTATATAATCCCGTCAAAAAAGAATCCCACTTAAAAACATTGTCGTAAATTAATATCCTATCAAAAAGAATCCCACTTAAAAACATTGTCGTAAATTAATAGCTTCACAAAACTAATGATATACAAAATTTGCGCCAATTACAACAATGGCTATTTATACAAAGACAAAAATGTATTTAATAATATTAAGCAGATATATTTTCATAGAAATAAATATTTTTATACGAATAAAATTTTTAATTATTTTACGAAAAAATGTTAATTAATTGTCTTGGTTAATAAATAAAACAATATAAAACAAGACAAGACACCATTGAGACAAGAAAGATGTATATAATAATATTAAGCAGATATATTTTCATAGAAATAAATATTTCAATACGAATAAAAATTTTATTTTCAAAATACTTGGCGCTGCGAAACCGAATTGGTGTTGCTAAACTGAATAAATATGTATAAATTGCATTAAAATCTTTTTCTTTCTTTCTTGTCTCAATGGTGTCTTGTCTTGTTTTATATATTGTTTCATTTATTAACCAAGACAATTAGTTAACATTTTTTATCGTAACATCTAGCGAGGTTACGTTTATCTCCACAGATGTGCTCTCTCTCTGGCTGTCACGTGACAAAAATTTGTTACGCGATTGGCCGAAAGTGCCGAAACCTTCATCCAATGAACGACGCGCATATTGGAGACATTTCCTCTCCCTTTCATGTTCCCTTCTTGCCCACACTTGACGTTGACGATGCTTAATTCTTAAGAACGTGAAATTCGTCAAATTGGAACTTTGCATTGAAATATCTCAGCTCATAAGGCACGTAGGACCAAAACAAAGGCGCTTTTCTTATGAAAATCAAACCCAAGCTATCCATTAAGACCATTCAAAATCTAATCGGATCAGCCGTTATTAAGATTCGATAATCTCAGGGTTTTTGATAGCGGGTCGTGGCGTACTAGAGACACTGTGCGTCTCGCGCTGCGCATATAGCTATATACTTGGCGCGAGACACTACCGTGTCTCTTGACACAGAGACACAGAAAATAATTTTACTCAACAATTAATAATTTTATTTTAAATTACTAACTAGTTTTACAACATTGGAAGGAAGACTGTTCTGGAAGACTTTTTCTGTTTAAGACTTTCCAGAACATCTTAATCCGAATAATGGTCGAAGCAAATTCGAAACTTTCGTCCGGAATTTGAAGAGAATCTCGAGGTAACGAGATCTCGCCCGTATTTTGCCAGCCCGCCGCGAAGCTCCGGTTTCCAAACCTCCGATGACCGAGTGCTACGAACCGCGTGATAGCCCAACTCTCGGTCACGTCGTCGGTCGCGCGTCCCTAGAGTTCTTAACTTAACTGTCATTGAGATTTTCTGGGACCAACATTATTATTGTATTGCAATATCCTTCCAAAATGCTAATATTAATTAATTAATACGAGGCATAAATCCTTTGGTAACTGTAGTTAACAAAATGAGAGTTCGCAACAGATTTAGCATTTCAAGTTTCACCGTTTTTTGTCGATGTTTTCAACGATGCATCTTTTAAATGAAAAGATATGTAGTGCTTGTAGCTGATTTAACTACGCTTCCCGACGACGTACTACTTTCAAAAAAATCTCAAATTTAACGGTTAATAGTGACCATGTGGGAAATTGTGAGCGATTTGGGGTGCGGCTGATATGTTGATTGAATCAGATATGTTTGTTGATCAGAGTTATCCTCGTTAACGTTTTTGGTGGCCCTAATAAGGGCCGTTGGTTCCTACTGGCCCTGAGAAAAGGGCCGATTATTAATATTTTAAAAACGTTGCTGAAAGTGGCCACCGTTGTGCCTTAGACAGGCGTGTGTCCTCTTGACCTTGTTTTCGAACACTCGATCCATCGTTTCCGGCGTAACGTTCGCAATCGAAGCTGTGATATTGTCCCACCAACTGCTCGATGGTGCCCGGATTAGTGGCGTACACCTCGCCCTTCAGTGTGTAACGATTCATTACGGGGGGACACGAATCTTCCTCTCACCAATCGCGCCTGGCGTGGTCCGCCGCTACCGAGTGCGGCCGCGAGATGGTTGCGCGCCGAGCGGCGCTCTCGCTCGCGAAGTCGTCGCGGCGCCGCTGATAAGCCAGCGCGGCGGGCCCGTCAGGCAGATTCGTCCACGAGCGATACCAGCGAACGGATCGAACTCTCCCAGCGATCTCTTGTGCAAACAAGCTGCATCATTGCGTATTTTTGGATTCTCCAACTTCCACGGCGCCTAGAGGAACGCGAGTTCGCCGACCTCTAGACGCAAGTCGATACCCACTGTCAATCTTAGGGTCAGACTTAATCTGTCCCGGAGGACATTCTAAAGTATCCGTTTCTCCCGCGGGTTTTACCCACTGGGCGAGCGGACTCAAGGCTTCCCGGCCAGGGCCATTGGTGGAGACAACCAGCCAAGGCACCAGAACGACCCCCCCCCCACTCCTATCTCTACCGCCGACACGTACCGAACCGCGACCGCGACGTGCCGCGCTCCGCCGCCGAATCGAGCACCGCGACCGCGACTGATCCGCGAACTGCCGCTCTAGGTTAAGCCGTAGCCCTAAGTCTAGGTTAAGTCGCACACACTCTGTTAGCCAGCATAGACCTGGCCGGGTTAAATTGTATTCTAGTCATAGGAATAAACGCCCTTTGTCCAGTTCACCGTGTCTCATTCACTCGGCCGCCCAGGACACTCGTCCGTTTGGTAACCTCCACGGAGCGAGGTTACATTTGGCGCCCAAACAGGGACCAAGAGTCATTTTACCGAGCGAATGTCCAAGGTGGGCTGGGTATACGGGCTACCGAAGGCCAAACTCGCGGCGTGGGCTGAAAAACGCGGGATCGACCACACGGGAGATCTCGATACCCTACGAGCTCGAGTAGTGGCACACATCAGAGCCGTTGTCATGACCGGGGACAACGACGACGCCGAGGTCTCGATAAACATCGACCCTCCGAGCGACGATGAGGACACTACGACCCCATCGGACAATACGCCGACACAAGGGAAGGCCGCTCCAAAGGAGGCGCCCCTGATGAGTTTCTGCCCGGAGCCAGGAAACAAGCTCGCAACAGAGGCAACTGCGTCCGCCACCGCCACAGACACCTTTCACGCAATGGAACAAGTGAGACGGTGGGGCGGACACTACGATGGCGATAAAGGAGCAGATGACTTTCTGGACCAGCTAGCCGATCTACAGGACAGCTACGAGGTCACGCCGGACCAGATGTTACGCTGTTTCCCGGGAATACTAAAAGGCTCGGAGCTTCAATGGTACCGGAACGAAAAAACCGACATCCTCACGTGGGACGCGTTCTTAGAGGCATTCCGGCAAACATACCTGCCGAGGCGTCGGCAGCATGAGCTCGAAATAGCCATCCACCAGCGACGCCAACGCCCGGGCGAGAACGTCCGCGAATTCGCCACCGCCCTCCGGATGCTTATGCGCCGCCACGGACAAATGTGCGCCGCCACCCAGCTGGATTGGTTGCATTCCAATCTGCGAACGGAGTACCGCCACTACATCAAGCGAGTGGACTTCAACTCGCTCTCCGGTCTTCTCAGCTTGGCCGCCGATTACGAGACGCTGCGCGAAGAACAGCCCAGCAGCGCCCCGGTCCAGCCGGACATTCCTATACCTAGCCTCGCCGCGGTAGGTAGCCGTTATAACCGGGACGAGTATTGCTCGAACTGCGGTCAGCGTGGCCATTTTCACCAGGACTGCCGCCGGCCAGGGCGGCGATTCTGCAGTCGCTGCGGTACGGAAGGCCGGCTTAGTCGAGAATGCGACTGCTCCCCGGCTGCGGGAAGCGACAACGGGTCCGGTGGACGAGGCCACGACCGGAGCACCCAGCCCCAACGGCTTCAATAACCCCAGAAACCAATAGCCGCCCGTATCTGCTAGTAAACATCCACGGCCGGGAGTTCCAGGCCTTGCTGGACACGGGAGCCTCCCTTTCCTATATCAATCGGAAGGTAGCGGCATGGTGCAAGCAACACGGCGACCAAAAAACAGGCACGGACTGATGGGTTTAAGTCGCAAACGGCGCTACCGCGCTGCTAGACGGAGAGATGGAGCTAAGGATGGTCGTCGGGGATTGTGTCCTTGCCATTACGTGTGGGGTCCTCCCCAGTCTCACGCAGGACATGGTCCTGGGGATTGACGCCGGCCTCCAGGGATGCACCGTGGAACAAACGCAGCGACTCGAGGCGTTGCTCGTCGATGAGCTGCAGCACTTCGACAAGTTGCCGGGGCTCACGCTTATGGCGAAACATCGCCTCCGGTTGAAAGCCGGGACTGAGCCGGTAAAACACCGGTACACGCCACGCAACCCCGCCATGCAGACAATTATAGACGGGGAAGTGACACGAATGCTCGCGGAAGGAATAATCGAGCCGTCTTCCAGTCCATGGAGTTCACCGGTCGTTATCGTCACGAAGAAGAACGGGAAAAAGAGATTTTGTATTGATTTCCGCCGGATAAATGAAGCCACTGAAGAGGACGCGTTCCCGCTGCCCCAGGTCCAGGCCACGTCGGAAAAATTGCGAGGTACCCGGTACATCTCCACACTGGACCTGGCCAACGGGTACTGGCAAGCGCCCCTCGACCCCGATAGCCGCCAAATCACCGCTTTCACCGTACCGGGGCGAGGCCTCTTCCAATTCAAAGTCATGCCTTTCGGAGTACACTCTGCCCCGGTCACCTTTCAGCGCCTGTTGGACAAGATCATCGGACCCCAACCGAGCGTTCGCAATTTGGACGATATTATCGTGCTCGGGATAACTTTCGAGGAACACCTTGAGAACCTGCGAGAGATCCTCCAGCGGCTGCGGGCGGCAGGACTAAAACTCAACAAGGATATTTGCCAGTTCTGCCGCACCGAGCTACAATACCAAGGGCACACGATAACCAGCGAGGGCGTGGCCACCGACCTCGATAAGGTACGAGTCATCGCCCAGATACCCCCACCGACCACGGTCAAGGAGCTACAACGGTTCCTGGGGATGGTATCCTGGTACCGGCGATACATCTTCAGGTTCGCCGACCTAGCCATGCCGCTGACACGGCTGCTACAAAAGAAGCAGAAGTGTAGCTGGGGCCCCGAAGAAGCAGCGGCATTTGACGCTCTCCGCCAGCACCTGGCAGTCGCCTCTATCCTGACGTGCCCAGATTTCAGCCGGCCTTTCACCCTCCAGACGGACGACAGTAACGAGGGCCTCAGAGCCGTACTCACGCAGGAGGTAGACGGAGAAGAAAGGGTAATCGCGTACGCAAAGCGTACACTCAACTCCGCGGAACGGAACTACTCCGTAACGGAAAAGGAATACCTCGCGGTAGTATGGGGCATCCGGAAAATACGGCCGAATCTGGAGGGATACCGATTCACCGTCCTTACCGACCACCAATCCCTCAAGTAGTTGCGAACAATGGACAACCCGTCCGGCCGCGTGGCTCGCTGGGGCCTAGAGCTCCAGCAATACGACTTCGAGATCCAGTATCGCCGAGGGGAGACCAACGTCGTTGCGGACGCCCTCTCCCGGCGGCCAAATGAAGAACCACCCCCACCGTCGGAGGAAGTAAACAACCTTGACGCGCCCATCGGATACGCCTGGTACGACAGGATGAAAGCCGCCACTGAAAAGGAACCACACCACTACCCAGAGTATCGAGTAATAAGGGGGCACCTTTACCGGCACATTTCGGACACACATGGTCCCCGGGCCGAAGCAGAGTGGAGGATGTGCGTCCCGAACCGCTTCGGGAGGCAGTGCTCTGAGAAGCACACAACGCCCCCCCCCCCCCCCTCCGCAGGACATCTGGGCGTTAGTAAGACCACGGCTCGATTAACCCGGCAGTACTTTTGGCCTGGAATGGTCCGCGACACACGCCGGTACATACAACGCTGCCTGAAGTGCCTAGAACACAAAGCATTCCAGCAGGCATCCGCGGGCGACATGCAGACTACCGCCAGCGGCAAATCCCTGGGACGTAGTGGCCGTCGATCTGGTTGGACCCCTGCCACGGTCAACAAAAGTTTTACAATGTTGGCCGTGATGCAGGACAAGTTCAGCAAATGGGTCGAGTTACAACCATTGCGCCAGGCCACCGGTCCAGCCGTCACCAGGACCCTTAGGGAGAGGGTGGTGCTCCGCTTCGGGTGCCCCAGACGCGTCATCTCGGACAACGGGAAGTAGTTCGTCAGTAAGGAGTTCACGGAGATGCTTCGGGGGTACGGGATCGAACACCGCAAGACACCCCCCCCCCCGTACACCCCCCAGTGTAACACGGTCGAGCGGGTCAATCGGGTCATCAAGACCATGATCACCCAACTGATCGACGGAAGTCACCGAGATTGAGACAATTGGTTGCCAGAGGTGGGATTCGCGTACAACTCCGCTCGCCACAACTCCACGGGTTACTCGCCGGCGTATCTCAACTATGGAAGGGAGCCGGCCACCCCCGGGGCACTCGACCAGCCGACCACGGAAATCCCGGAAGAAGACGACGAGGACCGGTACGACGCACGGTCCGAGCATTTGGATCGCCTAAAGGAAGCCATCAGTCTCGCCCGCCACGCTCAAGCCCAGGCCACGGAAACCCAGTAAAAGGCGTACAACTTGAGGAGGCGGAACTGGCGGCCTCGCATCGGGGAATCCGTCATGCTCCGGGAGCATCCTCTGTCCTCCGTGGAGAAAAACTACGCGACGAAGTCAGCTCCCATATTCTCAGGCTCGCACCGAGTATGCGAATATATCGGGCCAAATTTGGTTGTGTTACGGTGCGGGCAGAAGACAAAGAGGGCCCACATACAGGACCTCAAGCCGTGCGAGAGGGAGGAGGATTCCCGCACCGCGGGACCCAGCGCGGAGACGTCTCGCACCGTCGCGAACAGCGCCGTGGACGCCGACGACGCTATGGCCGCGGATGTCGCGAAAACGGCCGCAGCCACCAAATGCGGCCGCCAGAGGGCCGCGGCGATAAGGATCGCAAGACAAGATTCGCGCAGGCGAAATTGTCGCAGGACTACTGATAAGGCTGTACGAAGTAGCAAGCCGGCAGAAGCAATCCTGGGAGCGAATTGGCAATATGTCATTCAGACAAAGGGTAGCCCACGAGACAGCCCGACAGGCAGCCGTGCCGCTAGGGCAGGAAAACGCGGTTCGTCCGCTGGAGTGCCGGGTAAAACCGGCGGAGACCGAGGTCAGACCAGCCGCCCCGGCCGCGAGGAGGAGGCTGGATTTTGGAGGCCCTCCACCATCTGCGCGGGGACCCCCGCAGAAGCCACGGCCGCCCCCGCGATCGACACCGGTGACAAAGCTGGCGATAGTGAAGGCGGTGGAGAGAAGCCGTCTCCCACCGGCGGCAGCGCCAGGGGGTAGAGGCCGCGACCCCGAATACTGAGCGACCTCCGCCTCCCACCACCATACCCGAGGGGACCCGGAGCGTTCATCCTGGCAACGCTGCTGCAGGCACCACCGCCGCCATGGCCAGCGATGTGCACCCCGCCCCAATGGCGGACAGCCACACCGCAGCCGTCTCAGACGCAGCCACCGCCGCAGCAGAGGCCGCCGCTGCAGCCACAGCCGGGACCGCTGGCGCCTCCACCCAGCCGCCGTGCTCAGTGCGGCCACCGAGGGCGACCCAGCCGCAGCCGAAGACGAGCCAGCAGACACCGCCAGCCCAGGCGCACCGAGCCCCCCAAACCCCGCCGCAGCAGGAGGCGCTGCCACCACAGCCACAGTCTTCCCTCACACTCCCCCGCCCTGATGGATGTCCAACAGGCCACACCAGCGCCCGTCCCCACAGCAGCCAGGCCCTCCACGAGCGCCAGCCGGCCCAACCCCGTAATCCTGGGAACCCCATGGCGATTCACCCCCGACCCCCCGGATCTGCGAATCGACATCCCAGCACTACGCGAGGGGCAGAAGTTCCGGGTACCCACCCCAGGGGGGTACTTGGAATTCAAGATGCTGTGGAGGCAGCAGCTCCGGGTCCGATTCGACCCCCAACCCCAGCCGTAAGGCAGGCCCTCCGGCGTTGCGGCCGGATAGTTTTAAGTTGGTTCAAGGTGGGGGGTAGCTAGTAAGTTTGTACATAGAGGGTATACGTTATGGTGGCGGGTAGCAAGTAAGTTTGTAAATCGTAGGGTAAGACAATGTATATAAGAAGTGGGGGAAGATCGCGTCCTCCGAAGGGAGAGGGAGATGTAACGAGTCATTACGGTAGGACCGAGCGCGGCCGCGAGATGGCTGCGCGCCGAGCGGCGCTCTCGCTCGCGAAGTTGTCGCGGCGCCGCTGATAAGCCAGCGCGGCGGGCCCATCAGGCATAATCGTCCACGAGCGATACCAGCGAACGAATCGAACTCTCCCAGCGATCTCTTGTGCGAACAAGCTGCATCACTGCGTATTTTTGGATTCCCCAACCTCCACGGCTCCTAGAGGAACGCAAGTTCGCCGACCTCTAGACGCAAGTCGATATCCACTGTCCATCTTAGTCTGTCCCGGAGGACATCCTACAGTCTCCGTTTCTGCCGCGGGTTTTACCCACTGGGGAGCGGACTCAAGGCTTCTCGGTCAGGGCCATTGGCGGAGTCAACAGCCAAGGCACCAGAACGACCCCCCCCCCCCACTCCTACCTCGGCCACAGAAACGTGCTGAACCGTGCACCGCGACCGCGACGCGCCGCGCTCCGTCCCCGAATCAAACACCGCGACCACGACCGATCCGCGAACTGTCGCTCTAGGTCAAGCCGTAGCTCTAAGTCTAGGTTAAGCCGCACACACTCTGTTAGCCAGCATAGACCTGGCCGGGTTAAATTGTATTCTAGTCATAGGAATAAACGCCCTTAGTCCAGTTCACCGCGTCTCATTCACTCGGCCGCCCAGGACACCCGTCCGTTACGTAACCTCCACGGAGCGAGGTTACAAGTGTACCCCACAAAAAGAAATCTGGAAGCGTCAAATCTGGCGATCGCGGCGGCCACAAACGCTGAGAAATTACCCGTTCGCCAAAAAATTCTTCTAGCATCGCCATCGTTGTCCGTGCTGTATGTGCTGGTGCCCCGTTCTGTTGGAACCAGCACCCCTTTCCTCGGGTTCCAACAGGGAAATAAACTGAAACAAAATGTCTTGATACCTATCTGCCGTTATGGTGGTGTCGAAGAAGAGCGGTCCTACAAATCACTTACGCGATATCGCACACCAGACACCAATCTTCGCCGAATGAAGGAACTTTTCCTGGATTTCCCTCGGATTCGCTGTGGACCAGCTCCTGCTGTTCTGGCTGCTAACCTGGCCATCTAGATGGAACCAGGCTTCGTCAGTGAAGAATAATCTGTCTGCAACAGAAATACCCTCTGCCTCCAGGAAATTGAGGAACCATTTACAATACCTGCGTCTTGCCGTATAATCCGGCTCCTTGAGCTCCTGAACCGTCTGGTACCGATAGGGATGCAAATGCAGCTTTTGTGTTGCACGATGAGCGCTTCCATACGACAAAGCGCACTGTTGTCACAGCTTCGCCAATGAGGTATGGGGCGCTTCCTCGTCAACTTGCTGCACCTCGGCCAGCTTCTGGTTCGTCAGCACAGTTGACTTCCGGCAGTGCATCCTATTCTGCACGCCTCCACCCTCGCGTAGATTCCGTGACAAACGGCTGATAGTACTCTTGTGTGGTACTGGAGATTCCGGGTATTTCTCCCGAAATGCCAATTGGGCTGCCACGTATGATTCCGTGCGCTAATAATTGTGTACGAGACACGTTCGCTGCTCTACGGAAAAGTACATTCCTACTTAATAGGTAGGTATGAAATGCCTTTCTGTAGTACTGAAAAGTACTGATTGTGGTGTTTGCTGCTGTTTTCGCCGACTACGTGTAAAAGCCACAATAATGGCGTATCGTTCCAAAAAATGGCATAACCGAAAGTCGGTATAGGCGTGGCATTAGGTAGCTAAAAGATTAATACATTCAGACACAAAAATATAAAAAAAAATTTAAAGACCGCTACAAACAAAGACACGTCCCATTAGTTAGCCCCAAAGAGGATAAGATAGAGTGGAAGCAGCCCATAAGAGCCCGTGTTAAGAAGTAATATACGTGATTCAGCGCCCTCTGGTGCTTCAGGCCCTCGTAAATTCGATACAAGCGGCAATATTTGAAATTTTTAAAGTTAGAAATGAATGAATTAAAATATTAATTAAAGGAGAAATAATGGAAAGAACATGTTGCTATTGTTTTAAATTTTATTACATTATGAATATTACATTATGAATAATTACGTTATGAATATTAAATATATACATTACATACATAACATACATACTTTACATACATACATTACATACTTAAAGCCGGGTCCAGACCTGAATGCGTATACGCTGAGCAGGCTGAGCGCGCACGAATGACGCATGCGGAGGGGTCGAAAGTGCCATTGTGTCTTTCTTCACCAACTTCTGTGCTTAACTTAGCCCACTCCGCAGTCGTAAAGATGGTGTGATACGTAGTTAGCTAAATGAACATACAGCTCAACCCTCCGAGTCATCCTGTTTACCAATACAGGGTGATTGTCCACCGACGCCTGTCAAAGAGTTGCCACCTGGTACCCCGTGGCTAGGACAACCGCCTGCAGTGCCTCGCCGAATTTTATGGGTTTCGATCCGTCAAACGATCCTTTTAACGCAACAGTGAGTCGGCCTGGCTGTATGAATTAAGAACAATGCAGGGTGTAGTGAAGAAAAGAAAGACAAATTATTCAGTAAAATAGAGCTTTAAAGACTATCATATGTTAACTGCATTATTATTATTCAAAATATAATTTTTAAATGTTTGATTATCTGTTTATGTCAATATTAGCAATGGATTAAAATTATTTAGTCTATGCCTTCAATAATTTAAGTCATTAAAATTAATTTCTGTAGGCGTTTCGTAAAAATCATCGAAAGCAGGGAACTTTGAAGATTTGTATTTTTTAAACAATTTCGAATCTGCAAAAATGAGGACTTAACCCTCCCTAATTTCATATGGACTACCATATATGTATTTCAATATCATGAAAATCCGTGCTATCGAGGATTTTAGAAAAGTATCACATCTTCCTCTATCTTCCACGCTGAACGCAATGCACCCCAAACTCCCTTTGATGTGTAAAAGAAAACCGACAACGGTCGGCTCAGGCCATGTGCCTTCGCCGGCATTCGCGAGTGGAGCCGCATGCGTCGAGTCACCACGAATGACCCGTCCACACTAGCATATGCGTTCACGCTCACCCTTTCTGACGTAGAAGCATGCGGCCCTGGCTACCGTTTCACCCGTCCACATCAGAATATTCGTGCGCGCTCAGCCTGCTCAGCGTATACTCATTCAGGTCTGGACCCGGCTTTACATACATACTTTACATACATACTTTACATACATACTTTACATACATACTTTACATACATACTTTACATACATACTTTACATACATACTTTACATACATACATCACGTACATACATTACATTGTATATACATATATAAAGTTAAATTAATTTTTGAAATTATACATAAAATATAAGTATAAATGAAAGCATAAGTTAATGAAGTTAGCAGCTAAACTTTTTCATTTTATTGTGTTTTACTTTTAGCTTTTTACCTTCTTGAATGGCTCGTCGCCTAAACCTTGCCTCCCAAAAACAACGAATTCTGATAAATGAATTTATGAAAGCATTTGTAGCTGCTGGCGTACATAATTTAAAATGTGCTCGCGTAAAATAGGATTAAAGTGAAAGTTAGGTTATTGTTTGAAACCATTATACGTACATTATTTAATTTGCAGGTTCTGTGAAAAAGTTATGATCTTTGTCTTTCGCTTATGACCTGTGGCATCCTTTAACATGGCAACGAACCATTTTTTTACACTTTCTTCACAATGAAGATCTCAAGCCCACTATAAACAGCAACAAATGGCTACCAATGGCTACAAACTGGTGTCTGGCTTGGCTTGGCTTCTTTATCTCCCACTTTGCTACCCGCAAACTGAATAATATTGAGCCTGAGCCGGCAGGTGTCGCTTGCATCGGATATTTCTGCTTCTACTCTATCTTATCCTCTTTGGTTACCCCTTACGTCCGATCTACGCATATCTACATTAAGGATAAAATCATGAAAAAGAAAACAGGGGTGTCTGCCCGTGACAAGGCCCGAGTGTTATCGAAGTCGACTTACAAACAGAGACACACGCGGAGCGTTAAGGTGGAATCTGACGACACGTGAATCGGCGACTTTTGCGCGCGAATCGCCGAACCCACGAGTCGTGAGAACGCTCATGACTCGCCGACTCAAGCTCGCCAAGCCGACATGCCGAGCCTGGGCGAGCCGAGCAAGCTCGCCGATTCACGCGCCGTCAGATTCCACCTTTAGGCGCGCGTAAAAAAATAAATATGAAAACTAAGGCGCGAGGAATTCTACACGGAAGATTATTCCGTGCGATTGTTTTCAGATCAAATTCTAACGCGCAAAGAAGCAGGCGAGTAAACCGATAATACCTACCACAAAATAGTGTAGGTGAACAATAGGACGAAATCAACGATAAGGGCGGAATCAATTTAAGGAAAATATAATGCTAGGTTTGTAAGATAAATTGAATGTCGAAATATGCGAGACGTCACCTCTCGAACCGGTCCGGCGTTCGAAGCTGTCAGCGAACGCTGGACAGCAGTGATGCCCGAGCTTCGAGAATTTTAGGATGGTCTCTTTCAAATTAACGTTCCAAAGAGCTATTCGGGATTTCCCGGCCAAGGTAAGCGAGCCAGGCGCTCCATTTTTATGGCCGATTTACCACTCGCACCCCAGATTACTGTAACGAGGTCTGAAAACAATGTCGACTGATCTCGTACCCGTCTCATTTTAAAAAATTTTAGCTACGACAGGGTTGACCGCGGCGCTATACCCCTGTACGGAGAGATTTTTCGCCATCTGCGTGTAAAAGCCACAATAATGGCGCATCGTTCCAAAAAATGGAAAATCATAATTAAACCCGACTTAAAAAAAAAATAAAAATGCGCTAAAATGTAAAAAATAATTTTGTTCCTTATTTAATCTACGACACGAGAAGTCGAGAAATTCAGAATAATAGATTCTGAGGTCTGGAAACGTAGACGATCGGCGGCCAACGAAGGCAGTCTCCTGTAGAGATGGGCAAAAAATGATTTGAAATAAAAATTTCGTACACAAATTTTTATTTCAAATAATTTTTTGCCCATCTCTGGTCTCCTGCAGTCGCTCGCATAGGACGGTCGTGTCGAGTACTTTAAGTATTCCAAACCTTAAATATATTCACTTCTTGCATTCTAAATATGTGTAGAGAGAACTCAAAAATGTTACAAATAGTGCAGTTTTATTTCGAGAATGAGAGAATAGAGGCGATACAATAGATGAGTTACAGTTTCGGCGAATGTTGTCGAGATACCACTGCTCTGTATAACCGAGCATTCGGGTCGATCACGAGAGCATTAGTGTGAGTGAATGTATGTGAGGTGTTCTATGGAAGAGTATGTATGTATAATGTCTCGATAAATAAATAAGAAGTCCATCAGCTGTTAGAGAGTGTTCTGGTTGTCTTGCGGCTGATGTTAAAAGGAAAGAGAGAGAGACAGAAATATAGAGAAATTGAAATGGATAGAGAGAGAGATGATTCTGCCGAGACAAAATACCATACTCTTTCACCTCATATACTATTCAGTTTCCTCCATCAAATACAAAAACTTTCATATGAATCATTTTTTTGCTTTTTCAATAGTTAGAAAAATAATATACGAACAATAAAGCGTGTGAAAAATAATATACGAACAAATCGGACATACTGTATAAACTTACTGAAACATCCGAACATTAATTAACATTAGTCAGTTAACGTCAGTTAGTATATAGTTTAAACAAATGAATTTTTCCAGTAGTTATGGAGGAGAATGAATTCCTTTTTAAAAAAATATGTATCGAATATTTTTGGCTTCTCCACAGACTTGCAAAAATAGCACCAAAATCGGATTGTCAGGTTCGATATGTACCTTTTAAATAATATAGTACAATAGAAGGATATTATTATTGTTATAATCATATGTCTGTATTATATCGTAGAGACCATCATTAATGGATGCGCAAACACATGATGAATGGGTGGGGTTCAGCAACAGGTGTTCTTAAAAAACATTAAAGCACTCTTTTTACAAATTACGTTACTGCATGCGAATGAAATTTGTTTTGCGTTAAATAAACTGGAATAGGACAGCAAGGTTAAATGGCGAATGTGATATCGTTTTATTTTCACCCTCCTTTCTCTTCCGTTGAACGGAATATGTTCATAAGACGATTTTTAAATTGTTACTCTTACAGAAACATTTGTAAATCGCGGGCTTCGACTTTCAAAAAATAACCTAGTTTTACCCGTGCTGAATTCTAATTCCTACCACGCGTAGCGTTACAATCTGTTTCGAGACTTCACCGGTTACGTTGCATGCGACACTAAAATGGTAAGGGGGTCCTAGGACCCCCAAACCGGTGACAGAAAAATACATTGGTTGATAGGTCTATCCTATACCTCGTCTGTGTCGCAGCGTTCACGTGCAATTGACGATCACAACGGAATCGCGCAAATCGCGTTTCTTTACGACGAACACACTTATTAAATTTATTTCTCTTAAAATGCTGCCATCTATTGAGCAGCGGGCCGTAACATTTTGTTCAGAAATACCGAAATAATTTTGTTGAAAGAATACAATCTCATCCCCATGAGAATAGCGACATCTACTTGTATGTTTGTCCGGGCGGTACCATGCGCATGCGCATGATATGCCTCTTCGCCAGGCGCGTGTGCTGGAAGGCTTTTTGTTCTACTCCTTCTTCTCGTTCTTACGTGCAATGTGTGCGTGTGTAACGGTCGCTTTAGGCGACGCGTGTTCATTACGTTTTTATACTTCCATTACATATTATGTTCGTTCAGTATTATTACATTAGTATAGTTGAAGTGGTCCACACATATATTTCCTATATTCAAATAAACCCAAAGCTATTTTACTGTCTACTGCTGGCCAATGCTTTTTCTCCTTTCATCAAATTTAAAATAATTTTTTGTGCAACTACACTCCTCACATTAATTAGAGGATCACCTCTAGGAGCCCGAAAAATAGGGGCAAGTTCCCATGGTCATAACTCCGGTAAAAATAGTCGTATCGATATTGTGAAAATATGGTTTGAAAGCGTGGAACCTCTACTTTCAGTTGCTTTTTCCAAATTTTAGATGCATTGCTTTTCGGTAAAGTTATAGCAATATAAAGAGCACTTGGCCAATTTTAAAAAAAATTCCTAAACTTTGCGATGTTCCACGGCGTGCATTAAATTTTTTACACAAATTTCATTTAAACCACTCGAAAGCGGTTACTTTTCTGTGTAAAAAACGAGTAATAAATTTCTTGTGCGATTTTTTTTGGCCGAGTTATTCAACTTTGAAGCAAAAACCGTTTTTTTTACTTTACTTGCTTCTAGCAAACGAAGAGATCATCGTAGAACGTTCCTGAAAAAACCATTAAAAAGATCAGACTTTTCTCTTTAAGACGCATCTTCGACTTTTTCGATTCGATTAAAATTTGGGTCTCTGATGTCCTTTCCAAAATATGCTTAAAAATTGCACAAATTCCATTTTCTCTTCAACTCGCTGTATCTTCGCGAGGGATGATCGGAACGTCATTGTCTTAAGCTCATTTTAAAGCGGAAAGTCTGCCGATTCTTTTGAGTGCCCCTGGAACCGGCTGCGATAATTTCTTACCGGTGGCCTTTCAGTTTGAAGTTACCTTTTCGGAAAACTTACGAGGTGGCTTCAGCGGCCGCGTGGCTGCCGTACCGCCGGCATCAGCATCACCGATGACATATTGCGTGGAAGTATGTGTCATATGTGTGTGCAACACAGGAACCTTCGGTAGCGTCGGCGTAACTCGGCTCGCTTTCGGCTGCTATCGTCACTTATGTCGACGGGTGGGGATACGAACAAGAGCTTTCGCTTTCGCGGGGACGACCGACATCGCGACACATTTTGTAGCCGTGTTTTTCCGAAACGGTAACTTCAAACTGAAAGGCCACCGGTAAGAAATTATCGCAGCCGGTTCTGGGGGCACTCAAAAGAATCGGCAGACTTTCCGCTTTAAAATGAGCTTAAGACAATGACGTTCCGATCATCCCTCGCGAAGATACAGCGAGTTGAAGAGAAAATGGAATTTGTGCAATTTTTAAGCATATTTTGGAAAGGACATCAGAGACCCAAATTTTAATCGAATCGAAAAAGTCGAAGATGCGTCTTAAAGAGAAAAGTCTGATCTTTTTAATGGTTTTTTCAGGAACGTTCTACGATGATCTCTTCGTTTGCTAGAAGCAAGTAAAGTAAAAAAAACGGTTTTTGCTTCAAAGTTGAATAACTCGGCCAAAAAAAATCGCACAAGAAATTTATTACTCGTTTTTTACACAGAAAAGTAACCGCTTTCGAGTGGTTTAAATGAAATTTGTGTAAAAAATTTAATGCACGCCGTGGAACATCGCAAAGTTTAGGAATTTTTTTTAAAATTGGCCAAGTGCTCTTTATATTGCTATAACTTTACCGAAAAGCAATGCATCTAAAATTTGGAAAAAGCAACTGAAAGTAGAGGTTCCACGCTTTCAAACCATATTTTCACAATATCGATACGACTATTTTTACCGGAGTTATGACCATGGGAACTTGCCCCTATTTTTCGGGCTCCTAGAGGTGATCCTCTAATTAATGTGAGGAGTGTATTATATTACATAACTTTTTACATTAAATAAAAAATATGCGTACTGAGCAGAAATCGGGACGTGATTAGAAATAGGGACATTGACCTTACCGAATTTTTCAGCTTTCACGGGAAGACCACAAGAAAGAACAATTAATATTGTCCTAAATTTTTGTAAAATTTCTACATCTATTCTAGTAATTGCTGATGTTATATCGGAATATTCAAAAAATCTGCGTGCAGTGTTTTAATTAAGATATATACGGAAGAAATGATTAACTTATTAGATGTGTGACGCAAATATCTTGTGCAGCCGGAGTCAGGAAACTAATGGGCAGGTAAGGTAGATTTTATTCGAATTACCATTTTCTTGGAAAGTAGCACAAAGTAGCACCTAATTCTTTTTGTTTCTAAGTGAGAGGGGGTTCATTCTTTCACATGATCAAGAGAAACGGGAGTGTCTCGCGCCAAGTATATAGCTATATTCTCTATTACGCCACGACCCGCTATCAAAAACCCTGAGATTATCGAATCTCAATAACGGCTGATCCGATTAGATTTTGAATGGTCTTAATGGATAGCTTGGGTTTGATTTACATAAGAAAAGTGTCTTTGTTTTGGTCCTACGTGCCTTATGAGCTGAAATATTTCAATGCAAAGTTCCAATTTAACGAATTTCACGTTCTTAAGAATTAAGCATCGTCAACGTCAAGTGTGGGCAAGAGGGGAACATGAAAGGGAGAGGAAATGTCTCCAATATGCGCGTCGTTCATTGGATGAAGGTTTCGGCACTTTCGGCCAATCGCGTAACAAATTTTTGTCACGTGACAGCCAGATAGAGAGCACATCTGTGGAGATAAACGTAACCTCGCTAGTGTCAAACAATCATAACCTGCGAAGTGTCAAATAAGGAAACTTGTCAAAATGTTTGAAATGTCACGAGTTTCTACACCATTTAGGACACTGAATTATTGTCTCAATTAACAAGGTAAGTCGCCAAAATTTTTTAATAGACTATTTATGTAGAGCTTATAGAAACGTAGGAAACGTACAGACTTGGAAGTTGTCTGAAGAAGGTTCGACAGAGCACCACCTTCTTTCGCACAAGTTTCTACAAAATAATATATTGTTCTTATACCAACAAACTATTTTTACATTACAGTTTATATGTAAAGCTTATAGAAATGAAAGGAACGCACAGGCTTGGATAGAAATGAAGGGAACGCACAGGCTCGGATAAAAATGAAAGGGACGCACAGGCTTGAATAGAAATGAAGGGGATGCACGGACTTGGAGGTAGTCCGCAGAAGGTTAGATAGACAGAGAAGCATCTTGTTTCGCACAAGTTTCTGGAAATTTGTCAAATAAGGTAAATGGACAAAATTTTTCAAATTAGCGTAGCGTTAAGAATTAAGAAAATTATGGCGTACTGCTTGCAATCTAGAGTAAGTCACATTAGTGAAGAAAGTACGCTGAAAAGGCATCTCCCTTGATACTTTTCAATCTTTTGTGAGAGATATTCGTACTACTTTATTAAAATCCACCGTGGCTCCCACGCTATTCAGTAATTTAATTAGTTTCCCATTAACAATATTTCAATTCACCAATAAACATCCCAGATAACCATCTGTTGCCAATCTGACATCAGATTGGTAGCAGGCTCTGGCACGAGAGCGCAGAGTCTGCACGTCAGAACCGTAGTCGTCTGTTTCCGCCTTTGGCTGCGTTCTGAGGTGCAGAGCCTGATGTCAGATCGGCAGCAGATGGACAGCAGATTCTGCCGTCTGCTAGTTACAGCCAACAGCGCCATCTGACGGCCATATTTACAAAATACAAAAACTTAATTTTAAGAGTTGGTGGTGGAGGTAACTTGAAAAATATGGATTTTTCGAAAATTATTTTTGCGCTGTTTTGTAGATATAAAAGAAGGCTGCAACTTTTGTTTAAACTTCTTTTCGATATCTCTCACCGTTCTCGAGATATTCCACGGAAAAGAAAATTCTGCATTTTTTCAAAGGGTGATTTCACCCCTAAAAAATGCTTTATGGCACCAACGAAAAATAGGGTTGTGTTACGGATGAACTACTCTACTTGCACACCGAGTTTCATAATTTTCTGAATTTCCGGGTTGCCGAACGTCCCTTGTGAGCGTTGGAAGGAAGCCAGGCGAGAATGCGAGATTCTGCACTCTGAGCGTTGGAAGGAAGCCAGGCGAGAATGCGAGATTCTACACTCTGAGCGTTGAAAAGAAGCTAGGCGAGAATGCGAGATTCTGCACACTTGTATTGGAGGAAATCAGGATCGAATGCGACATTCGTAACACTTGGTCGACCAGGGAAGGTTGAAATAGTAATCACGCACTTAAGTGACACCCGTTAGATCCCTTGTGGGGTTTTGTTTTGGTTCGGTAATCGGATTTACCGTTGCATCGGTATAAGAAAGCTGCACATAAGTTGCGAAAAACGTCTAGCCGTACGGTTGGGCAAAAGCTATACGAAAGTACGTTTGTAAACACTGTAAGAACTCTTGCGTTCGCGGCCGCGATCAGCTGTGTACTGTGTAGTACACTGTTATGGACAGGAATCTTCGTAATCGAATGATAGACACAATAACTTGGAGCGTGATTTAAAGTAAAACTGTTTATTCAGTTTGAATACAACTAAGCCATGCACTGTTAAAGTGATAGCGTAAATATTATAATAATGCGTGGGACGTTTAGCATTGGCACAAAAACACTTATATAAATGGTAGTAAATAGTAATATAAGAATATGAATATGAGATATACGTAAATAAATCAATGGAAATAATAAGGAAATGCAATAAGCGTTATACGAAAATAAAGAATGATATGCAATAAGCGTTATTAATACAAAAATAAAGAAAGAAATGCAATAAGCGTTGACACAAAATAATATATGAAACAATATTCGAAATAACAATGATAATTATAATTGATTACGGTAGTTGCCGTTGTTTGTTATTTGAACACTGATTTTATTTTAAGGTGCAAGAATTAAACTTTCGTAGAATGGTGTAGTTAACTTCCAAGGCAATGTTTCTATCGAAGAGGGCTCCTGTGTCGCGGGCCCTCGTATTTATACTCTTTTCGAGATAGTCAGGGATGAAGGGTGAGCTCGGTATGCACCATGGCACGTACGCCAAATATGCGTCGCGGTACATTGTTATTAACAGAATTAGTCTTCCGGGGTTTTTATTAAGGACGAAAGGTGAGGCTATAATTAGTTTCGTAGACAATAGAATTTCGGGTTTCCGGAGTTCTTACATGCGCTTGTACAGAATATGGTTTCTGGGCTTTTGCTTTGGGAATAATCGACCCATTTGATGGATTTTGGGGGGGTTTGATTTGGGAAGGGGTGTGAGTGGCTTTGACTTCTTTGGTCATAGAGAGGGGATGAGACATAGTCTCGATTTAAGAGTGGTTTTGGGACGAGGGACTTGTTTAGATTCGATACGAAGGAGATAATGCCTCATAGGGCGAAGAGGGGAAGGGGATTTTAGTGGTTGACCGTCTTGAGATGGGGACCACTAAGGTACATCGCCAAGGCGATCAGTGATCGAGAAAAAAGGGTATGAGTTGAGGTTTCATTGGAGTTGTAGAGTGATTTATAAGAGAGACTCGAAGTAATACCGCGCGAAAATTACTGGGACGTCACATTTATACGAATAAAATTTTTAATTATTTTACGAAAAAATGATAATTAATTGTCTTGGTTAATAGATAAAACAATATAAAACAAGACAAGACACCATTGAGACAAGAAAGATGTATATAATAATATTAAGCAGATATATTTTCATAGAAATAAATATTTTAATACGAATAAAAATTTTATTTTCAAAATACTTGGCGTTGCGAAACCGAAAAAATGATAACTAATTGTCTTGGTTAATAAATGAAACAATATATAAAACAAGACAAGACACCATTGAGACAAGAAAGAAAGAAAAAGATTTTAATGCAATTTATACATATTTATTCAGTTTAGCAACACCAATTCGGTTTCGCAGCGCCAAGTATTTTGAAAATAAAATTTGTATTCTTATTAAAATATTTATTTCTATGAAAATATATCTGCTTAATATTATTATATACATCTTTCTTGTCTCAATGGTGTATTGTCTTGTTTTATATTGTTTTATTTATTAACCAAGACAATTAATTAACATTTTTTCGTAAAATAATTAAAAATTTTATTCGTATAAAAATATTTATTTCTATGAAAATATATCTGCTTAATATTATTAAATACATTTTTGTCTTTGTATAAATAGCCATTGTTGTAATTAGCGCAAATTTTGTATATCATTAGTTTTGTGAAGCTATTAATTTACGACAATGTTTTTAAGTGGGATTCTTTTTGATAGGATATTAATTTACGACAATGTTTTTAAGTGGGATTCTTTTTGATAGGATATTAATTTACGACAATGTTTTTAAGTGGGATTCTTTTTTGACGGGATATCAATTACACCCATTGCAAATGGTTGCATCTTTTTAAAATTTTATAAAAAGTTTGTTAACATTTTACCCGAATGTATGGCCTTAATAGAATATATAGCTATGTAATTAACTTTGTAACTAACTTAAATTGCACCTCTCAAAGAAAAATTTTTCAGAATCGTGAATAAAAACTATGGGAAACATAAAAGTTTTTGATAAGCTCTTAACTTTTGCGATTTTAGCCGAGCACAGTTCACATGAAAACAATAGCAACTATTAAAAAACGGGGTTTACCACAATATAATACAGTAACTAGTAAGTATATTAATAAAATGTGAATTGTAATTGGCCAGTAGCCCCACTTTTCGAAAACATGGGTCTAAATCCACGGGCCTACGAGGGTTAATGTCACTTATATTAATACAACTTGAAGGCCGTAAATTTGCGATTAAATTGAGCCTAATTTCATTAAAATATCTAGACCAGAACCAAAGTTATAGATTTTTGATCGCCGTCGGGATGTTTTGTCCCACTGTGCGCCAGGCGGCGACCGAGCCGAACCCTTCTCGCAGGTGGGATACAGCAGTCGTGCCTATAAGAGAGCCGGGCAGATCATATACCGTCACTCTCGAGTACCGGCGTTTATTGATGAAGGAAATTTATATTTTCGACTTAAACTTGAATATGCCAAAAAATATCTCGATCATTCGCTATTGTAAGACGTTCTTCTTTTTTATCAAGAAACGAAAATATTGAGCAGCATGAAAATAGACTTTCTGAAATGAAAACAAGAGCACTTACTCGACGGGCTTCTTTTTTCAAAATACTTAACTTCATTAAAAGATATTAATTCTAATAAACAGGAGTCAAGTCACGCTTAATATCTCTAATATCTCTTTAAAGAGCTGCAGTAGGCCTAATCAAGTCCTTATGAACACGTCTTTGAGGCGTCGTGAAAGTGTGAAATGGACGTCTTTATGACGTCTTCACGACCAATTAAAGATGTCTACAAGACATCTTATAGACGTCTACAAGGCGTTTAAAAGACGTCTTAAAGACGTACCGTTTCCTGACAAACGACGTAAAGAAACGTCTTTAAGACGTCTTTTAAAAAATAGCAGCCGTCTTTAAGACGTCTTGAAATTCTGAAACAGACGTCTTGAAAGTCTGAAACAGACGTCTTTAAGACGTCTGTGTGCTATCTGGGCCCTTCCCAGATAGCACACAGGCGTCTGAGCGACATCTTTCGGACGTCTGCGCCAGACGTTCCCATCGTCTGTGAGACGTCTTGAATGTCGCAGCTAGGCCTGGGTTTGGTCTTCTGCACCGCTGTTGTTACACATTTGACGCCTTCAAGACGTCTTTAAAGTCGTTTCAAAGACGTTGAATGGACGTCTTCGAGACATTTTTAAAGCCGTTTCAGAGACATTTTTAAAGCCGTTTCAAAGACGTTTATAAGACCCCTTCAAGACGTCTTTAAAGTCGTTTCAAAGACGTTGAATGGACGTCTTCAAGACTTTATTAAAGCCATTTCGAAGACGTTTAAAAGACCCCTTCAAGACGTTATTTAATTCGTTTCAAAGACGTTGAATGGACGCCTTCAAGACTTTTTTAAAGCCATTTCGAAGACGTTTAAAAGACCCCTTCAAGACGTCTTTAAAGTCGTTTCAAAGACGTTGAATGGGCGCCTTCAAGACTTTTTTAAAGCCATTTCGAAGACGTTTAAAAGACCCCTTCAAGACGTTATTAAAGCCGTTTCGGAGACGTTTAAATGACGCCTTCAAGACGTCTTTAAAGCCGTTTCAAAGATGTTTAAAGGACGCCATTAAGACGGTTGAAAAAGCGTTTAAAAGACGTTACTGAGACATATTTATTAGGCTTTTATTGGGTCAGATACAGCTCTCAAAAAGACAATATTAGGACGTACTTGAGACGTCATTATCAGGTTTAACTTAATTAGGTCAAATGCAGGTATTTAGATTATGAAATATCTAAATGAGAAATGATTAGAAAACGTATGTAAAGCGTTTGTGGATATAGGAATTAGATTTAATACAAATCTAACGGAGGAAATGGTTTTGAAAATAAAATAAAGTTTAATAAAATATATATTTAACAGTTACTTTTATTCGTATTATTATTACATATCATGTTTAGTAAACGATCATCTACCGCACTATTATGTATGTTTCCGCAAGTATTAACGTGGAACTAATAACTATATATACGTATACAATACTTAAAACTACAAATAAAGTATTACAAATGCTGACATGGATGGCTACGGTTTTGCCCCGTCAGACTCTGCTCCCCAGATTTGACTAGCAGGGTATAATGTTGTATCGACTACATTTTGTATTTTACATATTATGATGTGGAAGCGGGTGGTTCTCGAATATTCGTATATACGGAGTACACAGTCAGTTTTTGTATGCAATAATAATAAACTATATTAAACATAATAAATAGTACAAAAATATAATACCTTATCACACAACATCACAGTAGCCTATTCTGTTTAATGTTCCATATGTAATTCAAAACGGAAGTGAAGAAGCGCAACGCCATTCGCTAATACATATTTACATTCAGAATACAAGTGTAACGTCCCACGGGGACTCGAATCAATAATTACCGGCCGTCGATAAAGTAGAACTGTACTACATTACCGCAGAGCCAACCTATGTTACCGCGCACAAGCATTGTACATACTTTAAGATATAAATTATAATCTAAGCAAATATTAAAGAAACAAATATTATAGAAATGTTAAGAATAATTAATTAGACATACTGCCAAAAGTGCAACACATAATAATATGTATTAAGCGAGCAAAATACAAAATAACGAATAAAGACTTACTGCGCATGCGCCAGCCCGCCAATTTTCTAGTATAAAAGGAGGCGTGCGCAGCACCAAGTGCGCTCATTCGAATACGAACACGTCCCTGCGACCAGCGAATGCTAGTTCCTAGAGGCAGCTTGAGTACTATCTAGCAGAATTTCAGCACGCTCCGGAAACGGCAGCGACTGGTTCTGTGTACAAAGGTACTTAGAGCTCCTTTCTGGATCTTTCATTCAAGGTTGAGAACTTTGTCTTCACGGAGGTTTCAAGCGTTGCTCCTATTAGTAGGTAGCAGCTTAACCGCTTAGCGAAGACAAGGTCTACGGAACCTTAGAGTACAAACCCTGCCACGAGTGTCGGGAACTGCTCCGGAAACGGTAGCGGCCGAGCTTACTACAGAAGCACATACTTATATACATATATTTAACTTAATTAGCGCAATTAGTTAGCATAGACAAAAAACATAAAAACCCAAAAACATAAAAAACACATATATAATCGTAGTCGTAAACAATATTATAATCGTTATTAGAATTAAGTGTTATTTTGAATAAAGACATTGTTAAGTTTAAGTTGGATTTTACTCCTTAACTCTTACAACGAACCCCCACCTATCCTATACTCGAGGGGACGCCGCTCTCCTCTCGAGAACCTGAAGCGTTTCAGTAGTCTCCGGACAACCGGACGTTACACAAGCATGCGAACAACACGCATAAAACAAACTAAATAGTAAACGTTTTTCATTGTACGTTAACATTTATAGACACATCGTATTATGTATATATATTTCTTATCAGATTATTAATGCTTATGTAAGAATTATGAATACAGGATATATGTGCACTTTGAATAAATAGTACACGTTAGAATACACAGACTATATACAAAGTATATAAACAGAGAATATACATAATATATGTACAGCTTGTCCCATGGATTTTGTGAGTTTATAATTACAAGTGTTTCGTTAACAATTTTGTTGCGTCGCATACTACCGTTACGAAGAACCTCAGGTGTTCTTGAGTAGAGTAGGGTGGGGTGGGGCTAAAAGTCCCGTTATTTTGTATAAACCTATGTAAAATTTAGTACTAACATTCTAAAGATATCTGGCGCTTTGTATAAACTATAACTATTATGCTTTACGTTCACGAAGTGCGTTTGTTGATACTGTTATTTTCTGTTGAGTTATACCACAAAATTTTTGTCAATGCAGAATGGACTTCTTGCCCCACGCACAGAGCAAAAAGTCCATTGCATAGGGTAGAAAGTCTCTAATGTCTTTTCGTGTAATATTAAACTAAATAAGTAAAAGACACTTTTCAAATCAACAAATATTTATTAAACCAATTCTTTTAGGTATACAATATTCAAAGGAAAGCATGACTTTTTTAACAAAAAATAAAAATATAAGGCGAAGACACACTTTGAACTAAACACTAAATAAATTGGTCAACTAGAACAAAAACATTATTTAAAGGCTTTGGCATCATCAATGATAGGTCGGATGCATTAAGGGGACTAGCGCTCGAAAATGGGAAAAATTATTGTCCAAACGCTAAGAAAGATTGGAAAATTAAATGTTGTTAAACTGCATTTTAAAAAATATCTATCTATATCTATCTATCTATCTATATATCTATACTTCTATATCTATTAATCTATATCTATACTATTATATAAAGAGCGAGCCGATTTTTATGTTCGCGCAAAACTCAAGACCTATTGAACCGCTCTTCCTCAAATTTTGACACGTTATTCCTGCATACTCTAGGACGGACAGAGGCTATGTAGCATGTCTCAGAAACGCGTTATTAAAATGTAATTTATATGTAAACATTTCATGTGTACGGCTGTTTTGCAGACACGTGACCCGTGTATACGACAGTCTACTTCGCGCGCGCATGCGCATATTCGGCCCGCGCGATACCTCGCCCGTAACAGTACCGCGATGTCACCACCAAGTGGCGAAGGTTCTCGAGCGCTTTTTCGCGAGAGCAGAGACGAAACTAGGTTGTAAGCGCCCCGGAGCAAGGACCACACTTTGCATATAAAAGGCATAATAAACGTGTTCATTAACTGGTTTCAAACATATTGCAGGTACCCTAATTTGTTTGCTGTTCGATAACAAATCAATAAATTTTAAATAGATAAATTTTAATTACTGTTTCATAAAATGTGTATCTCCTTCATTCCCAATGGAATAACGTAATAAATAAATTTGAATAAAGCCATTGATGTAGCTTTACCAAAACTATGTCTTTTCTCTATAAATATTTCTCATTCGACGTCCCCCGCAAATCGGCGCCCGGGGCAGAAACACCTGCTGACCCCCCCCCCCCCCCTGGTTTCGTCACTGCGCGAGAGAACTGAATTACCGCGGATATATATATCAGAACGATCGTCAGGTTACAAATTGCTTTTGCAGATTTATCTGTAGTTTCTTTGGATGTTACTATGCCACGAGTACGACCAAATTTATCGATATACTTATATAATCGTTGTGTCACTGATTCATTACAATCATTACCATTCAAACCGCTGACTCTAGAAAGATAAAATTCGGAGGGTATATTACTTTTGCGACGTAGGTGCTCGATAAGAAGGGATTTTTTGAAATTCCAACCCGAAGGGGATAAAAAGGGGTTAATTATGTTTTCTCGGACTCCTTACTATTTCTTAAGCTCGATTAGATATCAACATGGTCTTTACTGCACAAAGTTACCCACATAAATGCCTAAGAACCAATTTCAGTATTTTGTCCTAATCAACCCCTAGGAGGTGGTGAAAAGGAGTGAAATGTGTTTTCATGGAGTCCTTAAGGGGGTAGACACGTCACGTGGTCTGGCCGATTCGGCAGGTCGGTATTACAGCAGGTTTTTTCTGCACAGAAATGGTAATACCGATAGATCGACGATTGCCCGGTAAACGCGAGAGGGAGCTGTTTGCTATTTCCGTATTCTATTCTGAATAAGGAAATAAATTCTCAGCTGTTGCGTTGTACTTATAAAAATTTAAACGGAAAGTCGGCTGGTACTGCAAACGTAGAAAATTCATTGTACATTTTAATTACTTGAAATGTGCTTATGCTACAATATTCTACGTTGGCAGTAAGGAATTATAAGTGAAAAGGAAAAATAGATGAGGGCATGTCCCCAGAAAATGAAGTTTCTTAGGATAGACATTTTTTAATTAGCAAAACACTGAAACAGAACATGAAATACACATCCTATGCAGAAAGCAGTTATGAACAAACATATATAAAATTGTGTTTGATGTTGAATCCAACGCGTGATTATTATGTGGTCCCTCCTCGAAGTGACAGAAAATATAACCTATGTATATGCTATAACACAATAAATATTTAGCGGCTATTTCGTTGTATTACGCTACATTTGTGAACTTTTCATCATCCTTCCGAAACATTATTATTACGCCGCAACAGTATCTTTAGGAAATCGGGTATAGCATATAGGTTATATTCTCTGTCACTTGGAGGACCGGATTTTCTGTCCTCGAAGTGACAGAAAATATATCCTATATGCTAGACCCGATTTCCTAAAGATACTGTTGCGACGTAATAATAATGCTTCGGAAGGATGATAAAATGTTCACAAATGTAGCGCAAAAGAACGAAATAGCCGCTCAACATTTATTGTCATATAGCGTATACATAGGTTATATTTTCTGTCACTTCGAGGAGGGGACCATAGACATATATAGACGGAGGAGCGTAAGCTGAGGGGGGTGGCAAGGTTCGCGGTAAGGGGAGCGATACGAGTAAATCGGATAACGCTGTGGTTATGCATGCCGAATGCATCCGAAGCTAACCGACGCGCCTGTATCTGAACCTATGCCTTTACCCCTCCAAGCCTTCCTTCCCCACGCCGATAGTCCCATCTTCTGATCCGTCTATATATGTCTATGGAGGGGGCCATGTAATAATCACGCGCATCCAGCCTACGCATTTTTTTTATGAAAAATTATTTAAATCGGACTATTTTTAACGAAACGGGCTTTCAATTCTGCAAACAAATTTTTCACGTAATTTCCTTAATTATGGTTTGAGTTGTATCATTTTTGGGGCCAATTTGATTGAGAAAGTATAAGGAATCGATTGACGCCACGATCGCAAAGATCTGATTAGAAATTGCAAAACTTCAGATTCATCAGTGCTTAGTGCGCAACATTGTATGGCCCCGCTGGTTTCAAGCGTCGAAGCCGACGAAACTCAGCGAGACACATGTGTAAAATAACATATTTGCAGTTTTATAATTGAAGATGTAGTGAACGTTACAGGACTGTCTTTATATATGGCTCTCACAAACAAAATCGCCTGACTTGTTAGACATGAAACCGGGCATACAAATGGTTGCGCATATCGCCGAAAGCATCAGAAAGAATATGTACAGTCTTCCAATGTTTCAATTGTTGAGAAGCCTTTGGGCTCAGTTTATCGGGAAAGACCTACCCACCCCACTGTTTTGCTTTCTCGTTGCGAGCGTGGACCTTCGGGTCCTAGTAGACCGCCCGTTGACAGCCGAGAACAATAAAACCGACGAGCTAGATAAAATACCCAGTACAGAAAAATAAAATGTTCGTGTTTTTGATAAGTATTGATGAAAGTATTACCGATGAATTTTTTAGGATTTCCCGATGAAAATTATATCAAACATGGAGCAATTCGATCAATTTTTATTGAACGTAGAGTGTGTTCTAATCATGTATTCATAAGAAAAAATAGACTGAATTGCTTCGTGTCTTGACTCACCAACAATCCATGAATGGTAACACTCTCATCAAGGTGTAATGAGAAATTTTCAACATTTCGTATTCAGTACTGGATGACTCAAGTCGCCGTCGACCGAGGGTGTACCGCTGGTGCGCTATTTCACTCGCACTCGGTTCACATCGTGCGGTCTCCTTGTCAAGCGGTTCGAGCGAGGGCCCTGATAGGGGTGAATTTATTTGGGAAATAAAAGTCGCGTCATTCATGACACCTACTCGCGAACAGATATACATATGTACGAGAAGAAACAATGCAATTGCCCGATGACTTGAAGCAACATTTCAATAGGTAAATGCATGAAACTCTGGGATCAGGAATTCCGAACCCAGTGGGGCATATGTAAGAACTGGCGATATTCAACAATAGTTCGTCGTCTAAATTTTACAAGTATTTATTTGACGTGAATATAAAGTTTGTTAGCAAAGTCTTTCTCGATTTGAGTTCTGTAGAAGGCTGATTTTCCTTCGCCATGGAAAGTCCCCTCTTGGCCTTCTCGCTGGCAATCATGCGACTCGCTGAGTTTCGTGGGCTTCGGCGCTCGAAACCAGCGGGGCCATACAATGTTGCGCGCTAAGCAGTGACAAATCTGCAGTTCTGCATTTCTAATCAGATCTTTGCGAAAGTGACGTCAGTCGATTTCTCATGTTTTCTCGATCAAATTGGCCCCAAAAATGATATAATTCGGACCAAAATTAAGGAAATTACGTGAAAAATTTGTTTGTAGAAGTGAAAGCCCGTTTTGTTAAAAATAGTCCGATTTAAATTATTTTCTGCCAATATAACCGGGAGAATGCCAAGAATCCAATGGTGTCACTTTCATATAGATACGATGAAAAATAAATAAATTCTGTTTCTTTATAATCGATGACACATCGCCGAGCACGACGATCTCGCGCGGCTCGGGACACAAAGGTTCTCGTCGGTTATTCGAACTTCTAAGATCGTATTCAGATTTATTGGCCGGTGAGTTTCGTAACTAGGGGTATGCGGTTACCCGATTTTTCGGGCTCGGGACGGGCCGCCAACTTTCGGGCGGGATCGGGCAGGGTCCCGATACTTTCGTATTGCTCGAGATCCCGACAGTTTCGGGACCCCGAGACTCGATTCGGGCTACAAGCATAGCCGCCATGAGCGGACAATTTGATTTCAGGTCGGCTCGGCAAAACTCGGACGCGATCGGACGATATCGTTACCAGTAATAGATTAAAATTATTACCTGAGAACATAGAAAAATTATGTTTCTTACACGTTAATTTGAAATAATAAAATATTCGCCTCCTGTATATTGTTGTTATTATGAAACATCCAGGAAATATTCCTTTTTGTATGCTTATAGTTCGTACGTTTTCTATTTTAAATCTGAATCTATCCGGAAAAAGATAATACCCTATATATTCCCTTTACATAAAGTACTAAGTATGAAGTATATTTTATTCAGATTTTAAAATATTGTCGATATAAAAATAGTCTTCTTCCCAAGTTCTGAACATGGTATTTATTTAAGTACGTATATGGACGTATTCAGTATTCACAGACTATTTGGTAGCAATGAATATACATATATATGTAAATAAATAATAAGATACAAATTATGATTCAACAGGAGACAGAAAGGTAAAAACTTATCACTCTGGTATCGATATAAATGATATACATAATTCTTTCCGTCTCGGTCCGCTCGTAATAGCTGGCTTTCGAGCCGATCGTGTCCGAGTTTTGCCAAACCGACCTGAAATCAAATTGCCCGCTCATGGCGGTCATGCTTGTAGCCCGAATCGAGTCTCGGGATCCCGAAACCGTCGGGATCTCGAGCAATACGAAAGTATCGGGACCCCGCCCGATCCCGCCCGAAATTTTCCGACCCGTCCCGAGGGCCGAGAATCCGAGCCGCGGGACGATCCGCACACTCCTATTCGTAACGCGTATTCTCTCGTCATCGCAGAACACGAGTGAGCCAGAAGTGGTGGGGATAGCGCCAAGCTTCTGTCATGTATAGGCCAAACCGAGCTGAAGCGTAGAAATACACGCATCAGAATAGGTGTGCCTTAGGCCTTAGCTCTGAAAAAATTCAGGAGCTTTATTGGTCAGAACATTGATTCTTTTTCGATAGCTTCATCTCGTATTGGTCTACGCATTACTTCGTGACGCACACAACTACATATGTACTACGCTGACAATAAGAATAAATAACAGCCACACGTCTACGTTCAGACGGGGCCGAGCAGCATTCCCGTTACCCCACCATACCCTTCGGTGGCTAGGGAACTCCAACTGACAAATCCACGATCGTCAGATGGTGATAGCTGATTTATCCTCGATCGCTGTTCGCGAAAACGAATCGACCGGCCAATATATTTCAATACGACCTTAGGATAAAGATATAATGAAAGATGAAAAATTATTCGAAGCCAAAGATGAAAGGCCTTCGAATAAACAAAGGAAACTAATAAATACCCCAAGCTAAATAGAATTTTAGATTTAGGGTACACACACCCTCCCCCAAACCTCGTGTCGATCGACCACTGGGACCATTCGGAAGTATATTCTTTTAATTAAATAATGCCCATCTCTGCATAGGAGCGTAAAGAATTACGAAAAAAATCAAGGAGTCAACTGTTGACCGGTTTGGAGACTTTTCCTTGTTATATGTTATATACAATAGTCGGAAGAATAATAATAAATGCAATAATTATATTTTCTGAAAATATGATATCAGTAAATCACTACTTCCAGTGTTATTAAAAAATTCCAATCTCTTTTTTTATTTGAAATAATGTGGCCATATAATTATAACATATATTCGGCAGCGGTGATGTATGTGTTACAGTAAAAGCGTGAATTTAGTAAATGTAGACAATTCCCAGCAGTTCCTAGTCAATGTATACCTAAAATGCATATAACCTAACCTAAAGTCGTCCGAAAATGCATGCATTGACTGCATCACGCTTTTACTGTGGCTTGTGTATCCAGCTAACGCTTCAGTTTTGCTATGATTCCACGTTGGCAGTCCTCCCGAGTAGGCGCCATCTCGTGTCCACTAGTTCAACTAAATTTGTCACGTGACTTGCTCTGTATTATCGCCAATATGGCGGAACTCGTATTTGGGAATGCAATCACGGGGATACGTTTTTCGTCCTTATATGAACAGATTTTAGGCTGGGAGAGGTCTCATTCGAAAGAGGAAGGTTCGAGGTACCGAGGCAATTTTGAGGTACATATAACTTGCAGCGACAAAGTTTATCCTTAATATATAAGGAAGATTTTCACCAATTTTCACACTGATTAATAAATAATTGTAGAAGATATGACGATGTATATAAATCTCGCGCGTTACCAACAGTCCACAGCCGTGTATATAATGCGCAAGTTAGCAGTTTTAGCACTCCGTTCGTGGCGCGCGAGATTTATATATATATCGTCATATCGTCTACAATTATTTATTAATCAGTGTGAAAATTGGTGAAAATCTTCCTTGTATATTAAGGAAAAACTTTGTCGCTCTAAGTTATATGTACCTCAAAATTGCCTCGATACTTTTTAACGGCGGACGTTGAAAAGCTTGGGTTATGTCCAGTATTTCTTTTTAATTAAATTGTAACCTCGCTCCGCGGAGGTTACCTGGGTGTCTAAAGAATGAGGCAAGGTGAACTTGGTAACCAGGATCTTTATTCCTATGGCTATTGTACAGTGTCCCCGCCAGGTCTATGCTGACTTACACGAAATTCTCGGCTTACTCTAGAGCTTAAGCTACGTCGGAGTTGGGGCGCGGGCGCGGCGCGTTCGCGGTTGCGGTGCGTTTCGGCGGTAGTGACAGGAGTGGGGGGTGTTGGCCGTTCTGGTGCCCTGGCTGTTATCTCCACCAATGGCCCTGACCGTGAAACCTTGAGTCCGCTCGCCCAGTGGGTAAAACCCGCGGGAGAAACGGAGGCTATAGGATGTCCTCCGGGACAGACAAAGTCTGACCCCTAAGATTGACAGCGGATATCGACCTGCGTCTAGAGATCGGCGAATTCGCGTTTCTCTAGGAGCCGTGGAGGTGAGGGGATTCAAAAATACACAGTAATGCAGCTTGGTTATACAAGAGCGTACTGGGAGAGCTCTGGCCGTTCGCCTGTAACGCTCGTGGTAGACTCTCCTGATGGGCCCGTCGCGCGGGCCTATATGCTGCGCCGTGGCATCTTCGCGAGCGAGAGCGTCGCTCGGCGCGCGGCCATCTCGCGGCCGCGCTCGGTAGCGACGGGCCGCGCCAGGCGCGCGTGGTGGGGGGAAGCTTCGCGCCACACCGTAATTAACTCGTTACAAAATATTATTACATTTTTTAATATAAGGGTATTGTGCATACATTTTACGGCTTCGCTAGAGTTTCCTGAAGTTATGTATTAAGTCTCATAATGATCCGCTAATATTTACTCAAGTCGTCGCAATTAATGTTTAAAAAAATAATGATTTTGGACGATGGAAAATTGTTTGTTTACAATTTGTAGCTCGAATAGTAATGATTGGATAAACAAACTGTAAATAGAAAAAATGTGTGTCGTGACGAGCTTTACAACACTATATTTTTAAAAATGCAGTTTAACAACATTTAATTTTGCAATCATACTTAACGTTTGAATTTTTCCCATTTTCGAGCGCTAGTCCCCTTATTGCATCCGAACCCTCATTTCTTTATACTTTGGCCATCTTATTATGAAACCAAAAAATCAAATATATATTTTCAGTCAAAGGGACTTTTTGACCCAATGGTACCTCTATAGTTTCTGCGATATATACGTTAGAAAATATTGTCATTCAGCAATAAACAATATCATGCACACATTACTAAAGGAACATTACAATCTTACACTTCATACATTCCACAAATGAGAAATTCGCACGCAAACTATAAACACTCGTGTTAAACCGCAGTATACAAAACAAGTCGAGACACGTCTAAGATGAGAATAGCTCTGCGGAAAACGGAAACAGTGGATGATTTTGGATCATATTTTACAACATTGTATCGTCGGTCGAAAATACCCATGCGTGCCTGCTCCCGGGTGATGTGTTTCCATGCAAGGTTCCCCCACGCGAAGCTCCCCCGTGCGAGGTGATGCCGTTAGATTTTCTCCCGTGCGAGGATCTCCCGTGCGAGGATCTCCCCTTGGAGGTGTTGCAAGAAATAGGATCTGAAAATTAGAATTATTTCTGTCAAGGAGATACTATTTAAATACTAACTGATGGACACATTAAACATAAGCTTTGTATTTCAAAATCATAAAAAATGATTAATGATTTCAATACAAAAAGTAGAATTTCTTTTCCCTTTCAAAGCAATTGACTGAGATGTACAGAATGCATACAATATAATTGTGTGTAATCATACAGAAATTGTATCTCAGTCATTTCTTCAAATAAATTAATTTAAGCAAGGGGAACTGGACACAAGTTTAAAAGTTTCTTTGCATTAAATTGGTACCCGAGATGCATTAGCTGTGAAACCAAGTATCACGTTTCAAAGTAGAAACATGTGCAAACATAACTATGCAGAAACGAAGGTGAGCATACAAAGCACTTATTAGAATTAATATACTCATGATTTGCGTGTTCGACCTATGTCAAAAGAATAAGTAAACAATAACAAATAGAATTAAATATCTCTAGATATTATAATTTTTATATAGTATACTTTCCCTTTGTATTTACCTTCAAAGATTTGAAGGTTGTACGTACCTTTGTATTTATCGACATCTAATAAGGGATGGGCTTCCTTATTTTGGGTGTCAGTATTTTTTCCTCCTTGCTGCCCGAAAGCTTCCTCTTTTGTCCTTTCTTTTTTTCTTTTTCATCTTCTTGGGACAAAAAATTGAGCGTTCTCTGCGCCTTTATTGCCTCGGCCCTAGCTGTGTCATAATCATCTGCAGGCACACATTAGTAAATAATTGGTATACAATTAACCATTAATTAATATAATAAATAGTAATTATTCTGGAAATTTCAATGTACCAAAACTGGCATTTGTAGTCGCCTTGACCGGAAACTGCGTCCATGAAGCTGCGAGTATCTCGCATTTCCGAATGGCAGTCGTGATACGCTTCTCATTATAAGGTGGCCACGAACAGCTCCCTGCCTCTAACCATGTCGACGGCACCACCTTGACGCTTCCATCGTTATAAGAGTGGACGACGTTCCAACCGTGCTCCATGATTTTTCTAGATTGATAACTCTCCAATAAAACAAATGCACAGGTCAGTAGTATTCTTACGTTAGGAAGTATAAATATATGAAACAGGAAAAACCTCGAAACCTGGATGATTTGTATGGCTAGAAGTTGGAAAATATAAAAATTGAAAGAGCATTTTGTTAGTGTTTCGGAAGAGGCGTATGAATTAACGGAAATATTTTGCCTTCTGTTTCTAATTTGACACATTTGTAAGACGTGTCTGTGACATTAAAAATTTGTAATGGACCTAAATTATCTGCAACGAATATTCCTAAATAGGATGATTTGAATGGATCTGTATAAAAATCTGTTAAGGTCAAAAAGAATTTACCAATTATTTTATGTTTATTATCGGATAAAACTAAGTTATATATAATAATAATGCTGCCGTTGTTAAGACAGCAGCAGTTATTCGAATTTTTAATTTTTAAAGTATAATCTGGAAATACGATACTTCTTTTTTTTCTTTTTTTTTTCTTTTTTTGGAGAGGGGGAAAATGCATTACGCATACCCCGACATTTGTTGTCGGGGTTATGTGGGACTCCCCGCCTATAAAATAGGCGGGATACCCACTAAAAACCCCCTCTGGTGGTCTCCACCAGGGGCCTCATGGCGGCGCCCGGAACTTCTGGTGTAGTCCGTCGGGCGCCGCTATCATGAATAATGAGGCCCCGCTAAAACCCCCCCACTCCCAAAATAAACTTTGGGAGGGGGGGAAACCACCGAAATGGGTCGCCACCCGGAATACCGGGGTGGACGTCCCCATCACCCGACGATGCACCTCATTAAGGAAGTGCCGTCCTACGCTTAATAACACTAAAACTTAAAACTACGCAAAAAACAGTAAAACTTAAATACTACGACGCGCTAACGCGCGGCTCCCCAAATACCGGGGACACCGCAGTGGGGATTCCTCCCCTCGCACCACTCAGCGGGGGCCGACCCTCTTTCTCTTGCGGGCCAGTCGACCCCGCAAACGGGCCCTATTGGCCGCGGCCTCCTGGGCCATCCGAGCCCGCTCGGCCCGCAGGAGGCGGTCAGCCTCCAGCTCGGCCGTCTGGCGGGCCCCCATCACAGCCGCCGCAAACTCCCGAAAAACAGCCCACCTCTCCGGAGAGGAAGTGGCAAGGGGCACCAGAGTGGAAACTTCCACGGGTGCCCCTAGGCCGGCGGCCAGTACCTCGCGCTGGGGGGCGAACTCCGGGCACTCAATGAGCACATGCTCTGCGTCATCCCGGGCCGCCCCGCAGTTCAAACACGCCTCGGAGGGTGCCTTCCCGATTCGATGACGGAATCTTTGGAAGGACCCGTGCCCACTCAGCAGTTGCATGGACCAATAGTCCGCAACTACTGAGAGGCCCGAGGCGTCGACGAAGGTACCGACCGCGGAGATAAGGCGCCTCACCCATCCTGTGGGCGGGGACCTATCCCACTCAGCCTGCCACTCCTCCATAGCGGCTGTTAACGCAGCCGCTTTGTGGAGGTGGGCCCGCGCTTTTAAAACCGACGGATCGCCGCCAAGGGTAGGGTCATCCCTATCCTGCGCCTTCGCGCAATAAATCGCGCGCCCCATTCTGGCCTTGAAGTACAGCGGCATTCGCCCTGCTAAAACGCAGAGCGAGGCAAAGGACACAGTCCTGTATGCCGCTGTACTTCCGATCAGGGCCGTGCGCTGAGAACGTCGGAGAATAGTGCACGCACTCTCCGTAGTCAGCGCTGCGGCCCAGACCGGCGATCCGTATAAAATTATGGACTCCCACACCGAGTAATAAAGTCTCCGGGAATGGGCGGATGGGCCTCTGGTGTTCGGCAGGAGCGCCAAAAGCGCTCCCGAGACCCTATCCGCCCATGCTGAAACCTCCCCCAGATGGGTCCGATAATTCCGGAGGCAATCAAAAACTACCCCCAAATACCGGTCCTTGGCCGCCGTGGTGACGTCGGTATCCAGGATCCGAAGACTGACCGTCCTCTGGATCCTGTGGCCAGTCAGGAGGATGGCCTCCGTTTTATCAGCTGCCAAGGAAAGGCCTGTTTTACGGAACCAGGCTCCGATCCTCGGCAGCACGGCTGCCATCTGCGTCCTGACCTGGGAGAGGTCCCGACCCGAAAACAAAAGGGCGAGGTCGTCGGCGTACGCAATCGCACGCCCCGCCCCGCCCATATCCAACTCGGTGAGGAGTCCATCGTAAACGGCGTTCCACAGGAAAGGCCCTAAAACGGACCCCTGTGGAACGCCCGCATAAATATCACGGACCACGGTGCCCTCATAAGAGTGCACCGTGATCCCGCGGTTGTTAAAATAATCCCCGAGGAGTGCCCGAACATGTCGATCTACCCCTCTCCTACTCATCTCGTCCAAAACAACATCCCATCGAAGGGTGTTGAACGCGTTTTGGACGTCAAATGAGAGGAGGAGGCAGATCCTGTTTCTGGCCCTGGAGTCGTCGGCGAACCGAGCAACCTCGGTCGCCGCCTCCATGGTGCCGACACCGCGGCGGAAACCATACTGGTTCCGGTGGAATGGGTCCCTGCCGAGCTGGGATTCCAGAATCTCCTTGATAACATACTCCCAGACCTTTGACAAGGCCGGGAGTATGGAGATCGGCCTATAGGCCCTCGGACTTAGGGGATCCTTCCCCGGCTTCGGGATCAAGATGACTCTAGCCATCTTCCACGAAGCCGGGATTCCACCCCGCGCCAATGTGTCGGCAACCATCTCGCGTATCAATTCCGGATTAGCCCGGGCCACACAGGCCACGACCCCCGACGGGACTCGGTCGAGTCCGGGGGCCTTATTGGGCTTGACACGCGAGAGGGCCCTATCGACCTGCTCGGGCAACACCTCAGGGACACCCCTCCAATAAAAGGAGAGGGGTAGCATGGGGAGGGGTCGCAGAGAAGGGGCGTGCCTACGCACAGGCCCAACCGATGGAGTGGGGGAAGGAGGAGGAAGGGGGGGGGGGCGGTGGCAAACAGGGCGTCAACTACCCCGCCCACCTGCTCCCGCGTCAAAACCATCTTAGGTTTTCGCCCCCCCAACCTAGCCATAAGAATTTTGTATGGCTTCCCCCACGGATCGCCGTCCACCGTGCCGTACAGCTCCCTCCAGAGCCTCTCCTTGGAGAGCCAGATCAGAACCTGAACTGAACGCCTAGCCAAGGAGAAGTCCCGCCTCACTTGTTCGAGGCGGGGGGAGGAAGGATCGAGTCTCCTCCGACTTCTCTGGAGGAGTCTCCGGGCACGGTGCATCGCCTTCCTGGCATCAGCGATGTCCGCGTTCCACCATCGGTTGGGCTTCCGGGTCCCCCGTGGAAGACACCTCTTCCTGAGGACCCGGGCACTAACCCCCTCGAGAAGGCGTTGCAGACCCTCCGCTCGCGGGACCTCGTCCGTAAAACCGGGCGGCTCCCGCGGAGGGGGAGGGGCCACCACGCCCACAGGCGTGGCCAGCGAGATGGGTGGAGTCGGGAGGGCGTCCCGCAGAACGCGGAATCCCTCCAAAATCGACTCCGGGGAGACGTCCCTCATCACGTATGGCGTCCAGCCGTCGCCTGGTGGTCGGCGAGCCACACCCGGTTTTGCCAGGGTGTGGCGGACATAGAAGTGGTCGGAGGCAGTGTAGTGCCGAAGCACCTCACTCCTCCGAACCCTCCCGGCCAGACTTCTGTCAACGGACAGTACGTCGATGAAGGACGACCCCCTGCCCCCCCGGAACGTAAACCGGTCCCGGAGTCTAATGGGCACGAGGCCCAACCTCGCCAGCAAGGCCATACAGGCATGGCCCCTCCTATCTGCAACCTTCCCCCCCCCCCCAGGCAGGGGATTTGGCATTCAAATCCCCCGCGAGGATGACCCCTCTCCCCGGGGCTAAAAGGCTTAAAATAATACCCTCCAACTCGTCAAGGTACTGCAGGAATGCAGGACCTTTCTTGCTCGGCCGGCAGTAGCAGCTCACCACGACCGTGTTATCCACGATCGCGGTGGCTATCCCTTCGGCGGCGACTGGGGGGGGTAAGGGAGGCGAACCTACCCTTAAACCCGGTAACCCAGATCGCAGCGTCCCCCGTGGCATCCCCGATCCACTCAGGTAATATCCTGTAAGGTTCGGAAATGACCACGAGGTCAACCCCAAGCAGGCAGGCATTGTGGATCATCAGATCCTGCGCCAGCCTGCATCGATTGAGGTTGATCTGCAGTATCTGGGTCATTAACCGGGTCTACCAGTTCTTGGCCCCCCCGCCGCCGAATTCGCCCTAATGGCTGGGCAGGCCAGCGACGCAGTGACGTGCGCCGCCTTTTGGCCCATTACCCCTGCCGCCGAACAAATGAGGCACCGAGCCACGCCCTTGCACGCCGCAATGACGTGGTCGGAGGCCCCGCATCTCCTGCACAACTCCTGGCCCTTGGGGACCGTGGGGCATGACGCTGCCAGGTGCCCCAGCTGATGGCACGCGAAGCATCGCGTGCTCCTAACCAGGGGCCTAGCCCGCACCACGGTCAAACCCGTTCTAAAACGAACGGGTTCCGCGCCCTTAGGGAGGGCGGTGGTGGGAACATCCACCACAGCGGTCTGTGTCCCGCTGAGGGCCTGCCTCAGCGACCGGACCACCAGACACGACCCCTCCACCTTCAGGGCAGCGCCCAAATCCTCAACGAGCTGGGGGACACCGACCATCGGGTCGATGTCCCTCACCTCCAGAACCGTTCTGTCCTGGAGGGAAGAGCACGCCACCTTCCCGGCCGTTACTTTCGCGAGCTCCGTGGCCACCGCCGCCGCACTGACCTTAGGTCCCAACTCAAGGAGGACGTGCCCCAGGCGCGTGCGTTTCACGGCCCTGACATCAGTCAAGGCCGCACGCCCCAGGGTCACCGTCGTCCTGTAGGTTTCGAGGTAGGACCCCCCCTCCGGCACCCTCACCAGCACCGCCTCTGGGCGTGCCCTGGCCGGCCTCCTTTTCTTCGCAGGCCCGGTAGCCTGCGCCCGAGGGACCGCCCCCGACGGCGGGCGAGTCCCACTAGGTGGGGGTGGAGGTGGTCCCGCCTTCGGGGGTGCCACTGGTACCCCCTGGTCAGCCGGCCCCTTCTCCTTCTTACTCCTCTTCTTTTTCTTCTTAGTGACCTCCACAAATGGGAGGTCACCACGGCCCGTAGCCTCCGCGGGGGGGGGGGGTCTGCCCCCGGCCTTCACAGAAGGCAAACCTTCATCCCCAACAGGGGGGAGGGGAGTGTACCACCCTCGGCCCCATAAGCGTGGCCGCGCCAGAGGCGGCCGAGGACAATGCCTCAGAGAATAACCTCCTCTTTGACACCGCCGCCGCTTTTCCCTTTTCCCTTAGGCGGAGGGGTTTTGCCCCCCTTCACAGAAGGAGGGATCTTAGCCCCCTTCCCACCCGACACACTAGTCCCCGGTATCTCCACGGGAGCCGGGATACCCGGAACCAGCGGACCCACCATTGAGACCACCTCCGTCTGAGTTGCCACCTCCGCAGTCTTTATAACAAGACTGGGAGGGGCCCACAGCCGCGTCTGGGTAAGCCCCTTCGGCTTGCCCTCAGCCGACTTCCCCTTCGCCATTGAGGCGGCGACGTCGTGGAAGGCCAGGGCCTCCACCACGGCATCCGATGCCGCCTCGCACCTCCCGACAATGCCTTCCGCAAGGGTAGTCACCCTACCCTTGGTGGCATTTCCGGAGGCGACCGTGGCCTTCAGGTCCCTGCACTCAGATACGAGTGCCCTCAGAAGAGCCCCTACCACCTCGAGCCTCGCCTCCAATTTTTGTTCGGGGGGGGGGGGGGGATTAGGGACACTGGGCCCTGATACAGGACCCCCCCCATCCCCCCCTTTCCCACCCAACACCACCACACTCCTAATTTTGGGGGCGGCCTTGCCCGCCTCCAGTGGCCCTGAAAAGGGCCGATTCGCGGGGTCAACCCCCGCCCCTCCACCCATAGGATGGGTACTCCCACCCTTCTTTCCGACAGGCCCAAACTGCAGCCCCGGCGCTGCAGCAGCCCCACCGCTGACGAGACCCTCCGATTGAGCTCTGCGCTCCGGGGGGGTCCTCGCCAGCGTCCTACCCCTCTTGATCCCCGACTCAGCCGGGGTCGTGGGGGTCTCCGGGATGACCTTACAGTCAACCCCACTCACTTTGGTTGGGGGGGGGTGAGCGTTACCCCCGCCGCCGCGAGCAGCGCCACCCTTTGGCGCCACTCCTGCCCCTTCCCAGCTTCCCTACACATCCCATGCTCCACCTCCGGGGATTCGGTCGAATCACCCCCCCAACACCACGAGGGGGGTGGGGGGACCCCTCGGACGAAGCATGAGTCCCATCAATACCAAAATCTTTGTCCTTAGAATAGCCAAGTCCTGCCGCTGTATCTTCTTCCCCGGGGTGCAATGGCGGTGTTTCCACACCGCCACCCGGGGTGGCACCGGCCCGCCGCATCGGCACGGTGTCATCGGGCTTAGACAAACCCTGGTGGCTGCCGACAAGGCCTCCAGGGGCTGACCCTATGTCAGTACCTGCCGAGTTTACATCCGAGGCTCGGCTCCCTACTAACTACTAACTCCTACTTTTTTTTTTTTTTTTGGAGAGGGGGAAAATGCTTTACGCATACCCCGACATTTGTTGTCGGGGTTATGTGGGACTCCCCGCCTATAAAATAGGCGGGATACCCACTAAAAACCCCCTCTGGTGGTCTCCACCAGGGGCCTCATGGCGGCGCCCGGAACTTCTAGTGTAGTCCGTCGGGCGCCGCTATCATGAATGATGAGGCCCCGCTAAAACCCCCCCACTCCCAAAATAAACATTGGGAGGGGGGGAAACCACCGAAATGGGTCGCCACCCGGATTACCGGAGTGGACGGCCCCATCTCCCGACGCTGCCCTCCGTTAACACGGAGGTGCCGTCCCGCGATTATCCGTAATATATAAAACTTAAAACTACGATAAGACGCGATAAAAACTTAAATAATACGACGTGCTAAAAATCGACACGCGGCACCCCATATACAGGGGCCGCCGCCAGTGGGGGCTCAACCCCTCCCACCGCTCAACGGGGGCCAACCCTCTTTCTTTTTCACGCCAGACGACCGCGCAGACGGGCCCTATTGGCCGCGGCCTCCAGGGCCATCCGGGCCCGCTCGGCCCGCAGGAGGCGGTCTGCCTCCAACTCGGCCGTCTGGCGAGCCCCCATGACACCCGCCGCAAACTCGCGGAAGGCAGTCCACCTCTCCGGGAGGAAGTGGCAAGGGGCACCAAGGTGGAAACTTCCACGGGTGCTCCTAGGCTGGCGGCCAGCACCTCCCGCTGGGGGGCGAACTCCGGGCACGCAATGAGCACATGCTCTGCGTCATCCCGGGCCGCCCCGCAGTCCAAACACGCCTCGGAGGGTGCCTTCCCGATTCGATGACGGAACCGTTGGAAGGACCCGTGCCCACTCAGCAGTTGCATGGACCAATAGTCCGCAACTACTGAGGGGCCCGAGGCGTGGACGAAGGTGCCGACCGCGGGGATAAGGCGCCTCACCCATCCTGTGGGCGGGGACCTATCCCATTCCGCCTGCCACTCCTCCATAGCGGCTGTTAACGCAGCCGCTTTGTGGAGGTGAGCCCGCGCTTTTAAAATCGACGGATCGCCGCCAAGGGTGGGGTCATCCCTATCTTGCGCCTTTGCGCAATAAATTGCGCGCCCCATTCTGGCCTTGAAGTACAGCGGCATTCGCCCTGCTAAAACGCAGAGCGAGGCAAAGGACACAGTCCTGTATGCCGCTGTACTTCGGATCAGGGCCGTGCGCTGAGAACGACGGAGAATAGTGCATGCACTCTCCGTAGTCAGCGCCGCGGCCCAGACCGGCGATCCGTATAAAATTATGGACTCCCACACCGAGTAGTAGAGTCTCCGGGAATGGGCGGATGGGCCCCTGGTGTTCGGGAGGAGCGCCGAAAGCGCTCCCGAGACCTTATCCGCCCATGCAGAAACCTCCCCCAGATGGGTCCGATAATTCCGGAGGCAGTCAAAAACTACCCCCAAATACCGGACCTTGGCCGCCGTGGTGACGTCGGCATCCAGGACCCGGAGACTGACTGTCTTCTGGATCCTGTGGCCAGTCAGGAGGATGGCCTCCGTTTTTTCTGCTGCCAAGGAAAGGCCTGTTTTACGGAACCAGGCTCCAATCCTCGGCAGCACGGCTGCCATCTGCGTCCTGACCTGGGAGAGGTCCTTACCCGAAAACAAAAGGGCGAGGTCGTCGGCGTACGCAATCGCACGCCCCGCCCCGCCCATATCCAACTCGGTGAGGAGTCCATCGTACACGGCGTTCCACAGGAAAGGCCCTAAAACGGACCCCTGTGGAACGCCCGCATAAATGTCACGGACCACGGTGCCCTCATAAGAGTGCACCGTGATCCCGCGGTTATTAAAATTATCTCTGAGGAGTGCCCGAACATGTCGATCCACCCCTCTCCTACTCATCTCGTCCAGAACAACATCCCAACGCAGGGTGTTAAACGCGTTCTGGACGTCAAATGAGAGGAGGAGGCAGATCCTGTTTTTGGCCCTGGAGTCGTCAGTGAACCGAGCAACCTCGGTCGCCGCCTCCATGGTGCCGACACCGCGGCGGAAACCGTACTGGTTTCGGTGGAATGGGTCCCTGCCGAGCTGGAATTTCAGAATCTCCTTGATGACGTACTCCCAAACCTTTAACAAGGCCGGGAGTATGGAGATCGGCCTATAGGCCCTCGGACTTAGGGGATCCTTTCCCGGCTTCGGGATCAAGATGACTCTAGCCATATTCCACGAAGCCGGGATTCCACCCCGCACCAATGTGTCGGCAACCATCTCGCGTATCAATTCCGTGTTAGCCCGGGCCACACAGGCCACGACCCCCGACGGGACTCGGTCGAGTCCGGGGGCCTTATTGGGCTTGACACGCGAGAGGGCCCTATCGACCTGCTCGGGCAACACCTCAGGGACACCCCCCCAATACGCGGAGAGGGGCCTCATAGCGAGGGGTCGCAAAGAGGGGGCGTGCCTTCGCACTGGCCCAACCGATGGAGTGGGGGAAGGAGGAGGAAGGGGGGTGGCGGGGCGGTGGCAAACAGGGCGTCAACGACCCCGCCCACCTGCTCCCGCGACAAAACCATCTTAGGTTTCCGCCCCCCCAACCTAGCCATAACAATCTTATATGGCTTCCCCCACGGATCACTGTCCACCGTGCCGTACAGCTCCCTCCAGAGCTTCTCCTTGGAGCGCCAGATCAGAACCTGAACTGAACGCCTAGCCAAGGAGAAGTCCCGCCTCAGTTGTTCGAGGCGGGGGGAGGAAGGATCGAGTCTCCTCCGACTTCTCTGGAGGAGTCTCCGGGCACGGTGCATCGCCTTTCTAGCCTCGGCGATATCCGCGTTCCACCATCGGTTGGGCTTCCGGGTCCCCCGTGGAAGACACCTCTTCCTGAGGACCCGGGCACTAACCCCCTCGAGGAGGCGTTGCAGACCCTCCGCTCGCGGAACCCCGTCCGTAAAACCGGACGGTTCCCGCAGAGGGGGAGGGGCCACCACGCCCACAGGCGTGACCAGCGAGGTGGGCGGAGTCGGGAGGGTGTCCCGTAGGACACGGAAACCCTCCAAAATCGACTCCGGGGAGACGTCCCTCATCACGTATGGAGTCCAGCCGTCGCCTGGTGGTCGACGAGCCACACCCTGTTTTGCCAGGGTGTGACGGACATAGAAGTGGTCGGAGGCAGTGTAGTGCCGAAGCACCTCACTCCTCCGAACCCTCCCGGCCAGACTTCTGTCAACAGACAGTACGTCGATGAAGGACGACCCCCTGCCCCCCCGGAACGTAAACCGGTCCCGGAGTCGGATGGGCACAAGGCCCAACCTCGCCAGCAAGGCCATACAGGCCCCTCCTATCTGCAACCCTCCCCCCAGGCAGGGGACTTGGCGTTCAAGTCCCCCGCGAGGATGACCCCTCGCCCCGGGGTTAAAAGATTCAAAACATTGTCTTCCAGCTCGTCGAGGAACTGCAGGAATGCAGGCCCTTTCCTGCTCGGTCGGCAGTAACAGCTCACCACGACCGTGTTATCCACGATCGCGGTGGCTATTCCTTCGGCAGCGGCGGGGGGGGGGGGGGGTAAGGGAGGCAAACCTGCCCTTAAATCCGGTCACCCAGATCGCCGCGTCCCCCGTGGCATCCCCGATCCATTCAGGTAAAATCCTGTAAGGTTCGGAGATAACCACGAGGTCAACCCCAAGCAGGCTGGCATTATGGATCATAAGATCCTGCGCCAGCCTGCATCTGTTGAGGTTGATTTGTAGGACCTGGGTCATTAACCGGGTCTACCTGGTCTTGGCCCCCCCGCTGCCGAATTCGCCCTTATGGCTGGGCAGGCCAGCGACGCCGTGACATGCGCCGCCTTTTGGCCCATAGCCCCTGCCGCCGAACAAATAAGGCACCGAGCCACGCCCTTGCACGTCGCAATGAGGTGGTCGGAAGCCCCGCATCTCCTGCACAATTCTTGCCCTTTGGGGACCGTGGGGCATGACACAGCCAGGTGTCCCAACTGGTGGCACGCGAAACATCGCGTGCTCCTAACCAGGGGCCTGGCCCGCACCACAGTCAAACCCGTTCTAAAACGAACGGGTTCCGCGCCCTTAGGGAGGGCGGTGGTGGGAACATCCACCACCGCGGTCTGTGTCCCGCTGAGGGCCAGCCTCAGCCACCGGACCACCAGACACGACCCCTCCACCTTCAGGGCAGCGCCCAAATCCTCGACGAGCTGGGGGACACCGACCATCGGGTCGATGTCCCTCACCTCCAAAACCGTACGGTCCTGGAGGGAAGAGCAGGCCACCTTCCCTACCGTTAGCTTCGCAAGCTCAGTGGCCACCGCCGCCGCACTGACCTTGGGACCCAGTTCCAGAAGGACGTGCCCCAGGCGCGTGCGTTTCACGGCCCTGACATCAGTCAAGGCCGCACGCCCCAGGGTCACCGTCGTCCTGTAGGTCTCAAGGTATGACCCCCCCTCCGGGACCCTCACCAGCACCGCCTCTGGGCGTGCCCTGGCCGGCCTCCTTTTCTTCGCAGGCCCGGTAGCCTGCGCCCGAGGGACCGCCCCCGACGGCGGGCGAGTCCCACTAGGTGGAGGTGGAGGAGGTCCTGCCTTCGGGGGTGCCACAGGTACCCCCAGGTCAGCCGGCCCCTTCCCCTTTTTGCTCCTCTTCTTCTTCTTCTTCGTGACCTCCACAAATGGGAGGTCACCACGGCCCGTAGCCTCCGCGAGGGGGGCTGGAGGACCGCCCCCGGCCTTCACAGAAGGCACCTCTACATCCCCAACAGGGGGGGGAGGGGAGTGGACCAACCTTGGTCCCATAGGCGCAGCCGAGCCAGAGGCGGCCGAGGACAAAGCCTCAGAGAATAGTCTTCTCTTCGACGCCACCGCTGACACGACCTCGCTGGGGGAGGTTCTCAGCCTCTTCCCCTTCCCCTTCCCCTTGGGCGGTGGGGTTTTACCCCCTTCACAGAAGGAGGGGCCTTGCCACCCTTCCCGCCCGCCGCACTGATAACCGGTGCATCCACGGGAGGGGGTGGACCCACCACCTCCTCCGTCTGCGTCGCCGCCTCCGCGGTCGTCTTAGCCAGGATGGGGGGGGGGCCCACAGCCGCGACTGTGTAAGCCCCTTCGGCTTACTCTCCCCCGCCTTCCCCTTTGCCAATGAGGCGGCGACGTCGTGGAAGGCCAAAGCCTCCACCACGGCCTCCGAAGCCGCCTCACACCTCCCGACAATGCCCTCCGCAAGGGTAGTCACCCTACCCTTGGTGGCATTGCCGGAGGCAACCGTGGCCTTAAGATCCCGGCACTCCGTAACAAGTGCTCTCAGGAGCAACCCCACCTCCTCCAATCTCGCCTCCAATTTCTGGCCAGCGGTCTGTTTCTTAGCCCGCGGCAGGCTCCCCGAGCCAGACGCAGACTTCGGCGGGGGAGGGGGATTAGGGACACTGGGCCCTGATACAGGACCCCCCCCCCATCCCCCCCTTTCCCACCCAACACCACCACACTCCTAATTTTGGGGGCGGCCTTGCCCGCCTCCAGTGGCCCTGAAAAGGGCCGATTCGCGGGGTCAACCCCCGCCCCTCCACCCATAGGATGGGTACTCCCACCCTTCTTTCCGACAGGCCCAAACTGCAGCCCCGGCGCTGCAGCAGCCCCACCGCTGACGAGACCCTCCGATTGAGCTCTGCGCTCCGGGGGGGTCCTCGCCAGCGTCCTACCCCTCTTGATCCCCGACTCAGCCGGGGTCGTGGGGGTCTCCGGGATGACCTTACAGTCAACCCCACTCACTTTGGTTGGGGGGGGGTGAGCGTTACCCCCGCCGCCGCGAGCAGCGCCACCCTTTGGCGCCACTCCTGCCCCTTCCCAGCTTCCCTACACATCCCATGCTCCACCTCCGGGGATTCGGTCGAATCACCCCCCAGCACCACGAGGGGGGAAGACCCCACGGACGGAGAACGGGTCCAATCCATACCAAAGTCCTTGTCCTTTGAGTTGCCATGTCCTGCCGCTGTATCTTTTTCCCCGGGGTGCAATGGCAGTGCATCAACACCGCCACCCGGGGTGGCACCGGCCCGCCGCATCGGCACGGTGTCATCGGACTTATCAAAACCCTGGTGGCTGCCGACAAGGCCTCCAGGGGCTGACCCTATGTCAGAATCTGCCGGTTTTTCATCCGAGGCTCGGCACGTTTTCGACATATCATCAATGTGTCTTAAGGGCGACAGCCCCACCGCCCAGAGGATTTCCACCCACTCGTGGCCCCGACGTTTAGCCACAAACAGCACAGCCGGAAAAACCGGAGGGACCCGCTGCCGGTCCTAGTCCGGGAAACCGGACGCGAGACCCCCATTAGCAGATGTTGCACTAATGGGGGCCCCGCCACCCCCCCTTATCACAAACTCCCCTAACACCACAGTGCTCGCCCCGTATGCTAGGTGTAGAGCATACCTCACGGGGTCGGTTAGGGCTACCCAGCCTTAAGCGAACCCCCGTGGAGCCCCACTAATAATTTTTCCCTTTCCAGGTATAACAGTACCAGGGATGGGGCTTACCAGGAGCGAGCACCGGCTCGCAGGCCCAGGAGACCCCGGGACGAGCGGGCAAAGCCCCCCACTACAGCGTCTACCCCCCGACCTGAACCCCCCCTATAGATCTTTTGGGGCGAGGCCCGGGTCACCCTGCTCAGGGACACCCAGCGACCCCGCCACACGGAAGGGACGTCAGGTGGGTATGACTCCGGCCGCCCGCTAACCTCTCCCAAGGGATCGGTTCTTTTTTTTTTTTTTTTAAATTTTTCTCCTTTTTTAGCAGGACCGCCAAGGAAGGGTGGTCAACCCTTAGCCAGGAAGGCAGCATCCCCCATCCGGCCCCTAGGAAGGAATAAATTCCTCCCCAGGACCCGAAGGGGAACATAGCCGCTTTCCCAGAGCTCCCCCACCACGCTCAAGGTGGTTGACCCTGGGGGGAGACTACTAACTCCTACTAACCTCAAACTAACCTCAAACTAACCTCAAATACAAAAAAGTATATATATGGTAACATTAAAAATAAAACACCTTTTACAATATCTAGAAATTAAGACACATTTTTCTAATTGTCGTTTCATTATATATCTGTGTCTGTAACAATATGAATTATACTGGGTGATTAATATACCCTACGCAAATAAAGATATTGTAAAGAAAGAACAATACTTCGACTACTATGTAACGGACACGTCTCCGAAATGTCCGTTCCAAGATGTCTTAACAGCGTCTGGTACAGACATCTTAAAGACACACGCTACAGACGTATTAAAGACACACGCTACATACATCTTAAAGACATACGCTACAGACGTCTTAAAGACACACGCTACAAACGTCTAAAACACGCCTGCTACATACCTCATACAGGCGTGTGTAGCAAACGTCTTTAAGGCGGTTACTATACGCTTGCTAAGACGTCTATCAGACCTTTGACAGACATCTAGAGGGCGCCTTAGAGACACCGGAGAGACGGCTTCACAACGGCCATGTTACGACTTTGGCCGTTCAGACTTTCAGACCTAAAATGGACATGAACTAGACGTCTCTAAGACGAGGTGTGCTATCTGGGTTATAGACGTCTACAAGGCGTTTAAAAGACGTCTTTAAGACGTACCGTTTCCTGACAAATGACGTAAGGAAACGTCTTTAAGACGTCTTTTAAACAATAGCAGACGTCTTTAAGACGTCTTTTAAAAAATAGCAGACGTCTTTAAGACGTCTTTTAAAAAATAGCAGACGTCTTTAAGACGTCTTGAAACTCTGAAACAGACGTCTTGGAAGTCTGAAACAGACGTCTTTAAGACGTCTGTGTGCTATCTGGGCCCTTACTTCTGATCTGTAGTGCATGCACTAGGTACATTGAGGATAAAATCACAAAAAAGTAAACCACAGCATTAGATTCTGAGGCTGCAGAACTAATACATAATTGAATACAAATTGAATTCCTCAATTTGTGAAAGTTAATGATAAAGGGACAACAACCTATTGTTTATCGGCGCCATAAATTTTAAAAACTATTATATGAAGTATTTAAATAAACAGTTTGCAAAAGCGTTTCGCAACAATTATGGTTCAAAAATTGAAAAAAGAAAAATCATGTAAACGTAAAATTTGGTAAATTTTCCACCATTAGAAGGGGAAAATTGGTCCCCATTTAATGGCGCAAATTGCATTCCGATATCTTTTGTAGTTCAAAAGTTATGCGAAAACAGCCCCAAATTCTCGAACCCGAGCCACAATGCGTCAGCGTGGTCTAATACAGAGTTGGGCAAAATGTAATCTAATTACAACCTACAAATTACGATTAAACTGTAATTGTGTAGTTGATTACACATTAGTTTCTGTAATCGTTCATTTAGGTAGTTGATAAAATTGTGGTCAATCACCCACATTAACGATTACAGAAAATAATGTGTAATTAACTACACAATTACATTTAATCGTAATTTGTAAGTTGTAATTAGATTACATTTTGCCCAAGTCTGGTTTAATACCGCTGCTGGACACCAAGAACGACGTAATTCTGACCATAATGAAGGAAATTAAAAATAGTCCGATTTACATGAAATTTGAAATACAGGAAATTAAAAATACAGGAAATTAAAAATAGTCCAATTTACAGGAAATTAAAAATAGTCCGATTTACATGAAATTTGGTATGATCGTGTTGGATCGTCATCAGAAAAACATAAGGAATCCATTGGTGCCACTTTCATATGGATACGATAAAGAATAAAGAATTATTTTATTTCTGAAACAGGTATGAACCCTCGGCTGACCGTAGCGAATTGATGTCGGCGTCCCACAGTTATGGGGTGAAAATGTGAAATATCCATTACAGCGTAGTAAGAAATTCTTTATTCTTTATCGTCTCGATATGAAAGTGGCACCAAAGGATTCCTGGCGTTCTCCCGATTGGAATCATACCAAATGTCATGTAAATCGGACTACTTTTACATAAGGAATACAAATTGCAAATTACGTCGTTTTTGGTGTCAGTTTCATCGGCGAAACATAAGGAATCATCAATTGGCCTCGTTTTCGCAAAGATCTGATGAGAAAAGCGCAAGTCGAAGATTACTCACTTCTTATTAGGCACTCGAACCCCTTCGCGGGTCGAAAGCCATAAAATTCGGTCAGGCACTGCAAGGAGTAGCTCCATAATCACCCTGTACTAGTTTTTCCATCTGTACACAGTACCAAAGAGTTTCTTTTCACTGTACTCTTTTTACCAAGTCGCATTATTTTGATAAACAGCGAAAGCGTTAACCGTTAACCCTTTCGCTCCTAACGCCGAATATACCCGGCATCCACGAAACGACCAGTAGAGACGAACGCCGATTAAGCTAGGTTTACATTAGTCTGGTCCAGTTATCCACTGTTTCATTTCTAAACAAACACTCGCTTGTGGCTTGATCGGACCGCACCGCCGTAGCGAAAAGGGTACACTCGTGGCACGGGCTCCCGGTCGGTAGCGGCGCCCCCGCGGACCGGGGCGCCGTAGCAAAAGAGTTAAAGATTCAGTATTTAACTCTATGTATTTCACTAAATGAAGATAAAGACTTACCGTTTACGGACTCGGTTTTGGTTAATCGGGATGTCATTGGTGGAACTCTGTACTCACTAGATGATACGACAAGCGTCCCTCACCTCGTAAAAGAACTAACTCCATTTTGTCTTTCACAGTCAGACACATTTTTCGACTGGATGTGTTCGCGCCAAAGAACTGGTAGGTACTGTGAATGTCTAATGACTTCTGATTCACAGCCTGGATAATGGCAGACTGGGCCCTAAGGCTAGTGGCCTGGGTCCGGACCGCATCCATTATTGCCCAATGTTCCTTATTGGCCCGGAACCTCCACCCGCTCCTTTCATGGCGGGCTACATATCCAGCTGTAATTAATTCAAAAATAAATATTAGTAAAATATTTTTTAATTAAAAGACCTTTCGAACGTTTAGATATATAGGCTAAAGTGAACAATTTTTACAGTGTTTAAAGATGAAAAGATATCTAATTAAAGACCAGAATTAATATCTTTTCTCGTGAAAGTGTCAGGAAATTTTGTTAAAACACTGCGGCACAAAATATATGTATATATATATATATATATATAAATGTTTCATGTTCATATATATATATATATATATATATATATATGAACATGAAACATATGGTTATTAACAATGGTGAATTATAATGAAATGCAATAAGCAATTTAATAACGATAATTATAATGATAAATACAATAAGCAATAGATATTATAAATATGCGTTAAGCATAAGCAATACAAAATAATATGAATGAGGGTGAAATGCAATCGTACAATAAGTATGTGACGTAGCGTCTAGAGATTCAGATTTCACGTGTACGACTTGCACACGTGTACACGTGTAGTTCATACATCCGTGTTCTAATCCGTGTACTTCTTAATACACGGATACACGGGTATTGAAATACACGTGTACACGTGTATCGAAATTCACGGATCGTAGTATCCGTGTACCCGTGTACCCGTGTACCCGTGTACTCGTGTACTGAAATTCACGGGTACACGTGTATCGAAATATACGGTTTCACGTGTATTAAGATATCCATATTTAATTTTTTAACTAAATATCCGAATGTTTAGATTTTACGCAAATAGTTTGCGATAGGTAGGTACAAACATAATTTACTAGGTTGCAGATGAAAATAAAAAACATCACGATTTTGTTCAATAAAGTTTAATCTATTAATCTTTTGTTTTGGTGTAAGAATACTAACGCGTTAACATTCTCTGGGAGTAAACGGTTTCTTTTTTTGTTACAATGCTTTCAGCACACGAAAAACATCTTTCCGACATTGCCGAGGTTGCTGGAATGGTTAAATATTTTTTGGCAACATGGGAAATTACCGGGTATTTATTTGCCCTACCCTTCCACCAGTCAAATGGGTCTAAGTCGAAGCGTAATTGTGGCTCGGCCATATAAGGTAAAAGGCCCTATTATGGCACAGATGCTAGAGAGGGGTATGATATTTTCAATGTTTTTAAATAATTAAGAACCTAAATGTTGCGAATTTGTGCGTTATTCAATTATTTCGTGACTTCTAAAAAGTCAATGTACATAATGTTGGAACAGCTTTATAATTAATAAAATCACCACCGGTTTCGAATTTGTTTTAATTAATTACAATCTACGAGTTTTCAGCTTTCGAATAAGCTATTAAACATCTTTTAAAATCATTGAAATTTGTTAATATGTTTGAAACAAACAAGTAAGTAAATCTGTATTTCAACTCGAATAGCAGCTAATTTTGTACCAACTTAGAGACATGGACACTTCAACATTTTTTTTTATATTAAATGCATTAATGCAACATTTATATTCATACACATACAAATATTTAGATAGTAATGTTTATAAATATAATTTTATTTAAATTATTATATATACAGATATATAATATTATTCACTTTTTCTTGTAGTGTTTCATAAATTAGGACACTGTGCCATAATAGGGCCTTTTACCTTACGTTTCAAATTGAATATTAATATCGTTATTGTCGGTAACTTCATCATACAAAAACTGAAGAGCACTTTTCCCGCGTGACTTTTTTTTGCTAACAGTATGGACAGGTGCCTCTTGAAGTAAACGTTGTACTTCTGTACGAATCAGTTGTCTCACGTGGATTGATTCATGCTCCAGATTTTTATATCGCGGATCAAAGAAGCAGGATACATGACTTAGTGAAAGAGTATCACCGTCGTTCCAGTCGAGTTTAAAACGTTTCGTTATATTCGAAATCAAAGTCTCCTTTAATTGACACAAAACCGTGTCATCATCACCCCTTAAAATAAGATGCTTCTCGATCACTTTTTTTGTTAGTGGTCTCACCATTGAGATAGGAGAATGACTGTCTCCACAAAAAAGTGTTGTTATCAGTTGCAGCGGTTTTAAAATATTCAACAGAGATTCTATCGTTCTCCATTGTCTCTCAGTAATTTCTAGAGATTCTGCTAAGGTGGCAGAAGTAATGGCTCTGTCTGCGATGACGTTTGATACTGGGAGCTTGTTTTTATGTAGTCTATTCAACATGAAGTACGTTGAGTTCCACCGCGTAGAACAACTTTGTAATAATGTCGTTTCTGGGACAGACAGCTGCTCTTGCATTCGCTTCAGTGCCTGGGTTGCAACACTGGAATGCTTAAAGTGTCGAACTATTTTACTGCAATACTGGATAATCTGTTGTACATTTTCTTCTTTTAATGCTTTATTTACAGCTAATTGCAGGGTATGTGCTGCACACCCCATGCTGGAGATATTTGTTTGGTCTGATGCTCCTGACAGAAATGAGATAGCATTCAGCATATTTTGGGCATTGTCTGTAACAATGGCCACTACTTTCTCATGAATTTCCCAGTCTGCGAGAGTTTTTTCTAGTTCGTCGGCGAGGTTTTGACCGGTATGGCGTTCTTCCATCTCGTATGTGCTTAATACAAAACTATCCGTGGTCCAATTAGAATTAATAATGTGTGCAGTTATTGTTATGTACGATTCTTGCGCTACCGATAGCCAACAATCAGATGTACACCCTACGCTTTCAGCAGCTTTTAACTTCTCTTTTATTTTTTCCACGACCGTACCTTTAAAACCCATTCGCCTTTTCTTCATTGCCTCTTCCTTACATGCTTTATAATTGGGCTGCATTACGGTCAAGTGGAGGTTTGAAGGTGGAATTTTGTGCGACAGTCTTTAATATAATTGGTCACGAAAAAGCTCCTCCCCCACAAATCGTAGGCGGAAAGGTGGAAAAAATATGCATAGAAAAATCCAACGGGACGTTCGGTATTTCCCAGGCGTGAGTTCCCAATCTTACCATCTGCATGTTGCCCTAAACGGATCGTTAGCGGGCCGCGGGTTATTGCAGGTTTATGACTGTCGACTTTTTCCTACGCGCTATAAAGCAATTGAAAACATCTGGCAAATAACTTGCAGGATTAGAGGATGGTTTTTCGGCTTAATTTCCATTTGCAGCAAGTTAATTTCTTTATGTTCGGTAGGCAATAAACTGCGCTCCGCTACAGTTGAATAGGTTTCAGACTTATGTATGAGCTGTTCGAAGCTACTGCGGGACCTTTGATTTGTACGCTTTTCAAGTGTCGACATTCTTACATTAATTTGCACCATTGGAAGCCCGTTTCGTTAAAACTGGCCCGATTTAAATATTTTAATATCAATTTAATAGGGAGAATGCAAGGAATCCATTGGTGTCACTTTCATATTGATACGATGAAAAATAAAGAAATTTCGTTTCTGTATAATCGATGACACGTCGCCGAGCAACTCACTCGCCCCGAGGGCCCGGCGGCTTCGAGCAAAGGCGCTTGAGGCCCGAGGGCTTCCAAGCCACGCCCAGAGTTATTTAAGCTTCTCCGCTACAAATCTAGAGACGCGGTAGCGTCTCGACGCCAAGTACATGAAAGAAAAGACACCTTGTATATGCCTGTCGCTGCCGTGTATCTTTACTCGAAGCACAGCTATTCCAACCTAACCTGAAACTTATTTCATTAATATCTCATCACGCCTGCAATATTTTCTATATTTAATGGCATTTTTCTAATGTAACCCGCATATAAGCTTTCGAATAAGACCAATTTCAATAAAATCGGTCCACGCATGACAGAGATATCGTAATATCGTCTCATGGATCTGTCGAAAATGGTCAGATTTTTCTCCTGATTCTTCTTCTCCAGTCAAAATTTTCGTCAAACATATCAATACGTATAATATAACGCGTTAGACGCACACCGACGAACTAACACGTTTCGTTCTTCGTTCGTCGACTCTCGGAATCATTCGGCAGGGATCGTCGTCCGCCATTGTACATATATATACCTATGTATACTATTTTGAATTTTATAACCTACCAAGTGGGAAATGTCAAATAAAGTAGGTTGTCCGAATTTGATTTGAAATGTCACGAGTTTTTACACTAAATAGGAAACTGAATTATTGTCTCAATTAACAAGGTAAGTCGCCAAATTTATTTAATAGATTTCTTATGTAGAGTCGCAGACTTGGAAGTTGTCCGGAGAAGGTTCGACACAGAAGCATCTTCTATCGCATAAGTTTCTGGAAATTTGTACCATGCATGTACAAAATATATATTATAACAAATTACATTGCATTCAAATTGACAGATATTTTTATTATACCAGCAAATTATTTTTAATTTAGAGTTTATATGTAAAGCTTATAGAAATGAAGGGGACGCACAGGACTTGGATATAAAAATGAAGGGGACGCACAGGCTTGGATAGTAGAATTGAAGGGAACGCACAGGCTTGGATGGATAGAAATTATTATTATTATTATTATTATTATTATTATTATTATTATTAATTGACGGGAGAACCCTTTAGAATACATAGATTTGTACTTTTAAGTACGAAAGAGAAGTACAGCGTAAGAATAGCTTAAAACTAAAATAAACATAAAGATAAATAAATTCTATAACGAAATAACAAAAAAATAAAATAAAATAAAATAAAATAAAATAAAATAAAGATAACTAAAAATAAAATAAAAATAAGAATAAAATAAAAATAAAAATAAAAATACATAAAAATAAAAATAAAATATAATATAAATATAAATAAATAAAAATAAAAATAATAATAAGTAAAATAAAAATAAATGATAACAAAAAACAACAATAACATAATAGTCGACATTCATCAATACACATTTACAGAGGTGAGTAATTTAAGGAGGTGGCAGTCTCGCAAGTAGCTGAGTTCTAAACGAAGCAAGGGAGGATACGAATAAATCAATGTCCTCGGGACATCGATTTAACGCACTCATAGCACGATTTATGGGATCGTTGGAGTAGTAATGATACTTCGGGACACATTCTACAAAAAGGGGTCTCCGACGCAGAGACCGTTGCGGAGCATGAAAACAAATTTGTGCAACCAGCTCCTGGCAGTTGATCAGACCATGGAAGATTTTATATAGGAATAGTAAATCCGAAATGACACGGCGGTCGCTTAAAGTAGATAGCCTCATTTTTAATAGGGCAGGGCCATAATCATGGTCACTGAAACGCATAGGACTACCTGATGCCCTCATAGCAAGCCTAAGAAACTTGTGCTGGATCGATTCAATTAAGCAGGTATATTGCTTGTGCCTAGGGTTCCAAATCTGCGACGCATATTCGACCTGTGGTCTTACCAGTGCGACATAAAGCAACTTAAATGTCCTGATCTGCTTAAAGTGTTTCCCAAAACGGGCGATAAACCCAAGGGTTTTCATCGCCTTACACGTGATCTTGCGGTAATGGTTACGAAAATCTAGACCTTTAGTAAACGTAACACCAAGGTCCAAGACTTCCGCAACCTCAGACAATGTGGAATCACATAATGTGTAATTTGAGGGAATACCAATGACTGCCCTGTATGTTCTTAGTAGCACACATTTCACTGTGTTTAGCCGCATTCTATTTACGGTGCACCACTGCTCAAACCTCTCAAGATCAGCCTGCAATAGATTCACATCGGAAGCACAACTAATAGTGCGAAAAATTTTTAAATCATCCGCATACATAAGGAATCTACTATGCAGGAACACCTCCCTAAGGTCGTTAATAAAGAGGATAAACAGGAGAGGACCAAGGTGCGATCCCTGAGGGACACCAGATGTCACATTGATCGGATCAGATAGCTGATCCTGCACCCTAATAACCTGCACACGTCCTTCGAGGTAGCTAACTATCCAAACTAGGAGCGAACCGTTTATCCCGAATGAAGCCAATTTTTGACGAAGGATACAATGATCCACCGAATCGAAGGCTTTCCGGAAGTCGGTATACACAGTGTCTACTTGAAGACCCGCATCAAGTGCAGCAGAAACGAAGCAGTGATAGATCGCCAGATTAGTTGACGTCGATCGGCCAGGAACAAATCCGTGCTGTTCATCGCAAATGAGATTAGTAAGACAGGGCGTTAAGTGTTCCGTTATTAGTTCCTCAAAGATCTTTGGCATGATCGATAACTTGCATATAGGTCGATAATTTCTGACATCGGAGCGGTCGCCCGCCTTGAATACCGGGGTAACTAAGGTAGACTTCCACACTACCGGGAAAATCCCCATCGCCAATGAGGAGTTAAAAATATGCCAGAGGGGCCTAGCAAGAATAAAACTACACTCCTTTAAAAACAAAGGCGGAATCCCATCATATCCAGGGCCCTTTGTCGTATCAAGTGACTTGAGCTTAGAATAGATTTGGCTAATAGATATGGAAATCGAATGTATGTTTACATCACTGTTAGAGGACAGACCAGGAAACAGAGCAGGCGCCGCTCCAGCATGAGGACTATAAACGGATCCAAAAAACTCCGCAAAGAGATTAGCAACTGTCGCATGCGAAGAGGCAGAAATACAATCGAGATGCACCTTACTAGGAATTCCATGCATCACTCGCTTGGTGTTTACAAATTTCCAAAAGCTTGATACATTATCACACACATCACTCTCAACGCTGTCAATATAAATACGATGCTCGCGCCCCAAGGCGAGCTTACAATTCGAGCGGAGATTAGAAAATATGATATAATCGCAGAAATCGCCAGAACGCTTGAAAATTCTATGAGCCCTTTTCTTCTGCCGGATCAGGGACTTCAAGCCCGGAGAAAACCAACATGGAAACGTGGAACGGACCACGTCCCGGACCGGAATATAGGCTTCGATTGCAAGGTTGATATGTCCGTATAAACGATCAAGGGCAATTCCAGGGTCAGAGTCGCCAGTCTCTTTATCCCAATCCACTCCGTTAAGATATTCCAGCACGCGGAGGTAATCACCACGCTTAAAGTCCCTAAATTTAATGTTTTCGCCTGTGAGGTTTCGGCACATGGTCAGTCCTTTGAACATTACGTACAGGGGCGGATGATAGACGTCCGGTTCAATAAGGGCTTCAATGACTCGGTCAACAGTAACGTTAGGACAGCTAACAAAGATGAGATCTAGCATAACGTCAAAATCATTAAAGACTGTGTTCACTTGGGTAAGGTTGCAGTACCCAGCACAACCAAGGAGGAGATCGATGGCTGCTGATTCACTAGACGAAACACCCGCCCTTCTAAAGCACGATTGACCCGAGTCACTGAACCATACAGCGTGAGGGAGATTATAATCTCCATACAGGCAAAACATGTCTTCACTATACTTATGAAATAACTCCAAGACCGAGTCTACGTGACTAGCATAGAGTGATGTTCGGGATGCAGGCGGTATATAAACGGCCCCCAGCAGTAAGTATTTATTATTGTAGAGGTGGACCCTGACAAACAATTGTTCAACCTCGGCACAGCTGACTGTAACGGGGCAAGACGACATAGAACTTTTGACGGCTATGAGAACACCGCCGCCTCTTTTGGAACAGCTAGTTCTTTGGGTTCTATCACACCTATACACTGTATAATTACTCAACCCTAGTTCGGTTGAAAATATCTCGGGGGTGAGCCAGGTCTCAACGAAAATGATTACATCATACGACACAGCTGATGTGGTTATGGAATTTACAAGTGTATCCAACTTCGTGCGCAGACCACGGACATTTTGGACATACACTAAAGGGTTCTGATTTAGTTTTTTTGGGAGGAGACCTTACGCGGTTTACCCGAAACGATCTTCGGAACACCTCGAATGTAACAGATAGTCATTTGGGTTTCCCCTTGTTCATGAAGGGGATGCACAGGCTTGGAGGTTGTCCGGAGAAGATTAGATAGATAGACAGAGCATCTTGTTTCGCACAAGTTTCTGGAAATTTGTCAAATCAGGTAAATCGACAAAATTTGTCAAAAGACATAGCATTAAGAATTATTAAGAAAATAGATTATGGTGGATTGCTTGCAATGTAGAGCAAGTCACATTAGTGAAGAAAGTACGTTGAAAACACATCTCCCTTGATGCTTTTCAATCTTTTGTGAAAGACATTCGTGATACTTTAATATAAAATCCACAGTAGTTGCCATGTATTCATTAATTCATTAATTTTTTAGGTTTCCATTAACAATATTGCAATTCACCAATAATAAACATACTAAACTAATTTTATTCCAAAACCAATCGTGTGTTGAAAATATTGGATCTCTTTGTTCATGTTCGCTGAATTACTACCATTAGCATTTATTTAAATTTTCTGCAACAAGACTTTCTGCCATACACTCTCACCTCCTTCTGACACATTTTATAGTCTCTACTCTTACTATAGCAAAATGCCACTCTATTTCTATAGAAGTTCTACCCCACACAGCACACAGGCGCCTTAAAGGCGCCTTTCAGACGTCTGGTCCCAGGCGCTCGAGGCGCCTTAAAGCCGCCGCGAGTGTCCCACGAGCGTCCAATATGCGCCTTCGGAGCGCCTGATGTTACAAAACGGGACGCCTTAAAGGCGCCTTTAAAACGCCTGAATTAGGACTGACAGGCGCCTCATAGGCGCCTGAAATGGGCGCCTGAAAGGCGCCTGGAGCAGGCGTCTCAAAGGCGCCTGAAATGGGCGCCTTAAAGGCGCCTGGAACGGGCCTGAATTAGGACTGACAGGCGTCTTAATTATCGATAAATTGGGGCTGATGCAGCTGTTTAAAAATCACCATTAGGGCGTATCTAAGATGGGGAGGGGGAGGGGGAGGGGGGAGAGGGAGAGGGAGAGGGAGAGGGAGAGGGAGAGGGAGAGGGAGAGGGAGAGGGAGAGAGAGAGAGAGAGAGAGAGAGAGAGAGAGAGAGAGAGAGAGAGAGAGAGAGAGAGAGAGAGAGAGAGAGAGAGAGAGAGAGAGAGAGAGAGAGAGAGTCCATAATGATATTTTACTTACTGCATCTTGAAAATTATTGTTGTTGTTTAAAATATCTTCCAACTGTTTCATCTCCTCCAATGAGTTGAGCGGGAATTCTAGGTGTCTGAATTTTGCCAGAAAGGATTCTTTCGTTTGCAGCACTGGCGTCGTTGGTGCACCAACTTTCGTCTTCAAGTTCTTTATACGCTCCAATGTTTCCAGCATTAGTACTCTGGTTAAATTGTTTTGCGCCAGCATTGCCCGATTCAACTCGGTTAAATTTTTCAATTCTGCAGCGTTGCTACTGCAGTTGCAGTTGCAGTTGCTGCTGGTGGTGGTGGTGGTGCTGCAACTGGGGCCTGCTGCATCTATGTTTTCTAAAAATTATTTATTACATTTTACATTTTTTCATTGTAACTTTCCATGATAAAAAACTATCTCCGCATAGAGTGCAATTATCATTATATATACATGTATATTGACTTACCAATTTCGATGTTGCGTTCTAAAGAGCTGGTGCTGGGGGATGCTGTTTCGTCTAAAAACCAAAATTATTTTTGTTAAAGAGTTTTGCTGCAACAACGATATAACTCAACATTCACGATTTTAAGGGAAAACGAGTAGGAAAGTTTTGTTATATATTTAGACAACAACCGCTTTTTCTATACTAATAGCTCAAAAACTGCAAATTTTGGGTTGTGTCGTCTAGATTGCAGCAAATGAGCGATATGTGTTTTGTATCTCGCGCCCTCGTCAGTGCTTTAATCAGGGTTACCTCAAGTTGGAGCAACCAGGGACGAGTTTGCGTCCCTACTCCCTACCTCTGGCAAGCCCGGTTTTAACGAAGGCGCAAGTCCTTTTGCCAAGGCAGACTTGTCATACATTTTCTAGTGCTAGTACGTGCAAAAATGACATCGGATTTGTATGGAAAATTTCTACTGCATTAATTAGAGTAGTATTACGAATTACACAAGTACTGTTTCAAGTACAAAGACATGCAAACATAACCCCCAAGCGTTGTCGGGACTGCTTACGATATATATAGAACCCCTCTAAGGACAAGGTAATTGGCCGTGAAAATTACGGCAGTTCGAAATCTTTAGACCTTGCTGTGCAAGCGTATTTTGAAAGGGAGAACCTGCGGGGTTGCGTCAAAGGAAGGGCCTAGTACGAAAGCAATCATAATAATTCTCGAGGTAAGGAAGCTGAATTATGGACACATCCAAACTACTGCAAATAAAGCGTAAGGAAAATGTGAAAAATGTATTGTTACTGACCTACAAGGGCAGATGCTGCCAACCGTATCAATGCAAGATAGAATGTGTACATTAAAGAACGCAGAAGAAGAGGGACTTTTACCAAGAGAATCGGTGAAACAGCACGATTCTTTATAGAAATGCTTAGGACAGAAGCTAACTTCAACACAAAAATAATATGATGGAACCGAGCAAAGTAGCGGGAAGGGAATTACAAAATTGTAAGTTCAGAGAAACAACCATGCGAAATATATATGTTAAGGTAGGCATGCAAAACACTAGAACATTAACACATTAGCATATTTTCCCACCTGGTACTATAATGGTTTGGGTAATTCTTGGGGCTTTAGGATACGCCCTCTTTTAGGGAGCCTCGTCCTCTTCACTGCTCGAAAACCTCCTTGGGATTATACGCCGCTTCTGGCCAGATCCTGCATCGGATTGCAGGTCGCTGGTTTCCTCAGCTTTTCTTGCCATGCGCCTGGCTTCGGCGTAGTCATCTGGAAGAGCACATTAGTAATTAGTTGGTATGTTAATTAGTCAATGATTAGTTCAATAATTAATAAGTAGATATTATAATAATTTCAACCTACAGTAAATTCTACTCCCAAACATCGATACGGCAAACAGTTGCCACGATTTGTCGCACTTATCGCATTTTTTAATTGCATTCGTCATGCGTGTCCCATCATACCCCGGCCAATAGCACGAGTTCCCCTCCACCCAATTCAGCGGCACAGCTTCCACCGTTTCGTCCCCAAGGAATTTGACGATGATCCATGCGTTCCGCGCCATTTCTAATGTTGTATACAAAAGTATTCATGAAACAAAACATGTTTAGAAATTTTGCTAGCGTGTATTCTTAGCTTAAAAGGTATAGACGATGAGATTAGAAAAACGCGAAACCTGAATCATTAAATTTATCGCTATAAAGACATTTTAAAGACAGTACAAACATTGAATGAGTATCTTATTCGTACGTAGGAAAGGAGTACAGCAAAGCAAAGGAAAAATTATTATTATTATTATTATTATTATTATTATTATTATTAAGGGGAAAACCCTTTAGTAAGCAAGATACAAAACATGGAGCATCAGGTCAAGTGACCTGTACAGTGACGAAACGCCCAAACAGAAATGATCGGAGGTCGCTGAGGGAGATAGAAAACAAATCAATGTCAGGGAAACATTGATTAGCACAATTCATAGCTCTGCTTAAGGAAGATTATAATTCTGTCAGATAATTTCACGCATTTATGTATGTTATTTCCGCGACATTACAAATTTGAGTAGGGCCCAAATTGCATTCTTCTGAAAGGAAAGGGTCTAGCAGGATAAGCATGGGCAAACGGCCCTCATGCCGATTCTTGGAGTTGTTATTTTTTAAACAATGCTCCTTGCCTGAAACACCATTGTGTAAAGTTTTAGATCGCTACCCCTCTGTTTAAGGGTAATACGCGGGTAAACGCCCTTAACGTTATTATTTTTTTCTCGGTTACTACTTGAGATATTTGAATGAAAAAAGAAAAAAAACGAAAAATAGCTACATACTAACTGTACTTCATATATTTTTCTCAAAATTTTAACTCTATTATTAAGGGTAGAAAAAAAAATAATTTTTTGGGGGTGGTTTTCGAAACAACCCTTTGAGTGACCACCTCCAAAAAATCGAGAATAATGCTCTATTATCGAGCTATTATATATAAGAACCTGAAGATAGTCGAGATGGTGGAACATAGTTGAATAATTTAAAGAAGATCATTATATTATAAATATGTGGGGTTTTGTGACGAGAAAGAGTATTTGTCGCGAGCCTGAGTACGTGTCATTTAAATGCGAATAGAACAAATGATTGCGGTTCGTTGGGGAGATCGAAGTGTGAATGAAGCGTGTTTGGGATTTATTGTTCATGTATAGTGTCGGGCAAAGAAGCGAGTCGTGAAGCGTGCCGTGAGGGTAATCAGTGGGAGTTGGAAAATCATAGGTAATAACGAGAAAGGTTGATATCATTATTTATTAATCCTCGTCGCTATTTACGTCAATAAATGCCGTTGTGTCAGTTCCATAAAATATATTTGTTAATATTTCGGACGATTTAACTATTTTGGATAAAAAACGCCCGTGTGATAAATAATAAATAATCGCACGTCGCTGCGATTATTTATTATTTATCACACGGTGGTTTTTTTTATCCAAAATAGTTAAACCGTCCGAAATATTAGCAACGACGTGCGATTATTTATTATTTATCACACGGGCGTTTTTTTTATCCAAAATAGTTAAACCGTCCGAAATATTAACAAATATATTTTATGTGACTGACACAACGGCAGTTATTGACGTAAATAGCGACGAGGATTAATAAATAATGATATCAACCTTTCTCGTTATTACCTATGATTTTCCAACTCCCACTGATTACTCTCACGGCACGCTTCACGACTCGCTTCTTTGCCCGACACTATACATGAACAATAAATCCCAAACATGCTTCATTCACACTTCGATCTCCCCAACGAACCGCAATTGTTTCTTCTATTCGCATTTAAATGACACGTACTCAGGCTCGCGACAAATACTCTTTCTCGTCACAAAACCCCACATATTTATAATATAATGATCTTCTTTAAATTATTCAACTATGTTCCACCATCTCGACTATCTTCAGGTTCTTATATATAATAGCTCGATAATAGAGCATTATTCTCGATTTTTTGGAGGTGGTCACTCAAAGGGTTGTTTCGAAAACCACCCCCAAAATTTTTTTTTTCTACCCTTAATAATAGAGTTAAAATTTTGAGAAAAATATATGAAGTACAGTTAGTATGTAGCTATTTTTCGTTTTTTTTTCTTTTTTCATTCAAATATCTCAAGTAGTAACCGAGAAAAAAAATAATAACGTTAAGGGCGTTTACCCGCGTATTACCCTTAAACAGAGGGGTAGCGATCTAAAACTTTACACAATGGTGTTTCAGGCAAGGAGCATTGTTTAAAAAATAACAACTCCAAGAATCGGCATGAGGGCCGTTTGCCCATGCTTATCCTGCTAGACCCTTATATAAAACGGGGAATATATCATTTATTACTCGATGTGAAATTGTATGTGTTGCAGCCCACTATGCCAATGAAGAGGCTAAAAATTGGGACTATTCAATTCAGTCGCTCATTCTTCAGAAGTCTGTAAATTTTCGAAGGATGCAAAATTCTGAATTTCTTCTAAATTCGGAGACAATTCTATATTACTTTCGGTAATAGTGGAAGAAGATTGCGAACTTGTGCGAGGTGAAATATATATATAAGTACCGTAAACTGTGGGAACATTGGCATCTACTTAACATCTATTAAAAAGGAAAAAGAAACAACTTTTATGCATTTTCACACTTGTAGTTCAATCAGAAACGATCCACTCTTATAATAGGATACTTGAACCAAACTTGAAAATGATAATTAAAAAAATTTAAAAATTTAAAAATTTAAAAATATAAAAGAGTGCGTTGAACATTTAAAGAAACAAATTTAAGTGTTAATGTAAGTTCAGATGTGGTAAAACTTTAAGTTTTTAGTGCTATTTATATATGATGTGCCAATGTTAACCGGGTACGGGGTAACATTGGCACATATTTAAAATGTATTAAAGAAGGATAAGGACATAAATTTTATGCATTTTGACACTTGTACTACATTCACAAAAGATGCAATGTTATGATAGGATACTTGAAGCAAATGTAAAAATGTTAATTTTTATATTATATAGCAAAATGTTCCAAAAACATGCCAATGTTCCCCCAGTTTACGGTATATTGGTAATGAGAAGCTAAAGACAAGATGTTGAATGTAAAAATGATTGTGAACTAGTTCCAGATTAAACATCACTACAGCGGGGTACTAACAAAGTGGATTGCAGATGTTAAATGTGAAGAACTAGCATCTAATGATGTTCTGGTTTCCTGAACGGAACGATTAAGTGATCTTGTTAGCACGCAGATAGTACTCATTCAATTTCAATTTGCCAGTCATTATTGAAGCAATGAAGAAAATAGAAATAAACTGACTGCAATGTAGAAAAAACAAAATGCAACACTGGTTTCAGAAATATAGATATCTAGAACTTACCTGGAGAGTATGTGGATGTGGTCCAAAACCAAACACCAAAGGTGCATACAAAAGACAACTAACTTTTAGCACGTTGACCAATACAAAAAAAAAAGAAAACAATACAAATACTATAAAAACACGATAAAAAAGCACTAAATATACGATAAAAAGACAATGAATGAGAATATAGAAATACGATAAAAATACGATACAAATAAGATAAAAACACGAAAAATCACACTATAAAAATACGATAAAAACACGAAAAATCACACTATAAAAATACGATAAAAACACGAAAAATCACACTATAAAAATACGATAAAAACACGATACAAGATAAACACACGATAAATAACACTATAAAAATACGATAAAACACACTATAAGAATAATATAAAATTACTGAAACTAACTATGTAAAGTAAGAAGAAAAAAATAGGAATAAACTACGGACTAGGAATAAAATGAAAAATATATTTGAAAAACGTTTAAAAAATTAGCTGAAATTGGCGTGCGTCCCCTGTGATGGTTCTGCGATAACTGCTGAAGTGTCCTGAAGCTTCCTGGCTACCTGCAGGGTCCAAGGAAACCTTGTCACCCCCCAATACGCGGCACAACCTTCCGGCAATGGTGATCGGTGGTACATACCTTTGTAAATAGTCATGTAAATATATTTAGATTAAAGGGTATAGCCGGTTAAGATGGTCAAATGTGCCCCTGAACCGAATTCAAATCACGATGAGTCATTCGAAAGCTTATAAAAAAAGAATGATTTCTGTCAAGTTTCAACTTCGTATCTCGACCCGGGGGGTAGTAAAGGGTAAAAATAGAAAATCAGGTTTTTGCCGAATTTCTCCTATACCAGCGGATGAAAAATTTTGAAAAAATTCAGAGACATGTCTGTTATCGGTGCACATATTAGCGAATCGCGTCAGATTTTTAAATTGAAAAACCAAGCTGTGAAAAATAAGAAACGCCAAAAAATGCTGAAAAATGCCGGTTTTGTACACCGTATTTGAAAATGTAGTTTCGAGATAAACGACTTGAAAGTTAAGTCCCATACGCCAATACCGCTCTGCGGGGCCGTTACTCGACGGTGCACTCAATTATGTTCAGCGCTATAATTTCCGTAATTATTCGAATTTTCTCACGATACATTGTTGTAAATGTTCACAAAGCATGGTACTTTCAGAATTAATAATAATAAAAAAATCGATTTTTCAAGATTTCAATAGTCCTATATCCCCTTAAGGGCACACCCCGGTCAAAACGTCAGCAAATTTTTTTGCATATTTCCATCCCACAACATCTCAAGAATGACCAGGTAAAATTTTAGTACGTTTCGACCGTACGAAATTGCACGAAATTGAATCATTTTGTAATTATAATTCATGGAGTACTTCAATTGTAATTCTGCACAACTCTGCATATTAGTAGTATGTACAAACTGTTACAGTCAACGTGATTTTTAATAGGTATAAGTATATAGTCAAGGGTGGATGGGGGCCCATGCTGTCCTACTTTCGAGGGTTTTACGGTGGGGACTTACGCTGTATCTGGCTTCGAAAGGGGGTGCGCAAGCTAAACAGTCCTGGCGGTGCAGGCGATTGACAGCTGGAATTTTTTTTTTCTTCTTTTTCAAGTGAAACCCCTTCGTTTTTTTGCGACCAGGCAATCGCTTGTTCTTGAAGCGTTCGTTTGGATTGATTTGTTTGCCAGATACGTCGATAAGGGGCAATCGGCAGTCGACACCGTGCCGTTTTTCAGGGATTTCGACTTTCGTCGCTATCGTGCCTCCGTTCTCAGGTAAAAGGACTTTATAATTTTCGGCACACTGTCGGGTTTTTCCCCCGAGGTCCTGGGTGAGTCGGGCTGTAGCCAAACTACGCATCTAGCAACCAGATTCCGACAGGTAAGTATTTTTCGCACCCGGATACGGCGCGTTTTCGGCGTCGGTTGGTCCTAATGTAAGCTGCTGCCTAACCAAATCGGACTCGTATTCGTCCCAAACGGCCAGTCTCTGGAAAAGGCCCTCTTCACAGCATATACCTCCTCCCCAAGTAGACAGTCCATTGTCTCGCGCACGGAATACGTCAACGCGTGCTTTTGTTTTGACTCGAGGGATAAGGGAGCCGTAGAAGGGGGGACGACGCGGGTGGGACCACGCGCAGGCAGGGGACTACCCCTTTTATCCTTGTGTCTCACCGCGAGGCGCACTGGTACTTGTTCAGAGTTATTTCGTTTCCTACCTCATTGCCGGAGAAACATTCTTCGACCTAACATAAGAACATCTTCTTTTCGTCATCGTGCGGACCATAAGATTAATTTTACGTCATGGTTAGTGCTCAGAACATCAGTATAATTTAATTATGCTGTAGCGGAGCACGGCTTATTGCCCGCCGAACATAGTCGAGCTACTAGAGGAGGAAAATGCCATATCTGGTACCCAAAAATTAATCAGCCTGATCGGCCAGAGCGTTTCGCCAGGGTCGCAGTTTATGACCGTATTGTCCCGCGAGGCGGCGGTTAACGACGGTACAGGTAGACGTTCTTTTACTTGGACTCGTGTCTGTTCGCATGTTTTTCCAAGCGAATTATAAGAACGCCGACGCACAGTGGTTCGAGTATACTACATGCTAGCTGGACAAAATTATTTTTTGGCGGGTTTGGGTTCATATGGGGTCCAAATTGTTAGAAAACATACCTGATTTGTATTACAGTTTATTATTTAACTAAAAATAGCAATAATATAAAAATATGACTAATTCACTAAAGGAAAAAGGACAAAACGACAGTATTGTACATTAAATATAATTAACAATTATAACATTATGTCTATTCCTGTAATTTCTGAGTTTTTAAGTTATAAAACCTGGTTTTTGAACTCAGTTTTCTCTGCATCGCTATTAAAATAGTGTTTTACAATATGTTCCACGTCGATCCACGCGACAAGGGTTGAATGTACGGAAAGTAGAGACTTTCTAGTTTATTTTAATCAATCGGTCGATCTGCAAAAATTTGCAAAACTATATTTTTTTAATTGTTTTCGAGCGCGACGCTCGGTAGCACCACTCCGTGGATTAAAATAGTGTTTTACTATATGCTCCACGTCGATCCACGCGATATTCTAAAAATTTCAACCCCATATAAATTCAATACCGAGAAAAAATATAACAACTGTGCTCTCTCTCCTGCCGAGCGTCGCGCTCGAAAACAATTAAAAAAATATAGTTTTGCAAATTTTTGCAGATCGACCGATTGATTAAAATAAACTAGAAAGTCTACTACTTTCCGCACATTCAACCCTTGTCGCGTGGATCGACGTGGAACATATTGTAAAACACTATTTTAATAGCGATGCAGAGAAAACTGAGTTCAAAAACCAGGTTTTATAACTTAAAAACTCAGAAATTACAGGAATAGACATAATGTTATAATTGTTAATTATATTTAATGTACAATACTGTTGTTTTGTCCTTTTTCCTTTAGTGAATTAGTCATATTTTTATATTATTGCTATTTTTAGTTAAATAATAAACTGTAATACAAATCAGGTATGTTTTCTAACAATTTGGACCCCATATGAACCCAAACCCGCCAAAAAATAATTTTGTCCAGCTAGCATGTAGCCCTGATAACCATCTGACGCCAATCTGACATCAGATTGGCAGCAGGGTCTGCCGTGAGAGCGCAGAGCCTGACGTCAGATCCGTAGTCATCTGTGTCCGCATTAGGCTGCGGTCTGAGGTACAGAGCCTGACATCAGGGCCTGACGTCAGATGAACAGCAGATTCGCATCAGATCCTGCCGTTCGCCTGACACGTATAACAGCGCCATCTGAGGGTCAGAATTGGCAAACAATTGCCTACGCGTGACGTCACATGGCCGTCCCTACACACCAACACAAATGCAGCGTTATTGCTGTAGGTGTATCCCTACTCCCCCATAATCAGCTAGTAGATTCTACAGTTTATTAAATAATTAATTCTACTAGTTTCAAAAAGGATTTATTCTTTATTTAATAATATACAGGATTGGTGATTACAATTGTTAGAAAATAATATAAATAGCGCATATAAATTCGAGGAAGAACATTCAATTTTTACATTTATAAATCCATATACGTCCCGTAACCAGTGGTACCTATTAGGTGCGATATCAGAAAATTTCCTTTATTTTCGACTTCTTTTTGCTGTAGAATCACCACATACCGTATTATGTTAGCGCTGAAAACAAATAGAACCTTAGTATAAAATTAAAGGTAACGTATGAATAAACAGGTATACATGCGATACTTACTTCAGCTCCATCTCCGCACAGCACACACCCCAGGCGATCATGCATGCTCCTGCGAACATTAACATTTATAATAAAACATGTGTTTAATTATTATCTACTAAACAAGACGCTAAACATTCGCGCTTCGTGCATAACCATACTTTTCTGTCTTGCAGATAATGTGAAACTCGATTTTCGCGACGTAGATAATTGGAAATTATTCAATTGCATAATTACGTTTGCCTTCTGGATACGTCAAGATGATTTGTCTGGATATTGATGGATGAAATTACTTGGAATATTCTTCGATTTTGCCGGCACTGATTGCCACTGCCAGTGACTGTCATCTCATACCTCGAAAATGAATGCAAATTGGACATAGAGTCTTGACCAATTACGAGTTTCGGCACTATGGCGCAGCCAATCCGAGCGTCGATTCAAGAGCGTTGGTCAAGACTCTACGTCCAGTTTGCGTTCGTTTTCGAGGTGGTAGTCACTGGCAATGGCAGTCAGTGCTGGCAAAATTGAAGAATATTCCAAGTAATTTCATCCATCAATATCCAGACAAATCATCTCGACGTATCCAGAAGGCAAACGTAATTATGCAATTGAATAATTTCCAATTATCTACGTCGCGAAAATCGAGTTTCACATTATCTGCAAGACAGAAAAGTATGGTTATGCACGAAGCGCGAATGTTTAGCGTCTTGTTTAGTAGATAATAATTAAACACATGTTTTATTATAAATGTTAATGTTCGCAGGAGCATGCATGATCGCCTGGGGTGTGTGCTGTGCGGAGATGGAGCTGAAGTAAGTATCGCATGTATACCTGTTTATTCATACGTTACCTTTAATTTTATACTAAGGTTCTATTTGTTTTCAGCGCTAACATAATACGGTATGTGGTGATTCTACAGCAAAAAGAAGTCGAAAATAAAGGAAATTTTCTGATATCGCACCTAATAGGTACCACTGGTTACGGGACGTATATGGATTTATAAATGTAAAAATTGAATGTTCTTCCTCGAATTTATATGCGCTATTTATATTATTTTCTAACAATTGTAATCACCAATCCTGTATATTATTAAATAAAGAATAAATCCTTTTTGAAACTAGTAGAATTAATTATTTAATAAACTGTAGAATCTACTAGCTGATTATGGGGGAGTAGGGATACACCTACAGCAATAACGCTGCATTTGTGTTGGTGTGTAGGGATGGCCATGTGACGTCACGCGTAGGGAATTGTTTGCCAATTCTGACCCTCAGATGGCGCTGTTATACGTGTCAGGCGAACGGCAGGATCTGATGCGAATCTGCTGTTCATCTGACGTCAGGCCCTGATGTCAGGCTCTGTACCTCAGACCGCAGCCTAATGCGGACACAGATGACTACGGATCTGACGTCAGGCTCTGCGCTTCAGATCTGGTTATCAGGGTAGTATACTCGAACCACTGTGCGACGGCCAGACATTTAGATGACATTTGGTAAAATTTTAATCGGGAGAACGCCAGGACTCCATTGGTGTTCATATTTCTCCGCCATTCGATTTTTGCTCTTGAGGCTGCGAGGCACCTTTCAGCACGTCGAAATTCCTGCATAGGGCGCACACGAAAGCTTTCGACGCGCGCCTCGTCGTAAAAATCAACTCTTTCAAGTGCTCCAAACTACTCGAAAATCCGAGAAACTCGTAAATCAGACCCGTGCGCGGCGCGCCATTGCACTAGCGGGACCCTGCGTTTATTATATGTAGCACTGACAATGAGAGGAATTGCCGGATCAAACAAATAACCCCAAATCGTCTTTTTCACTCCCAACTTTGAGGGCCGCGCGCAGTCACAGAACTACCCCTTTTGTTCCTGTGTCCCTCCGCCAAGTGTATTGACGATATAGCAAACGCGTGTGATTTTTTAATGCAAATGGGGGGTAGTGGGATTGGAAAGATTAACAACAATCCAGGACGCGTTGGACAAACAAAAAGAGATGTTAATAATAATTACTGTAAAGTACTATTACAGTACAGCATATAGTCAATACATATCGTTAAAAATGTAATGTGTATATACATATATCCATCTTCATTAAATGTTTATGAGAGTATATTACACAGTACAACAAATTTTGACTTTTTTTCGGACTTGTAACATTCAATAGCCGTTTCTTATAGGTTTTCGTGCCCTGGAAACGAATCCGCAACCCGTTTGTCGCCATCACCCTCAGTTTTTGAGAAAATCGATTTTGAAAAAAACTCCGAATTTTCAACTTTGAACATTTTTTGTGTCGAAACGGTAATAGTTATTCGATTGTTCGTTGCGTCAAATTATTCTATGAACCCTCCCGAATACAACGATATAAGTTATTATTGCATTATGAACATTTAAATATGTTTAAACAACGATCAAAGGGAAAAGGGCACCCGAAATACACCCATTTTTCCAGATATCTTTCAATTTATTTCCAAAACTAAGGGTCTGAGACGAAATTTGACCATTACACGCGATGAAGCAGACATTGTTCCTTCGGAAAGCGTCAACAGAAGTGGTAAGTCTCGTTTTGTTTTCAATACTGAAGCGAAATAGTTTGGCAAAACGCGCGGTGCCGACAGTGGTAGTCACGCGCCTTAAGCGATTATGTTACGCTGAGCGGCAGTGGATCGCGCGCCGCCATTGACTACCGCTGTCAACATCGCGCGTTTTGCCAAACTCTTTCGCTTCTGTATTGAAAACGAAACGGGACTTACCACTTCTGTCGACGCTTTCCGAAGGAACAATGTCTGCTTCATCGCGTCGGATGGTCAAATTTTGTCTCAGACCCTTAGTTTTGGAAATAAATTGAAAGATATCTGGAAAAATGGGTGCATTTTGGGTGTCCTTTTCCCTTTGATCGTTGTTTAAACATATTTAAATGTTCATAATGCAATAATAACTTATATCGTTGTATTCGGGAGGGTTCATAGAATAATTTGATGCAACGAACAATCGAATAACTATTAACGTTTCGACACAAAAAATGTTCAAAATTGAAAATTTGCAGTTTTATTCAAAAACGATTTTCTTAAAAACTGAGGGTGATGGCGACAAACGGGTTGCGGATTCGTTTTCAGGGCACCGAAACCTATATGAAACGGCTATTGAATGTTACAAGTCCAGATGGCTGTTGTACTGCGTTATCAATGGATCAGAAATCCGATACAACACATGATACGAGTGTCACCTGGTGATGATAACCAGGTGACAAAACTCCAAATGAATACACAGGTTGATGTTTCCACGGAGTCGGCAATGTTTCTCATCTGAAACGGGAAACCTGGAAATGGCCAATCTCACACCGCTAGCACTCGGGCGAGTTTGCTCACCGTCCACTTGAATATATGTTGGCTTTGGGTGATTTAATTTAATATAAGTTTGAGAAAATGACTGTAATAACTTTATTTTGAAATAAGCTAATCGCGCGACAAACGGTTTTCGAAAAATGTCCGAAAAACAGAGAAAAAAATATCGAAAATATAGTGTCTATATCTTCGATATTTTTGCGAATTTCGGCCTAAAATTTTCGGGAAACATTCATGACATGTCAAACACTGAAAATAAGAAAAAAAATTCTATCTTTTTCGCATATTTTTGTATATGCTCTCCTTTAAAAGTTTAAAAAATAGTCCTCGAAAATAAAAATTCCATTTTTTGTGCGCCTTCTTAAATAAAAAATGTGTTCTAGAAGCATTTAAACTTTCAAAAGGGTATAGCCGGTTAAGGTGGTCAAATGTGCCCTTGAACCGAATTCAACTCACGATGAGTCATTCGAAAGCTTATAAAAAAAAGAAATATTTGTGGCAAGTTTTAACTTTGTATCTCGACCCGGAGGGTAGTAAAGGGTAGTAAAGTAAAATCTTTCGCACGGAATAGGTCAACGCGTGCTTTTGTTTTGCAATTGAAGCGCGTGTTTTTACTCGAGAGATAAGGGATCCGTCTCGAATTTGCTGGGAAGACGGCGCAGGCCTATATCTGGCACATTTAGGTAAAAGCTGAAGGGACCGGCTTGTGTACCACATCTGGTTCCCAAAAATTAATCAGGCTGATCGGCCAGTGCGTTCCGCCAAGGTGCGGTTTATGACCGTATTGTCCCACGAGTAACGGTTTACAACTGTACCTGCGCGTCCGAAATCGACAACTGGTAGACAAATGTTCCCCCACGAACACTTCGAGAACAAGCTATTGTCTAGTCGTAAAGAAATGAAGACATTTCGCTTCAAAAATACTAAATTGCCAGCTGTAAAAGATAACCGAATTCGGACGCGCAGGTAGCGTTGTCAACCGCTGACTCACGGGACAATACAGTCATAAACCGGGACCCTGTCGAAACACTCTGGCCGATCAGCTTGATTAATTTTTGAGAACCAGATGTGGTATACAAGTTAGCCCCTTCAGTTTTTATCTAAATGTGCCAGGTATAGCAGTTAAAAAGTATTTTCCAACATCAATACGCCTTGCGGAGAGAGAGGGAGAGAGAGAGAGAGAGAGAGAGAGAGAGAGAGAGAGAGAGAGAGACGCAAGAAGGAAAAATGGTAGCCCGCTGACTGCGCGTGGTCCCGCCTGCGCCGTCTTCCCTGCAAATTCGAGACGGATCCCTTATCTCTCGAGTAAAAACTCGCGCTTCAATTCCAAAACAGAAGCACGCGTTGACCTATTCCGTGCGAAATATGGTGGGCCTCGGAGAGGAGATATTGCTGTGAAGAGGGCCTCCTCAAGAGAGTGGCCGTTCGAAGCGCTTCGAATCTATATATATATATATATGACGAAAACTTCGAAGCGCTTCGAACATAATTCGAAGCTCTTGAAAAGTCTTGGTCGGCTTCGAAGCTGAACGGATTCGAAGTAGTGATCGGCTTCGAAGTCTGGAAACTCTTGGTTCGAACCTCGGTAGGTACCCCGTGGCGAGGACAAATTTTATGGCTTTCGACTCTCGAAGGGGTTTGAATACCATTAAAAAGTGAGAAATGACTAGGATTTCCGAATTTCTCATCAGACCTTTGCGAAAACGACGCCAATCGATTCCTTATGTTTCGCCGATGAAACTAACAGCAAGAACGACGTAATTCGGACCATAATGAAGGAAATACCATGAAAAATCGAAAGCCATAAAATTTGTCCTCGTCACGGGGTACCTACCGTGGTTGGGAACCAAGAGATTCGAGACTTCGAAGCCCATCAAGACTTCGAAGCCGACCAAGACTTTTCAAGACTTTTAAGCTTCGAATCATGTTCGAAGCGCTTCGAAGCAGTCGCCTGACATTCAAGACCGATTCGAAGCGCTGGGAACCGACTCCGGAGTCCCATCACTAGATGCAGGGCAGATTGGTCCTAATATAATATGCTCCCCATGGTTGACATTTGGTCTGGCAACTTTCACACCTCGCAACCTAATCACTCGGACTTGCATCCCTCCCGAACGAACTGCCCATCCGAGCGTAGAAGGGAATGCGAAATAAAATACTATTTAGAAGTGAAAATTGACTCATCTTTTCGTACTTCTCCTTGCGTATAAACTCTAAGTAAATTTCATGACGGTATGAAACATTAACGGTACGCTTCTCGATACCGCTGATGTACGTAGCATTTGTGACGGATTCCTGGCTCACCCTGGCTCACACAGTCGAGGGTCGTTCGAATGTGAAAGCTCAACTTCAGATCAATTTATTTGTAATTAATATGAATACGACATATTTGTTTGCATGGTTACATACTTTGTCCATTAGACTAGAGTCTTGTCCAAAGACTAGACAGAGTTAGAGATAGCGAATAAAAGTAAAAAAGCAGAGGAAAAACATAGAGAGGGTGAAAAGAAAGCGTGCGAGAAGAAAGCTGTCCCCCGGTTCGCAAAGGCCTGGTCGCCAACTGTTCCTGACGCTGACCAGGCCTGTGCGAACACTTGACTCCAGGTGGATGGAAGCAGAAACGGCAGGAAGAGGTAGGCATATATAAAGGAGTAAAAGTGAAAGTTAGAAATAGTTGCAGAAACAGAAAAAAGAAATATGGCAAAGACGTAATTTAGTATGAAAGTTGTATTTTTGTGTATCCATCACTCTATTCTGCTAGCTAGTGGAGAAAGTATGTAACCATGCAAACAAATATGTCGTATTCATATTAATTACAAATAAATTGATCTGAAGTTGAGCTTTCATATTCGAACGACCCTCGACTGTGTGAGCCAGGGTGAGCCAGGAATCCATTTGTCACGATACGATAAGAGAGTGCGTTTAAGAAATGCCTACTCCTTTTATAATCTGTATTGTTTGTGTAAAAGTAGTCGGATTTCCATGATATTTGTGATAATTTTAATTGGGAGAACGTCAGGAATCCATTAGTGTTACTTTCATATCGATACGATGAAGAATAAAGAATTTCTTAATACGTTGTAATGAATATTTCACCCTCGACTGTGGGTCGCCGACCACGATTCGCTGCGGTCGGCCAAGGATTCATACCTGTTTCAGAAAAACTGTATACTTTATTCTTTATCGTATCGATATGGAAGTGATGCCGATGGATCTCTCGTGTTTTTCAAATCAAAATTATGCCTACCAACTTTCATATAAATCGAACTATTTTTAACGAAGTTATGGAAATCAATTTATTATGAAGATTCCTTAATTACAATCCGATTTTTGTCGTTTTTGGACCATTTTCATCGGGAAAACATAAGGAAACGATTCACGTCACTTTCGCCAAAATCCGGTGAGAAATGTAGAATTTTCGATTCGTCACGTCTTAGGGGGCAACATAGTACAGCCCCCCTGATCTCGAGGGTCGAAGTCCTCGAAACCCATCGACGGCGTTGCCTCTGGAGGCTTGGCTGCCAGGATCGTCGCACGCCTGGTTTCAAGTGCCGTTTTGTCCTTTTTCAACTACCTTTTCTGTCTCTTATGTAAACTCTTCTGGAGTCGAGGTTTGCGCGCGGGCAGGAGCGTGGTGCTTTCTTGCGCGCCGCGCAAGAGCGTGGGTGAAAAATTTGACCTGCATCACGCGCAATCCGAAGACTCCACCCTTTCTTCAAAACATCTTGCATATTACATCTCTTCAGCATTTATCTTACATATAACATCATTTGCATACCCATGTGTATTTATTGTCTATGAATATTAGTTTTTATATTAAAACAAACAATGACATGGTAATTATTGCCGTCAATAGTAATAATTATGATTGTCACAACAGTGAATGTGTTAACTGCAATTTCATTTGCCAACGCATTGCCGGGGAAACATTTGGACATATTTTAATCAGTCATAAACTATTTCCATAATTTGTAGCACCTTCGGATCAACCAAATATAGCTTCGTAAAAACAGACGTTTCAGTGTACCCTACAGTAACAGCATTTATGATATCCTCTATAAGCCAGGTATATCGAGGAATTTGTATACTTTTCGCGAACGTATGTCGCGATCGTGTCTTGCCGATCGTTTCGCAGATCGATGATATACATCGAACAGGTAGTACACAATACATCACTGCGGTGGATCGTGTAAAAAGCATGTGGAGTCGACGTAGAAATGGGAGCCCGAACTCGCTGTCTCTAAGTAGTGACGGGTACGACCTCCTGGCCCGCGCGAAGGAGCGCGCTCCTTGCGACGTTCCGGCACGCCACGCCAAATTTACATATCACGATTTGTGCCAATTTTAACTTGATGAACGGCTGCTTTGCCTGTCGCCTCAGCCAGCTGTATTGCAGGGCCACGTCCTTCGCCAGGATGCTGAATAGTAGAGGAAGCGCAGTATATTTGGAATACCAGTTTGTTTAAGACGAATAAAAAATTACAGCAGAGTATGGGAACAAATAAAAGTGCATAATATCATAGGGAAACTAATAAACTTTCATATTTCACAGTCTCAGTAATAATAAAAAACAAAAAAGTAACTGAAACTTTGGTTTGAATGAAAAATGACAAGAAGTATCGATTTCGTTAAGGTGCAGGTAATTTGGAATACCGGAATTCCAATTTACCTTCACTTTATAAACTTAAACAAAACACGTAGATAATAATATTAGCTTATTTTATGATGTAATCAGACTAAGAAATCACAATGAAGTAACAATTTTATGTAAATATAAATTCAAAATCTTAAAATTTACTTGCAGTAATCACAAATATAATTTCCTATGTCATACCCAGCGCATTCACGCGGCGGTAGCCATGACGCGTGAAACAAAAGCATCGCTAAGCTTTGGAATACCTATTCCAAATTACCTTCACCCTCGATGTTCCGAATTAGCAACATGGCATCGAAACCGAAAATTTCATGTCACACTTTGTATTCTCGAAATTGTCGCAAAACTGGCACGGAACCATAGAAGGAACATGCAAATGAGTAGATTAAGTGTTTAACTCTAAAGTTTTGACATATTTTCACCATGATTGGAACGATTGAATACGCGCTGAAAAAGTTTTGCAGATTGACGTTTTCTTCCTCTGCAGATTAAGTCGGAAATGTAAAAATGGCGGTTCATACACAAATGTCATTAGTGAACAGGACACCAGCCCCTATAATCAACGGTGTTACAAATTAAATAGCGTTAGTAGTTTATTAGATACTTCGGTATTCCAAATTACCAACAGTCTTCCAAATATGCTGCACTTCCTCTACTTACATATTGGATCCCCCAAATATGTAGGAACATACATCCAACTACTAGATTGAAGAATAACGTAAACTTATTTTAATTTAACCGAGCGGTACTTTGTTATAATATTAACAATGATATTGTTTCTTACTGCATCTTGGAAATTTTCTTCATTTCGTAAAACCTCTTCCAATTCCGCAACCCCTGCGACCGTATGGAGAGGAAGCTCAAAATGATTAAATTTGGTAAAGAATGATGACTGTTTCTTCTCAACCACAGCTGCAGTGTTCCGTCTTACGAGACAAAAGCGGGTCCAGGGCGAGGCGAAAATTCAAGTCCTTTACGGTGGGCAATTGCTCGTTCTGGAAACGTTCGTTGGGAACCATTTGCCTGCCATATGACTAAGAGGCAATCGATATCGTGCCGTTTTTTCTAGTATTTTCGACTACTTCTGTCCTGAGATAATCCGTTAAATTACTCTGTCAGCGAGGGTACACGGTTACCTCGGACCGGTACCTACCGTCCTCCACCGCTGATTCACGGAACAATACGGTCATAAACCGTGACCCTGACTAAACGCTCCGACTGAACAACCTAGCTAGGTTTGTTAGCCAGATGTCTGGTTTTTTCTCTGCTACGTCACGAAGAAGGAGAGGCCTTCCTGCTCCACCACCGAAATCTCGGAAGGAAGTTTCTTCCTCTTCGAGGAAAAACTAGCCAATCAGCAATCAGTTCTCTCGTTTTTGACCTCGATCGACACTTCAACGATCGGAACGTAACGTGGATCTAGTCAAACATTCGTGACTAAGACTATCAATCGAACAATTCTTACTCAAGTCATCGTTCGGACTTGAGTAATTTAATAGTCACTCAAGATTAATTTGGCGAATGATAAGCAATCAACACCGCGTGCCACGGAGTCTCTTGGGCCTTACAACCCCAAGAGAAAGGAAAAACAATCTTTTGCGTGTGTGTCGGTCGCTACAGCAGTTGGTTTATTTTCCAGTGTCTTGAGCCGGTCCATCGTTTCTATCAATAATGTGATCAGCAAATTATTTTGTTGTATTATTGCACGGTTTTGTTCTATTATGGTTCTTAAGTGCCCATCAGTAGCGTTGCTGCTGCTGCTGCTGCTGCCACTGGGGCATGCACCTTGGAAATTTTGCTCATCTTGCGAAATTTCATCTAATTCCTCAACCCTTGCGATCGAGTTGAGGGGAAACTCATAAACATTAAACCCTAGAAAATAAAAAATATATAAAAAAAAATTTTACGTCATACAATTTTATTAAAAATGCACTAAAAACTAAAAAATAATCATTTTCTTGTGCTGCAGTTTCGATGGAGTTTTTTTCACTTTAAATAAAATCGTGGAGCAGGATATGTCACAACAAATTCATTTCGTGGCTCGATCCTGTATTAAATTGATTCATATTCTGTTATAACATATCCTGCTCGTCGATTTTATTTAAAGTGAAAAAACACCATCGAAATTGCAGTACAAAAAAAGAATCATTTTTTAGTTTTTAGCGCATTTTTAATAAAATCGTTTAACATAATAATTTTTTTTGTATATATTTTTATTCGATGTCGGGAACACGAATTCTCGCAGGAGAGCGCTGCGCCGCGGCCGGCCAGGTATGCCTGATTGGTGCGGTACAGGCGCTAGGGGGGGGGGGTACGTTTGGTCGTGGAGTAGGGGTAGCGCCCGTGGGCGACAACCCACGATTTTGGCATCACTGCACGCGACACAATTCAGTTACCGCTGAACCGTCGAACGGCAAAGGGTTACATTTTAAACGACGTGTTGTGTTAAACGACAAAGTGTTGTGTTTCTTTAACATTCAAGGATCTACAAGGGCCGGTTTTATCACACGTAAGTTTTATATCCATTCTCTTCCACTAAGCTATTCTCTTCCCAACTTTACAGTCAGATCTATCTATTTCCTTTTTTAACCCCAAAAATGACTGGAAAAATTAAATTACAAAAGTACTATATGCGTGCCAAGAGATCCCAAAATAGCCTCCTTCAGGAAATCCGAGCCACAACATCATCAGATGCTACTTTCCCACATTCACTTCCACCTGGCACTAGTTGTTCACAGTCAGTTTCTCAATCAACATCTTCCGATCTCAGTACCACTACAAATGCCATTTCACCTGGCATTAATTCTCAACCTTCTGTTAATATCACTCAGAGTGATGTAGGATTCGTTGAGAATGTGGAAGAAATTGAAAATTTCGCCAGATTTGAAAATTCTCAGACCACCGATAGTCCCAATTTATCAAAGTCACTAGCAGAGTGGGCTATAAAACATAATATTACTCATAAAGCCATCAACGATTTATTACCCATTTTAAAGAAATCAATTTCAACTCATTTACCCGCGGATGCCAGGACTCTTTTAAAAACTCCCAGGAATGTACAGATTAAATGTGTCGATCCAGGTCAGTATTACCATTTTGGTTTAGAATCCAGCATTTTAAAACTCGTTCAGTCCGTAGATTTATCCCGCATCGAAAATAACACAATTTATATTAATATCAATGTGGACGGTTTACCCCTTTGCAAAAGTTCCAAGAGTCAAGTTTACCCCATTTTAGGCTGCATTGTCGGATACAATGAAGTAGGTATGATTGGCACATACCATGGGTATGAAAAGCCTAATAATGCCAACGTTTTTCTAGAAGATTTCGCTAAAGAAGCCATAGATTTAATTAGTAACGGAATTTCTATTAACGGCCATTTTTATCACTTAAAAATAAAATCATTTATTTGCGACGTACCTGCCAAGTCCTTTCTTAAATATACAAAAGGCCATGCCGGCTATTCCTCTTGCACTAAATGCCATATAGTAGGTAAAAATATAGATAAGAGAACGTGCTTTCCTGGGACAAATAATCTCCGTTTAAGGACAGATGATGATTTCAAATCCAAATCTGACAAACATCACCATACTGGAACTTCGATTATAGAAAGAATTCCTGGCATCAACATGATCGATTCTTTCCCGTTAGATTACATGCACCTGATTTGTCTGGGTGTAGTAAAAAAGTTGCTCTCTCTGTGGTGTTGTGGCAAACCAATAACGAAAATATCATTTCAATCTCAAGGTAAGATTTCACTAGCCTTAATAAACATATCGACCAGCATGCCAGGAGAATTTATGAGAAAACCTCGAAGCTTGGATATTTTAAAACGGTGGAAAGCAACTGAATTGCGTCAATTTTTATTGTACACCGGGCCAGTAGTTTTATTAAAAAATATAGATGATAATAGATATTTAAATTTTCTTGCACTGCACACCGCATTTGTGATCTTGTCGCACAAAAAATATTTTATTCGCCTTGATTATGCAGCAAAATTATTAGAGTATTTTGTTGAAACCTTTGAATTATTATACGAATCAAAACACGTCTCCCATAATGTTCATAATCTGCTACACTTGGTAGATGATGTAAAAAATCACGGACCGCTTGATGATTTTAGTTGCTTTCCGTTTGAAAATTTTTTGCAAAGTATCAAAAAATGTATTAGGAAGAGTGAGAAACCATTGCAACAGCTCGTGAAACGTCAATTAGAAAAGTCTCATTTTAGTAGAGAAGCAGTAGCCTATAGTTCGCCTGTATATCCGATTTTCCAAAAGGAACATTCTCGTGGTCCATTAATACAAGGTATTAATAACGCAAAGCAGTTTAAACGTATTAGTTTCAGTAATTTTAGTTTACAGATCCGGCACCCCAACAATTGCTGTCGTCTCAATGATGGCAGCATTATTATTATAGAAAACATTATCGTATCGGATAACGAGCATAAAATAATAGGCAGAAAATTTTTACAATTGATAGATTTTTATGAGAATCCATGTAACTCTTCCGAATTAGGGATTTTTCAAACGCCATCCAACAACTTAGGTCCGCGTCAAATTTTCAATGTAGCGGAAATAGTGTATAAATGTGTAAAATTAGAAACTTCAGATACCGTTAAAATTTTCCCTCTACTTCACTCCACTCTTTCGACATGCAAATAAAATACTTGTCCCATGTTTCTGGTATATGTAAACTATGTTTTTATGATGACAACAACATTCAGATTTCGAGGATTTCTTGTTGATTCAATGGTAATATCTTTCCAAAATTTAGAATTCAAATGATTGAGGGGGGTCGTGGTGGTTTTTAGTGGGTAAACTTGCGGGACCGACACCTGCAAGGAGTCCCACACTACCCGGCACACAACATCTCGCCGGGTGTGCGTAATGCATTTTCCCCACGTAAAAAAAACAAAAAAAAAAAAAAGTAGCAGTGCGGCCTGACTGACGATGAATGCGGACCCTGGCCGCCTCTCCCAATGAAGTGCGGTAAACATACTGCAGTAAAGCATCGTTCACGAGCCTGAAAGAAGCGCAACATTGATAGGGGAGTCGCTGCCTTCCCCAGCCATCAAAGCTGGAGCAACATTCTGCTACGATCAACAAAGTATATCCATGGTAAAGCGCATATGTGTATAAGTGCTATAGGTATTTTCCGAGCCACAGCACATATACATATATATACAGTCAGGTACTGTAACAATGAAGTTTAATCCAACTTATCTTATAAACTTAAGGTTTATTTATCACATATCCTTATAGTACATAGATTATTGAGTGAATAAGTGAAATCCATGTTTACATTTTTGTGTGAACAATCCATGTATAACGAAATAGTAAGCTATTTGGCGAGAGACAAAAATAAGTGGACACATAATAAAATAAATAATAAATAAAATACATAATAAAATTAATATTTAGTATTTCCGCCTTTTGCTCGAATTACTGCTTCCAAACGTCGTGGAGTACTCTTTATTAAATTTTCCATGTAATCTTTATTAATATTTTTGTATGCTGACTGTAAATGTTTTAAAAGATCGATTTTGTTATTTCGCTTATATCTAATGGGACTTTAGCGTCCAGTATACTCCATAAATTCTCTATGGAGAATTATAATATCGTAAACAAGTGTCCACTTATTTTTGTCTCTCGCCAAATAGCTTACTATTTCGTTAAATATGGCTTGTTCACACAAAAATGTAAACATGGGTTTCAATTATTCACTAAAAAATAATCTATGTACTATAACGATATGTGATAAATAAACCTTAAATTTATAAGACTAGTACTAGTTCGATTAAACTTCATTGATACCTATTTCCAGTACTTGTCCACTTAATTTTGTCCCCGACAGTGTACCTATACTAACCACGTCGATGGGTGTTAAGGGATCATTCTGGTTAGACGGTTTGAAAAAAATCGATTTTTTAAAACATTTTTCGAAAGTACATATCCTCAAGAATGTACTGTTAAATTTTCATTGAAAAATTCCAATTATTTTAGCTTCTACAGGGGCATTTTGTAGGGAGCGCAGAGGCTGCTCGACCACCATAGATGAAAACTTTGAACGCGTTTTCCTCGGAACGTCATTTTTTCACATGGTGCAGGTAAAATTTCAAAATTTATCGAACCGATTGCTTTATAAATTGAACTGCTTATTCTGCACACCTATGCCTTTGGCCGGGACTATAACTAAGTATTTCAGTTGAGTTTAACCTACTTTTAAAATCGAAAATAGCACATAAAACACAGCCGAAATACATTTATTCTTGTATTTTGCCCGCCATTTTGTTAATTTTATGGATAAATCATTTATTCTAGTTCGGGCCATAGCGACAGTCATATTGATCAAGAATCTGTTTGTATTTTTGGTTTCAGATAAGTCCAGCTGCTGAAATCACCTGCACGAGCGAAGCATGAATTTTTAAACATGTCATCAAAATCGCCTTCAGAAACCATTTTAAAAGCAATAATTTGATTACTTTTATATTTTTTATTTGCTGTAGAAATGTAGTTTAATCAATAGAAACAAGTTTTATTACATTACTATAATTCCTATCTTCGCAATAAATTCCTGAAATTCGCTTAATTTATCGGCGCACTAACCAGAATGACACCTTAACATGACAGTATTTCAAAATCCCTCGGCATGTACCAGCGATTTCGACCTTATTCTCCGATCTTTAAGCGTTTGTAGCTCAGCGATTGTAGCTAACCAATTTAGATGCAATTTTCAGTATGCGTATATCTTACTTGAATCTAGAAAGGGCATTTTTTAAATTTTCATTATAAACTCACATAAAAAACTTTGAAAAACCGTTTCTTTCATGTTATTTCGAAAATTCCAATTTTTCAAAACGACGAATAAACGACATATCTATTATACATAGTAAACCGATCTTTCCAACTTCTAAAAAAACCGAACTCGTTTAGTTCACTTTTTGTAAAAAGTTATACGATTTTAAAAACTGTATATGTATACGTTTGTCTGCCACTGTGTGGTGACAATCCGATAAAATCCGATATGTGTATTAAGTACTCTAACGTATGTTATATTTTTATATATTTTATGTATTGTACATATATTTTAAGTGCGTATGCGATCTGTGTATTCTGTGTACACCTTGTATACTCTGCTTTGTATATTCCAACCAACTACAGGTGTATTCACAACTTATTGTAAGTGCATTCTATAGTCATTTCGCGCATGCACGCACCAGTAATTTGATTATAGAAATATAATAATTTAATTTATAATTTATAACAAATAGAATAATAATATTGTAGTTTTTCAATATTTGTAAACACACATAGTGTAATGCAGTGGATGATATAATTTGTAGTGTACTGTAATGAAATAAATGGAAATATATTTTTATCAAATTTAATTTTATTTTAATCGTATCGATAACCGTCTTCAACACCGTCCCAATGCCTTCAGCCTAATTTAGACCCGATAAAATACAAATTCGAAAAGAAATTCGTACACCTCTAACGCACGTACACGTCTCTACACCTGCCGCCTGTTTCAAACTCTCGCTCCAAACAAATCTTTTAACATTCCGATACATTTTAGAGTAGTTCTTGAATTGCACGCTGTCCATAAGCAGAGGGCGCTACGTCCAGTCTTCAAATTAGGAGTCGGTAATACACTTTCACTGAAATACCCTTTAAGACTGAAATGCATCTCATAGTACAGACGACGTTGTATAGATGGCGTTAGTGCAGGTACACGACTGACGACGCCAAAAAGGCGCCTTACAGGCGTCTATAAGGCCGTCGACAGTCCCTCAAAAGGCGCCTTATAGACGCCTGTAAGGCGCCTGTGAAACTTTGTATAGATGGCGCCAGTGTAGTTACACGGCGTCCCAAAGGCGCCTTAAAGGCGTCTTAAAGGCGCCTTGTTACAAATCCGGACGCTCAGGCGCTCAGGCCTAAAACAGGCCGAAAACAGGCGCCTTTAAGGCGCCGTGTGCTGTGTGGGACGTTAAGTTGTAACTAAAATAACTAAAATGTGGAATTTATATATTTACAGGTAATCGAAGCAGAAGATGATGCAGTGTGATCTACATCAGACTATGTACGCACAAATTTTCAGGTAGGGTTTTGCATTGCATACGCAATTATTCTTTCAATGATCTTGACATATGAGCGCATGTGATAATTTATTATAAATAATTAGTAAATGTGTCCTATTTTTCAGTGAGCAATGCAGGCGAAGAGAATTATTTCAACAGCTGAAAGAGAAGGGCTGCATGAGCAAATGAAATAACCACATTTTGATGTATCAAAAATATATATTAATATATATATATATATATATATATATATATATAGATATATATAAAAAAAATTATTGTTATTATTTATTTATTTATTGGTCGCCACGGCCCCGGCCCCGTTCCCAGCCACGGCCGCAGCCGCGGTATCGGTCGCTGATGATGTTCCGGAGGGCGACGGCCTGGGCCCTCATCATTTCTAGGGCTATTCTATTCTCCTCCTGGGCCCTCACCCTCCATCCGCCTTTTCAGTGACGAGCCACGTACGGTCCTGTAATTAGTAGTATAAACAATAAATTTATTAGTGTTTAAATTTAGACTTGGGTCAGTCCACGCCAACTCGATCACTTTTTTCCCTCGATATCTCGGATTTTGTTCAAACTTGAATATGTTGTAGTCCTCGTGAAATTAGGGGGGGGGGGTTTAATTCACCATTTTTTCGATTTCGAGTTTGTTTAAAAAATACGGGGCCTTGAATTTTGCGAGTGGTACGGTCGGGCGACCGTAATAGCGGAACGCGCGGCTCGCTTATACCTGAAACGGCGCGCGCCGCTGTCTTTAACAGCTTTCTGCGACGTTAAATATGCAAATTACTAATAAGAGATAGTCTGATTTTATAGAAAATTCTTCAACGAATATGGTGGTATTTTTTCACGGATTTTTAAAATCGTGACCTTGAGCCTCAATTTGCAAAATAAAACTTTATTTATAATTTTCAATGTCGCAAAATTAATTTTTGGATCTGGAAAAAATTATTCAAGAAGGCCGATCTTTCTACATTAAAATGCCGTAAGAATTAACTAAATCCGACATATAGTTTCCGAGATAAAAATTCATAAGTACAAACCATTTTCACGAAAATAGGCAAAAATCGCAAAATTCAAGGCCCTGTGTTTTTTAAAGAAACTTGAAATCGACAAAATGGTGAATTAACCCCCCCCCCCCTTATTTCACGAGGACTACAACATATTCAAGTTTGAACAAAATCCGAGACATCCAGGGAAAAAAGTGATCGAGTTGACGTGGAATGACCCACTTCTTTTCGAACATTCTAAAAGCGTATAACTTCTTAAAATGTGTATATGTTTTATGTATGTATTTTATTTTATGTATATTTATGTATATTTACCATCAGCCGGGGCCTGGCTCGCTGCTGCTGGTGGTGGTGGTGGTGGTGGTGGTGGTGGTTGTGGCGGAGCCGAAGCCCGTGGTGGCGGAGCCGAAGCACGTGGCAGCTCCTCCATGTTAAAATTGGCCAGTTCGGCGTCAATATCTAAAATTAATTTTATCATTAAATGACTGGAAAAATAATAAATTTGAATAAACGTAGATATATAAATATTTATTATTTACCTGCCAATAAGGCGTCCTCCATATTTGCCTACAAATATTAATAAACAATTAATTATCGGATAATATATATAAATATATATAAATAAAAGATCAACAGTTCATAAAAGCTGCGTATGATAGAAGAAAGTCATACATGTAGCGCAAGGATACGTATTTTTCCATTGCAAATTGGAAATTAGGAAATATATAAATTTAAAAACTAAAACTGAAATTATAAAAATTACATTACATTATATTTAATACAAAAAACTGTAACTTATTATAACATTATTTTGTGAAGGATTCGCAGTTGTAACTAGTAGTAAAACAAGAAGATATTGCACACGTTGAAGCATATTCTAACTTGTAACGCCAGCGATTAGAAGTCTGAAACACATCCGAGTTAAAATATGCTTCTATGTATCCAATATGTTCTTGTTGTATATATTACTTGCTATACAGATACGATCTACTTCCATTGATAGTTAACGTAGGCAAAGTGCCTATTGATAGTTAACGTAGGCAAACTGCCTACCATAGACTTTCAAAATGTACTTTACATGTTCGTTTACGTTCAACTTAGATATGTTTGTAATATTTCTAATCATTTGCGTAATGAGTTATAGATAGAATATGCTTCAACATGTGTAATATCTTCTTGTTTTACTACTAGTTACAACTGCGAATCGTTCACAAAATAATGTTAATGTTAATATGTTACAGTTTATTGTATGATTGAATAATTGAAAGGGTTGTAAAGTAATGATGAGAAGAAACATATTTTGTAATAATGTAATGTAATTTTTATATAATCCGAATTTCTAATTTCAAATTTGCTATTGAATAATACGTATCCTTGCGCTAGATGTATGACTTTCTTCTATCATACGCAGATTGTAATCAGAAAATTTAAGTGACGAAAAAATCTCACGAATCACGAATAAAACTAACGAAGAAAAATAAATCTCACGAATATCTCACGAATAAAACTATCGAATACAGATAAACGGGCTAGAGCATATGAATAACGATAGCTATGAATGAATATATGAATAGTATTTTTTTTTTACTTACATTATCAGTCATTCTCTTACAGCTCCACGATCGAGAATGGCCTTTCTCGCCACGTGAAACGATGAGGCGAGCTGCTCCGCTGCTCTTTTGTTTATTAAGGAGCCCGCTTTTGGCATAGATACGGACACATTCTGCCGCGGGCTCTTTGAATTTTTTATTTTTAAGCCGGGAAGCTAACAAGGAGACGCCACGGATGTGGAAATCGCTTTTGGAACAATAGTACATATGGGGGTCGTAGTATTCACGTAGTATGAAAAAATACCATTTCGGCTTTTTGTCGAATGGGTTAACAATTTTTCCCGTGGAAATATATATTGTGGATATTACGTATTATATATAGTACGTTATATATATTAAATCAAAAAATAATAAAAGTACACTCGCTGAGCTGCTTTGCGCTATTCCGAGTATTCCGAGTAAGCTTTACTGGCTACAAACGTGCTTTATCTTCTAGCATCACTCGATGGGCTGCAGTGCGCCGTAAACGCGTGGACGTGTAACGAAGATAGATCAGAATTTATAATTTATTGGGATTTCCTTACTTTATCCTTACTTTTAGTACCCGTGACAGTGAAAAATTTGTAAAAAAGAAGAAACTGAAATTCTGAATCTCCATAAAAAACTACAAAAAAGTAAAAAAAAATGACGACAAGTACATGAATTATCTTTGTAAAAAGAAGTGAGATCCCCATAAAAAGCTTTAAAAAAGTAAAAAAATTACGCCAAGTACATGAATTAGCTTTGTAAAAAGAAGTGAGATCCCCCCAAAAAAAACTTTAAAAAAGTAAAAAATACGCCAAGTACATGAAAATGTCGAGGACAAAAAATAGTATTATCAAAAATCACAAAAAAAAAGAAAATAGTATACATGAAAAAGTCGAGGAAGAAAAAGAGTATTATCAAAAATAAATATAAAAAAAAACACAAAAAAAGACAAAGAAACATGAAAAAGTCAAGGACGAATGAAGTATTATTATCAAATAAATATAATCACATAAATAAAAAATAAAAAATATAATTACAATATAAAAAAAGATGTGAAATCAAAATGAGCTGCAAGTACATCACAAAAAAAAAGAAAATAATATAATTACAATATAAAAAAAGGTGTGAAATCAAAATGAGCTGCAAGTACATCACAAAAAAAAAATAATATAATTACAATATAAAAAGAAAATAATATAATTACAATAAATAAAAATAACAAATATAATCACAATATAAAAAAAATTGCGCCAATTATAACAATGCCTATTTATACAAAGAAAAAAATGTATTAAATAATACCCATCAAAAAGAATCCCATTTAAAAACATTGTCGTAAATTAATAGCTTTACAAAATTAATGATATACAAAAATTGCGCCAATTATAACAATGCCTATTTATACAAAGAAAAAAATGTATTAAATAATACCCATCAAAAAGAATCCCATTTAAAAACATTGTCGTAAATTACTAGCTTTACAAAATTAATGATATACAAAAATTGCGCCAATCATAACAATGGCTATTTATACAAAGAAAAAAATGTATTAAATAATATTAAGCAGATATATTTTTATACAAATAAATATTTTAATACGAATAAATATTTTATTCAAAATACATGGCGCTGCGCCCCGAATTGGTGTTGCTAAACTGAATAAATATGTATAAATTGCATTAATCTTTTTTTCTTTCTTTCTTTCTTGTGCGTGCGTTCGTGAATGTGCATATGTGTGCGTGTGCATATGTACAATAAATCTGACTGTGTTTCTAATATGTATATGTGTAATATGTATATGTTTATGTATTTTAGATTGTAAGGGAGTTATTGTAAATTATTAAGATTAAGTCAAACCATTTTTTCGGTTGCGCAGCGCCAAGTATTTTGAATAAAATATTTATTCGTATTAAAATATTTATTTGTATAAAAATATATCTGCTTAATATTATTTAATACATTTTTTTCTTTGTATAAATAGCCATTGTTATGATTGGCGCAATTTTTGTATATCATTAATTTTGTAAAGCTATTAATTTACGACAACGTTTTTAAATGGGATTCTTTTTGATGGGTTAATTAAAATGTTCGCGATATGAGTAATGGAATAACACAGCATTTTAGCTGTGTATATGTAGTTGTGTCATCTTAAGCGCAGTTGGAAAGCACCTTTATGTACTTGCAGCTCATTTTTAATTCACATCTTTTTTGTATTGTAAATATATTATTTTCTTTTTTGTGATTATACTATTTTCTTTTTTTGTGATGTACTTGCAGCTCATTTTGATTTCACATCTTTTTTTATATTGTAATTATGTTATTTTCTTTTTTGTGTGATTACATTATTTTCTTTTTTTGTGTGATTATATTATTTTCTTTCTTTTGTGATGTACTTGCAGCTCATTTTGATTTCACATCTGTTTTTATATTGTGATTATATTTGTTATTTTTATTTATTGTAATTATATTATTTTCTTTTTATATTGTAATTATATTTTTTTTTGTGATGTACTTGCAGCTCATTTTGATTTCACACCTTTTTTTATATTGTAATTATATTATTTTCTTTTTTTGGGTGATTATATTATATTCTTTTTTTTGTGATGTACTTGCAGCTCATTTTGATTTCACACCTTTTTTTATATTGTAATTATATTTTCTTTTTTTGTGATGTACTTGCAGCTCATTTTGATTTCACATCTTTTTTTATATTGTAATTATATTTTTTATTTTTTATTTATGTGATTATATTTATTTGATAATAATACTTCATTCGTCCTTGACTTTTTCATGTTTCTTTGTCTTTTTTTTGTGTTTTCTTTATATTTATTTTTTGATAATACTCTTTTTCTTCCTCGACTTTTTCATGTATACTATTTTCTTTTTTTTTGTGATTTTTGATAATACTATTTTTTGTCCTCGACATTTTCATGTACTTGGCGTATTTTTTACTTTTTTAAAGTTTTTTTTGGGGGGATCTCACTTCTTTTTACAAAGCTAATTCATGTACTTGGCGTAATTTTTTTACTTTTTTAAAGCTTTTTATGGGGATCTCACTTCTTTTTACAAAGATAATTCATGTACTTGTCGTCATTTTTTTTTACTTTTTTGTAGTTTTTTATGGAGATTCAGAATTTCAGCTTCTCCTTTTTTACAAATTTTTCACTGTCACGGGTACTAAAAGTAAGGATAAAGTAAGGAAATCCCAATAAATTATAAATTCTGATCTATCTTCGTTACACGTCCACGCGTTTACGGCGCACTGCAGCCCATCGAGTGATGCTAGAAGATAAAGCGCGTTTGTAGCCAGTAAAGCTTACTCGGAATACTCGGAATAGCGCAAAGCAGCTCAGCTATTTTCTTTTTTTTTGTGATATAAATGAAAGTGAGAAAATTGGCCGAAGCCACGGATGAATTCCTGTCGATTGAAAATTTTATTTATGCGCTTCGGATGAATTCCCGTCGATTGAAAATTTTATTTATGGATCTTCGGATAAATTCCCGTCGATTCCAAATTTTATTTATGGTGCTTCAAATAATAAATAATTCTGGGTGATTTTTATTTGCTGAGTTTCGAATAAATTTTTTGCCTTTTATTCGAACACAATTTTTTATTTAAAATAATTTTTTGCCCATCTCTGCATAGAGCCCCCGTAGGTGCGGGCTCGTCGAGCACCTACACTACTGCAGTTCGCCTCACCGATTCTACCCTTAGTAACGGCGTACGGCTGGTTGCTTGCCGCTAGGCGCTGAAAAAGGCTCGCTGTGCAGGTCTGCAGGGTTGGAAAACGTCGAAAGTCATAAACCTGCAATAAACCGCGGCCCGCTAACGATCCGTTTAGGGCATCATGCAGATGGTTAAATTGGAGACTCACGCCTGGGAAATACCGGAAGTCCCGTTGGATTTTTCGATGCATATTTTTCCTACCTTTCCGCCTACGATTTGTGAGGGAGGAGCTTTTTCGTGACCAATTATATTAAAGACAGTCGCACGAAACTCCACCTTCAAACAGATACGTCATCCAGGAAACTAATATATAAGAACCGCGTTTTGTAGCAGCGAGTTAGAGAGTCCTTGAACCACCTAGTGTTACACCAGTGCTATGTAATACGATTCGTGGATTCTAGGAATAATATTATAAGTTATTGGTTCAATTCCGATACATATTCCTATTTATAATTAACTGGACTATCTATAATTAATTTTTCGATAATTTTAAATACGCTTTTGAAATGTCCAAACGCAAAAGTTGGGTATGGAGATTTGCAAGCCGTGATGGCGATAAAGCCACCTGTGATCTGTGCGACGAAGATGAAAACAATGAATTTTCGTGTGCGGGTGGAACAACTGGCTCCATTGGTAGGCATTTGACGTCCATTCACGATTTGAAACCTACCAGCAATAATATTGAAGCAGAAAGTACCTCATCGAATATCAACGGTAAGTATCAACATTTACCATCATAGTGCAGTATGTCCGGTTTGTTTGTATACACTAGGGTGGACCTTCTTTTTCGACTATCAAATTTTTTGCACACCGCCCCCAATTTTGTTCCATTTGATAAAAAAATAATTTGTGCAAAATTTGCAATATGCAATATGGACTGCGAGATCCTAGTAGAGATTTTCGTCCCAAACACGAATCCGTAAACAGAATTTCTCTATCGCCCTCAGTTTTTGAAAAACATGAGTTTTTGTAAAATGCGCACGATTTTTTCTTCATACAAAATTTCACATTTATTGCAACTTTGACGCGAATGAGGCGCGTCTTTCTCTTATCCGATCAACCTAATTTTTTACGGGAATTATTTTCTTACCCAGTGTAACAATTTTAGGGGGCGGCGTGAAAAAAAACTTGCAACAAAATTTTCACCAAGAGTAGCTAAGATCCACCGTAGTATTCACGCTATTATTTTAATTTTCATACTATTTTCGTACAATCATATTTTCTATTAATTTTTCCCCTAATAAAAATTGGCCGCAGATAAAAAGGTTCGCCTCCCTTGGCATAAGGGACTTAAGGGGGGGGACCGTCATGTCTAAAAATCGATTTTTTTTATTTCATTTTTCGAATGCTCAACCTTTTAAGAATACGTGTTTAAAAGGATTTTTTGAAATTCGTAAAATTCCCGAAGTTATAGGCATTTTAGCATTGTATACCTCCAGCGCGAAGAGTCGTCAGAGTCCAAGTGACAAGCGTAGAGAAGAGTTCAATTGAAGGGTTGGATGCAATAAGGGGACTAGCGCCTGGAAATAGGAAAAATTATTGTCCAAACGCAAAGAAAGATTGGTAAATTAAATGTTATTAAATTGAATTTCTAAAAATATAGTGTTGTAAAGCTCGTCATAACACACATTTTTTCTATTTACAGTTTGTTTATCCAATCATTACTATTCGAGCTAAAAATTATAAACTAAAAATTTTTCATCGCCCGAAATCATTATTTCTTTAAACATAAATTGCGATAACTTGAGTAAATATTTAGGGATCGTTATGAGACTTGAAACATAACTTCAGAAAACTCTAGCGAAGCCGTAAAATGTATGCACAAAAACCTTATGTTAAAAAATGTAATAATATTTAATTAAAAAGTAATACTGAACATAACCCATGTTTTTCTACGTTCGCCGTTAAAAAGTATCGAGGCAATTTTGAGGTACATACAACTTGCAGCGACAAAGTTTTTCCTTGATATACAAGGAAGATTTTCACCAATTTTCACACTGATTAATGAATAATTGTAGAAGATACGGCAATATGTATAAATCCCGCGCGGCACCAACAGTCAACGCGAGTGCTAAAACTGCTAAATAACGCATTACACGCGGCTACCGACTATTGGTGGCGCGCGAGAATTTATATATATCGTCATATCTTCTACAATTATTCATTAATCAGTGTGAAAATTGGTGAAAATCTTCTTTGTATATCAAGGAAAAACTTTGTCGCTGCAAGTTGTATGTACCTCAAAATTTCCTCGATACTTTTTAACGGCGAACGTAGAAAAACATGGGTTATGTTCAGTATTACTTTTTAATTAAATATTATTACATTTTTTAACATAAGGTTTTTGTGCATACATTTTACGGCTTCGCTAGAGTTTTCTGAAGTTATGTTTCAAGTCTCATAACGATCCCTAAATATTTACTCAAGTTATCGCAATTTATGTTTAAAGAAATAATGATTTCGGGCGATGAAAAATTTTTAGTTTATAATTTTTAGCTCGAATAGTAATGATTGGATAAACAAACTGTAAATAGAAAAAATGTGTGTTATGACGAGCTTTACAACACTATATTTTTAGAAATTCAATTTAATAACATTTAATTTACCAATCTTTCTTTGCGTTTGGACAATAATTTTTCCAATTTCCAAGCGCTAGTCCCCTTATTGCATCCAACCCTTCAATTGTTTTGAGTTGTGGCGCGTTTAGTTTAGTCGCATATAACTATAAAATAGACATGAATATACAAGCAAAACTTTAAACGCGATTATCTCGAATCATGATGTTTCCGAACGGTAGACAGCATAACAAAAGAAATTATTAACCGATTCCAAAGAACTTGGTGGCATTTTCTTTGTCATTGAATTCACTATCGCATCAGCCTTTGACCATCAATTTTAGAGGTCATAGTTCTTAGTGGTTAACATTTTTAGGCGCAGAATTACCCCCTTTTTCGCAGGTTTGCGTTCAAACGTGTACCAAACATCGCCATTTTGCTTTATTTGCCTTATCAAAGACGCGATAGCGATTGAAATAACCTATAAGAATATCTTTGGTTTTTTTATTTCTGACAATCCTACGTCGAGTTCTACGGTCTACCGTTTACGCCTCTTTTATTGCAGCAGTGCACTGACCGCCACGTAAAATTAGAACCATTATGGGAAAATGAAAAAAAAGTTTTTATATTCTTGAAGAACGAATAACGAAAGACCATAAAGTTTTTTTACTGCAAGTGGTATACTTTTTGGGGAAAAAAATCAAAAAGATCACCTATTTTTCGAGCGTTTGGACCGGACGGTCCCCTTTTAGGGTGGGATTGCGCCTTGTTGGGCCGAAAAATATGTAATTCTTTGTAAATTTTTCTACAAAAACGGTTCGACAAATTAATTTGAGGTTCAGCAGGCTGTTTTATTGTATCTTGAACTAGTGTTCTGAATTTTTGTGTGACAGTGAAAAAAAACATTGCAGATACAAAAAGATCGTGGAAAAATAATCGGGTGGTCCTGGCGTTGCTGAAAATGACTGTAAGGTTTATCCAAAACACAAAAAGGAAAAAAGATTCTTAATCTATATGAATGTGGCTATCGGTGGTAGCAGATTTATTGCCGTATCTGTTACCGTTCCTTTTTTATTTAAAGAAGTTTTCTCGACTTTGGGGCATAACCTATTTCAGACTCAAATCAGGACGCTTCGCCTTCTTCAAAAGGCTGCCCTTTTTAACATTTTTTTTTTTTTTTAATGCATCTACTACCACCGATAGCCACATTCATATAGATTAAGAATCTCTTTTCCTTTTTAGGTTTCGGATAACTCTTACAGTATTTTTCGTTAACACCAGCACCGCCCGATTATTTTTCAACGCTCTCTTTGTATCTGCCATTTGTGTTTTTTCACTGTCACGCCAAAGCATTTTGCTCTCAGATAATTGCCTCACCTGAATCGATGTACACTACCTTGCAGCGGCGCGCCGTACAGGGCTATTTTCAACGATTAATAACTTAGACAATTCTATACATTCCGACAATTTTTTTAGGTAACCACTCGCAAACGTGGCCAAAATAGATTGTGAAAAGCACGATTGTAACGATTATTTGGTGCCCAAGTAACGTAGCGTCAAAGAAACTACCGATTTCACGTATCCAATAGTCCACTACCGTCTTAATCCTTACCATATTCAGTTCAGCGTACAAAATAATATTTAAATACTTATTCTGAAAATTTTATCTAAAAATAACTGCTAGGGTAAACCAACCAGTAATTGACCGCATACCAGTAAATGACCATTAGGCAAATAAATGTCAATTATAAATTTAAAAATATTATATGTTTATAAATAGAGTGTAGTTACACTTAATATTACACTTTCTAAAGGGTTTTTCCCGTTGATTGATATTAATAATAATAATAATAATAATAATAATAATAATAATAAT